>JALBCR010000951.1:0-377355 GCA_030710515.1 Abscondita cerata
GGGCGAGCACCAACGATTCTTAAAATTCTTAAAAATGGAAATTTTTGAAACATTTTTACCTTATTTTTAATGAGTCTGGCCCTGTTTTTTCTAGAACAATGGCTCTCGGACAGTTGAAAGCACATCAGATGAGGCATGTGTAGGGCATAATCTGAGTAGATTAATATCTCTAGCAAGAAAAAAGATAAAGACTTGCGGTTTGCACTGTTCGATTTAATTTTTAATTCTTTATTTGATAGCCGTGAAATATGATTTTAGGTATTTTCGGTATAGCTTACCTATGCAAGTTATAGAAAAAATTGTGTTTCTTTCATTTGACATTACCAACACGCCCTCTAGCCACTATTTTAAGAACTTCAAAATAATTTCCAGTGTTTTCTCGTGACCATTTTTATTATAAAATTTTTTCCTTGAGTCAACTTACATAACAGTTTCCGAGATACAGCCGCTTACCTCGCATATTTGGACACCCGGTACTAACTGTATTTCCATAAATATAAATTAATAGAGCACGTGTTGTAATGCATCTTTACCCCACGGGAGGTAAGTAGATCACTATAATGTTTCTTTGTTAATTAAGTTAAAGTTAATATTATTTCTTTAAGTTTGACATGATGGATCTAAGAGTGTGATGGAAGACAAAGCTTTAATGTAGTGATTGTTTCAATCACATTTTTTTTTCTTAATTTGCCACTATACTCAGTTCCAATTAGGACAAAATCCATTGGATGAAATATGTATTAGTACAATGGTAAGGATCTGATTTCGCAAAAAGATAACTCCGATGTATGCCCGTGGCAAGATGACTACGACGAGTCGTCCCATCGTGGCTTTAGAAATCCCCCCTTAAATTTATAAAATGATTTAACCCCCGAATGTATGATTAAAAATTTAACAAAAGTAAAAACAAAAGCTTCACAAATATTTTATTTTGCACTTCCAGATTAAGAAGTGGTATAAAATCTATTTACATTTTCCCACCATCTGCTTCAAAATTACATTTAATATTTATTCGCAGTATCTGTAAGACAATTATGTAAATTAATCACCCGATTGTGTAAATCATCGCCCGCAGTATTTATACACTCGTCAACAATTTTAATTGCAATTTTATTTTTGTCTCCTTTTTTTTCATTATAGGAAGGAGAATATTAGTAATATCTTTAACCAGAATGTCGCAAAATGCAATTTCATAATACACTCTATTTTGTCATTTCCTTTAGGTAACTGAAACTTCTCATTTAGGTTATATATAATGGTATATTTATCGACGTTTAATTTTGAAGCGCATTTTAAGATGTGCTTATCAAATAAATCATCGGGCACTTCAAGTTCTAGTGAACACCTATAGAGTCAATGAAATTATTTGTTATTATCAAACTAATTAACTGACCTGGCTACAGCAAATTAATAAAATGCAGCATTTTTACATTTTTAGATTCTATGTAAATTAATGTTGATGAAAGATTATATATAGGTAGTACCTATTAATAAATAATAGAGGTTATCGTGCATTTGTTTAATTAGTATGTAATAATATATGATATTAAATATTATGAACCATGAACTGTTACTACAACTACAAAGATATCAAGTTATGAAATATGATCATAAAGTTTTTCATTAACAGTAATAAAATAAATGAAATTATTTACTTTAAAATTAATAAAGAAAAACTAAATACTAAAGAACCATAATGTTATCAATAAGCCACACCCTACAAAAACGCTCGAATTTTACTTTTAGTGAGTACATACATAATGTATTTGTTGTATTGAGACAGATCAGAAGATGTTGAGAATAAGGCAAAAAATGACTTAGGTCAATATAGGTCACATCGTTGATAAAGTCTAATCTAAATTCAACTACAAAACAAGTTTTCCTACAAGAATTATTGATTACTTTTAAAAAAATTCCATTTGGAAAAGAAAATAGAGTTACCACTTTGTGAAAAAACTCGAGAAGTGTTTAAAAAAATTTTGCTACCCTTAGAATAGCTTTTAATGGCTTCTATCCCAGCAGAAAAATAAAAAAAAGTATAACTCTGGGAAGAAAGGTTGGCGTACGAGCATAGTTTCGGTAATATGCATGTATGTTTGTTTTTATTATTTTTGTTCTTATACAAATTAACAAAATGATTCGGTTTCAAAATTATCCAATAAACTTAACAAACATAAACAAAATAAAAAAAATTTACACTCCTTCCTCTATTAAAAACCCTCACTCTATAAGAATTACTTTAATTAATCTTTTCCAATCATCCTCTCTATCACCGCTTTCATCCAATTTACCCCTTCTTTTTCTTCCCCCAAAAATACCTCATCTTCCTTTTCTTCTTTTCTTAATTTTCCACACTTTTTTCTTAGATGCTTTATATTTTCTTACCTCTCTCCACACAACCTACATCACCTCTTGTCATCTTCTATCCAATATTTGTTCTCGTTCTCCTCATTACGACACCTAAACCTTGCTATTATTTTTTTCTCTTAAATTTTTCCTTCTAAAATACATCTTGGTAATTCTTCTGTAACTAATCTAATATATTTTTCGATGTATCGGTTTTCTCTTATTTTTGTTCTTCTTTCTTGAATTTGTGTGTCACTATCTCTTATTATTATCTCCTTTTTTATATTCCTTTCTTTTCTCTTATTCTTTCTACTTCTTCCATTGCATATCCTTCCCTTCCGTAGTACTCTCATTCTGTTCGTGTTTTATCTTTTGATTCCTTACTTCCTTTTAGCACTCAGTTAAGATTTTGTTTTGAATACATTTTCTTATTCTTTCTTCATACTTCATGGCTATCTTTTTCGTCTGCACTGTTATTTTCTTAATATTAATTTCTTCCTCCATTATATATCCGGGTGTCTCCCTGTCTAGCCCCATTGTCCATTTTCAATGTTTTTCTTGTATTTTCTCTTTTATCCACTCTTTCCATCCCCATATTTCTGCTCCGTAAATCATAACAATTCTAAACAATTTTCCATTCCTCTGGCAATCCCTCTCCTTTCGTAGACTTATTTTAGTTATTAGTAATTAACTGGAGCTTAATTTTTGTTTATTTGCGTATTTACTAATTAGTTTGATTAGTTATCATAGCCCTACTTTGGCTTTGTCGGTATTCGAAAACATAACCCAACTTTACTTTTTCGTCGCACACAGATTATATTTCTCTGAAGGTAATAATTTAAATTTTCTTATCTGACTCGACGTGGTCTTAGCAATAATTATAGATGGATTATTTTTCGCAGATTAATGTAATCACACTTGGGTCGAAAAATGTCTCTGTACTACAAAATTCTGTTACTCTGTTTACAAGGTCAGCCATGTTATCAAACATAGACGCTTAATTTTCACTAATTGCAATTTGGCGCAACCTTAAAACGTAATTCTGAACACGGAAATCAATTTCTCTCAATGCACTTTCGTAAGACGTGGAGGTATTCACGACAAAGATAACCACATATTTCAATTACATACAGATTTAAGCATAAATTCACTTTCAGGACGGCTAATAGACATGTATGTAGCTCATAAACGGCCATAAGTATTAATTTTTGAATTAATTACGTAGCTAAATTTTAAGAATTTTGGTTCTAGCTGTAGGGTAGTATATAATTAGGTACCATTATGATTAATAGCAATATCAAAAGCATTATTTATTTATTCATATGGTACATTTTAAATTATGTATTGTGATGTAAGTGTTATGTATGGTCACCAGAAAATCAGCATAAACCACTAAAACCTAAACTTGCCAATCCTTACCCACCTTAGTATTCATATGTATGTAAAAATATTAATTAAGTATCTAAACATTATAGAAGGTAACTAAGAACATAAAATATAACAGCACAGCCATTGCATGACGACATATAATGGATCGCTCCAAGCGCCAGTCACGACAATGACAAAAAAACGCATTATTGTACGTGTTACAAAAAGAACAAATAAACTTGAAATTAATCTTTAGTAGATATGCAGGGTGTTAATGAATACGTGTTACAGGTTTTAAGGGCAAGCAGATAAAAAAATATCACTGAAAATATCCTTTAGCCTTCTCAAATGAGACGCTTATAAACATGTTAGAAAAACCTAACCAACATCAGAAAAATTGTCCTGTAAATTTGACTAACCCTGTCAAGTTTCATATTCTTTTTAAAAGCGGCATCCTAAAGATATGTATAAAAAAATTACCTAAAAATGAGCTCTAGCTCCGAAACCAAAGCTCAAAAAATAAATGTTTATATAAACTTTCACCGTATTTCTGCATGTTCTGTTTGTCCTTAAAATCTGTAACATGTATTCATTAACACCCTATATGATCTGGTAAATCTGGCAAATCTAAAAAAGCTGCGGGGAATCAAAAGCCGGTGTAAAAAAAAACTGCAAAAAGGAGACTGAAAAAAATCAGTCGTGGTATAAAAAAAACTGGATAGTAAAAACGATGCCCATAAAAATGTATATCAGCAATTGAGTTTTCTATTAATAAAAGATTGTAACTTAATCGAAAGTAATAAATATTCAAAGTATAGGTAATAAATAGCGAAGGTTAAAATATCAATTAACGGATGGTCGTAGCTTCCTGATGTGTTTTCAAGAAGAAAAAAGGTCACACTTTTTGAAATGTCTAATAGTATATGAATCCAGATTTCTTGATTTCTTGCCTCAGGTACTAGTACTGTTATGATTTTTTGGACACCAAGCTAGGTTAAATTTAATCATAATAATCGTTGCTTTACTTAATCCTTCTCCGCACATTAGATGTCTAAAAAAACTAAACTAATCCCAAACAATACGTATATTTAGTAAATACATGTAACATAAGATTTTTTGGGAATGTCTTTACTTAAATATTCGTCCAACCTCTAGTTATGGAGGAAAGATATTTTCCACTTCTTCTACAAAATCACTTAGAAATCAAAATCATCTAGCTACTGATTAATTACCGACGCGTCAGAAACTGGTTCCTTACTAATTGGCCCTGATGCAAATGCTGATTGAAACGGGGTCGAAGTGGCCGCGTCGAAATAAACTGTTCTAACTTTTTTTGGTATTATTACCACCGAAGATGATGCTAACCAAAGGGCACTTGATTACCGTATCTTGTTAATTATACTTATAGGACAAAAAAATTAATTAAAAGAAATGCATTGGTGTTTTTTAACTTTAGTATTTTTCAATCAATTATTTTGGTCTCCATTGATTCAAAAATTGACAATATATTTAATTTAATATTTACATTTATCCAGAATAAATAGTCTGACGAGTTCTAGTTTTCTTATTCTTTCAAATTAGTAGACAACAGGTTTTCATTAAAACATCCAAATTTACTCGGCAAAATGCAAATTTCTTGTGCAATTATAAATAAAAATTTTGGACATTGGCCAAATTTGTTTTGTTTCAAAAACTGAAGGCGGAGTAAAAAGCCGCGGAAAAAATGCTAGGGATATTAAAACCACAAAAAAAATCTCAGAAAAAAGTCGACGGAATGAAAAGCTACGGGAAAAAAGATCCGACAGGACAATTATTATACAGGGTGGTCCAACTTATAACGTCAGGACTTCAGGATTCGATAGATAACGTTAAAATAATGGCACTTTCTTATATAAACTTATACCCGGAAAGCTTCATTTTTGAGATACAGGGTGTTGAAGTTTTGAAAAAAAATATATTATTTTGAATATTGCCAAAACGGCTGATTGGAAAATTTTGAAATTTGGCATACAGTATGACCTAAAGGTCCGTCATGATTCAAGGGTAATGACGATAAATTATGAAAACCAGCGGCGGAGATATAAGTGTTTCATCACCTTTTTCATAAAAATCTTTTACGCCACTGACTTTATTGCAAATCCAATAACGCCATTCGATGGTTCATGCAATTTAAAATAAAAAAGTATTCTTTCAATTTTTTGATACGTTGCGCCGTTTTCGAGATATTTGAAGTTTTTGCAAGCAATGCTAGGCAATTCACTGGAAAAATAACTTAATTTTACGAAGTTGACTATGACCAAGTATTGACGTTTTTGTGAATTAATACTTTTATCAAGTGTCAGTAACTTCCTTTAAAGCAGGTGTGTTAATTTTTAAACGTTTTAAACATTAAAATGCCTTTTCGGTTTTCCAATCAAGAATATGCTGACATTCACTTTATTTTTGGCTTTTGTGATGGGAGTGCGGTTGAAACTGTTCGAGAATATCGCAGACGATTCCCTAACAGACGCCTGCCACAACATCATGTTTTTTCAAATGTGCACAACAATATTGTTAATAATGGATTAAGGCCCATACCTAGAAATCCTAATCGTCAGAACATTATTACCGCAAGAAGAAACAACCGCATATTACGTGAATTTAACAGAGATCCGAGGACAAGTCAAAGAAGAGTGAGCCGAACTACTGGAATTCCTAAAAGCACTATTTTAAGAGCGCTAAAACGTGATCATCGTCATCCTTTTCATCTCCAACCTGTCCATGGTTTACATTCAGGAGACGAAGAACATAGGATGGTATTTTGTAGGTGGCTTTTGGACAACAATGTATATTTCTTAAGAAATATCCTATGAACCGATGAATCATGTTTCACTCGTAGAGGGATTGTAAATTTTCACAATCAACATGTGTGGGCACATGAAAATCCACATGACATAAGACCACGAAAGTTTCAAAACGAGTTTAGTATAAACGTCTGGATAGGGATCTACAATGGAAATCTCTTTGGCCCTTATGAACTTCCACCGCGACTGAATTCCGAAAACTTCCTGGAATTTTTGGAGACTGAAACTCCTAATATGTGGGATGACATTCCACTCGATATGCGAAGACAAGCCTGGTTCCAACTCGATGGATGTCCGGCTCATTTTGGCATAAACGTTCGTACTTGGCTGAATAGACATTTCGAAGGTCGGTGGATTGGTCGCGGTGGTCCGGTTGCGTGGCCTGCACGATGTCCAGATTTAACCCCTATGGACTTCTATCTATGGGGTCTTCTCAAAGATATTGTTTACACAACGCCTGTGCCCTCCAGAGAGGAACTCTGGAACAGGATTCAAAATGCGTGTGCAGAAGTTAATCATGACTTATTACTTAGCTTAGATAATTCAATAAGAAGACGCTGCCAGTTATGCATTCAACAGAATGGTTTTTATTTCGAACACATAATACATTAGATTATTTTATTATTGTTTTTTACTTATGTTGTTGTTATTAGTTGCAGTTTAGATTCCATTAAAAGTTATTTGATTAAAATTTGTATCAAGATACATTTTAATTTTTAATGATTACTGACATTACATGAGACACCTACCTTCTAATATCTCGAAAACGGCGCAACGTATCAAAAATTGAAAGAATACTTTTTATTTTAAATTGCATGAACCATTGAATGGCGTTATTGGATTTGCAATAAAGTCAGTGGCGTAAAAGATTTTTATGAAAAAGGTGATGACACACTTATATCTCCGCCGCTGGTTTTCATAATGTATCGTCATTACCCTTGAATCATGACGGACCTTTAGGTCATACTGTATGCCAAATTTCAAAATTTTCCAATCAGCCGTTTTGGCAATATTCAAAATAATATATTTTTTTTCAAAACTTCAACACCCTGTATCTCGAAAATGAAGCTTTCCCGGGTATAAGTTTATATAAAAAAGTGCCATTATTTTAACGTTATCTATCGAATCCTGAAGTCCTGACGTTATAAGTTGGACCACCCTGTATATAATAGTAAAATAGTTATTTTTTAAATTTCCGTAACACTTGCAAATCATATATCAAACACATGCGTTGTTTGCAGTTACGACCAAACTGAAAATACAAAAACACCACCCGTAACATCCACTAGCGCAAATATAATCTCACGTCGAGATGGGCTTGGGTCGAGTTCAGCTCGCGTCGAAGTTGCGGTGTCGAGATGGCGGCGTCAAAGTGGCCGAGTTAGAATAAATCGTACCGTTGTAAAGTATATTATCGAAAATGTAAACTTTAATGGCCTTGTTTTTATTGTACGAAATAAACTTTGAGATGGGCTCGCGTCGAAATGAGATCGTGTCAAGATGAACTCGCCACCAGCTGATTTAAGATCAAAGCGCCGGTGACGGGATGGTAGACTCAAAGTGGCCGCGTCGAAATAAGTTATTTCACTTTCAGTAATTGGAAAAAGCTTTTTAGTTTCAATAAAAATGAAATTCTTCGGATGAAATGTGCATCAATACATCAGTGTCCCGTTGGTTTGTGGAAGGTGACGGTCTGACCCCGCAACAACATGATCGCGATCAGTGCCCCAAAAATAAAAGCTTTACGAAATTTTACTTTGCACTTTCAGGTCAAGAAGTAATTTAAAACCTACCTGCATTTTTTTATACCATGAACACACAAAATACCGTATTTTAAAAAAATAAACAAATTTATTACTTTCTTCAAAATCACATTTTTAATATTTATTTGCAGCATCTACAAGACAATTGTGTAAATTAATAATCCGATCGTGCAAATCGTTGCCCGTAGTGTTTATGCATTCGTCACAAATTTTAGTTGCTATTTCATTCTTGTCTCCTTTTTTATTCATTATAGTAAGGAGTATATTAGCAGTATCTTTATACATAACGTCGCGAACGATAGTTCCGTCTTCTAGAAGCATACCATGCGATCTCATAATGCATTCTACGTATTGGTTTAATTTGTCATTTCCTTTGGGTAAGTAAAAATTTTTATCTAGGTTATGCCCAACGATATATTTATCGACGTTTAATTTCGAAGCGCATTCTAAGATATGCTCATCAAATAAATAATCGGGCACTTCAAGTGATAACACCTACAGCGTTAATGAAAGTATTTTTTATTTAGTTATCAATATTTAAGCAAATTAACATACCTGACCACAGCAAATTATTAAAGCGCAGTACAGTGCGTATGAATACATATTTACAATCTACATAAATTAATTTTGTCGAAAGATTATATACAGGACTTATAACTAATAAAGGTTATCGTTCCTTTTTTTTAGTCATAGTCTAATAATATTTCTTAATGTTATTAAATATTATAAACCATGTATTGTACTTTAATTAAAAGTATGACGACATACTGTTTTTCTTAATTTTGATATCAAGTTATGAAATAAGGTGATAAGTACTCAACGCAATAAAAATAAATAAAATTGTTTACTTAAAAAAGAATGAAGAAAAGCTAAAGAAGCTTGTTTCTATAACCATACAGATCAAAGAACAGCAGTGGGTGAGTCATCAATTCCGTACATAACGTTGTTGAGAATAAACACTTGTTACCATTTATTCCCTGGTGACTAGGGTTGTGGTGCCTTAGTAACAAAAAATTGAACAAAGATACTAAAGTACAAATCAGCGATGAAGAAATACCCTACAGCCGGAGGGTTTGGTGGTGGGCTGTTACACGTTGGGGTCTCAGTCTACCAGAAAGTAATAGTCTTATTTTATTTTGGGCTCCAAATTCCAATATAACTGTAGCGAGCACTAACTCGGAACTAATCGTTAGCAGTAAGCTGATGGTACTGAATTATTTTGTTCAGAAGTCACTTTAGTTCACTCGGTAGAAAAGAAATCCTCCAATACGGAAAATACATATAGTTAGGTAATTCTTTGGGTATTTACGCACAACAACACACAACATACACATATAAAACAGGAAGACAAATGATATAGCTAGACAATAAAATTTCACGCCGCTACTGATTCGTTCGCAATTCAAAATGCACGCAAAACCGCACGCCTATGATTCATAAATATGGCGGTTGTGTTGACATTTATTTATACTTATACTCGCATGTAATTAAATGTAAAACCGAGGTGTCGTGTAAGTGAGTATTTAATTTGGCAAGTGCCAATATTCATTTAATCAAGGTTCAGGGAGCCACGATAGTGCACTAACGTGGCGTCTGAAGGATGTCCCTACCACAGGGGTTGTCTTAATTGCAAATAACGAGTGGTTCTTGCACGTCCCGAACAGAAAGAATTTTCATTACAGTGCAATTTACATTAACATGCAGTGATCATAAAGTTAATCAGTCTCGATTGCGCGAGAACAGTACATTTCTACCAGCAACGTTCAGTAAGTATTGGCGAGCAGGACGGTATGATACAAGTAAAGTGATTAATGCGTACAAAAGTTTTAGGATGTGGCGCAAGTTCGCTCACGTAAGTAAAGTCTCTCTTGGGTATGGTGCCGATAACACGAGCAGGGAAAGAATAATGAAATTGTACCACCTGATACGATGGCCGAGGATCCCTGGAGGTGGTGAAATATTCCCGCGACAAAGATGGTTCCCATACGAACGTTTGGAAGTAGTCTAAGTCGGTGGCTGATTCTCCGTATCTCTCTTAGCTGGTGAACGGTCGTGTTCAACCTAAGGACGTGACCAGATGTGCTTGTACTTCGTGGCGATGTGGACTTTGACGAGCACGAATTAAACGGCAGCAAGACGACCCAAAGGAGGAGTAACGAAAGGAAAGACAAAAAAACCTTTGTGGAATAAAACGAGTGCTACTACAAACGGCTCAAATACGTCCCACATTCGAGTGGTGGAGATACACCCATTATTTATGGAGAAAACCCTTGTTCTTGCAGACAAAAATTACTAGAAGTTCCACACGAGGCTTAAAAATATAACATGGCGCTTGCGGTTGAGAATTCGAATGGAAACCGATAAGCCAGAAAGGACGTTCGTTTTAATAAATTCCCATGATGCACCTCGAAGTTTTTTTGGCGTATTCTCGCCAAACTTTTGAAAAGACGACAAATCTTTGGTTTGACACCGGTGTATCGTAAGTTGCCTAACTTCGGCGAGTGGATTTTTAAATTAAACAATGTTTTGTAAAAAAATGACCTATTTATCGTTACACACTATTTAAAAAAATAGAAATAATCAACAAAAAGACATAGTTCGAAGATCCAATCATTCGAAAACGGATAGTGATATCTTGTCCCAAGAAATCTATTAAGATTATATTCAAACTTACTTATATTTATATAGGGTTATTCACTGAAACCGTTCACTAAAAGTTTATTGGGATGGAATATTGATACGCTTTTAAAAATTTAGGGTTAAATTTGGTTTCAGGTGTACTTTTTCTAAAATATTCCGCATAAATTCTATCGTTTCAAATAGACCTAATTATGTCGGAAATGGTCAGGAATAGGTATAGGTAACCTTGATACAGTTTGATACAGAATTAAGTCCTGAACTTTTGATACACTTAAAGTTACAGAATGTACACACCTCTAATGAGCTCATAATAAGAGCGAAATGCTGCATCAGGTGTTCTTTCGTTGCGTGTTACGCTTCTGTACAACTTTTACTTGGTTTTATCGACACACGTGTGTTTCAAGCATTAAAGCTGTCGCTTAGATAGCGCTATGCACTTTAAACGCACACATGTCGTTACAATTAACTGTTGGCATTTTTCTTAGTTTATACTATTCATACGTGTCAATGTTTTACACGAGATGTCGTATGACACACATTTTACTTAAAACACTTTACCGACATTGAAAATGCGAATGTTTCCCACGGAATGTTGAATACCCTGGATAAAATTACACAGCAAAAATTAAAAAATGTAAACTTAGGTCTCTTTTTCAACATTTTACCAAATATAAGTTTCAAATTTTCAAAAACTATTTTTGTTAAATAACAGTAGTAGAACGTACTTAATGAATACCTGTAACATTTGACCAGAATAGTAATTCAATATTTTACCGTGATGTCTTTCCTTAAATATTTGTTTAACCTCTAGTTATAGAGGAAAAGATATTTTTGCACTTTGTAACCCTCCGAACTACTTTTAAAATAAAATTTAAAAAATATATATAGTTCTAAGTGTGTCACAGAATTTATATTTTTCTTTACCTCGGTTAGCTTCAGTTGGAGAAGAAATAAACATTATATTTACCAACTTATTAATCAAATAAACAATAATTTTTATACAGAGCTTAAATAAACGTGATACAAAAAAAAATAAATAAACCGCAATTCTTGATCACCCTGTATATTGGTAGGTTGGTATCAGCAGTAATATCCTAGACCGCTCGAGACAGTAAACTTCAATGGCCGCCGGCCGGTATCTAGCGACGAAGTACTTGTGAATCAAACGTTAGTGAATGTTTGTTTTAATTGCTCCAGCAATTGCTTTATTTTAAATTGATTTGCGTGCGACAGTATTTGTACAGGTAAGACGTAGTACGGAGTTTCAAACTTAACTGAATCGGACAGGGTAATTTTACTTGCAGACTTGTTCAGCCCTTTTAATAATTTATTTTAACGTCAAAACGTACGTCAATTTTCTTTAGAGTTTTTTTTTTGTGTGTGTTTTTTAGGGGTTTTAGAGGTTTATTCGGATCTAATGGGGCACCATACATAACACTTACATCACAATACAATATTTAAAATGTACCTTACGATTAAATAAATTAATATGAATTATTATATACCGGGGAAGGTTGCTTGCTTGTTTACCTCCCAGTGTAGGTGTTTTACTCGGCTTCTTTAGATGTTCATGTTAAACGTGTAGTTCTGGAGCGACAAACCTTAAGTCCATTTTTGGACCCCTTCATCAAATAGGTGAGAAGATAAATAGAACGGTGAAACGAACTCTACCGATATGTTCAGCCGAATCGTTGCGTCGAGAATAAGTAACGCCAAGTACTACAAAACAAATTTAATTATTTGACAGTGCTGCCGTTTTGAAATAAACAAGGGCAAAACGCTGCGAAACAAATTCAATTACTTGACAGCTTTCGCGGTTTATGAAACAGAAGAATCTGTCGTATGGGATTGCCTTGAAAGAAACAAATTGAATTACTTGCTCCAGACTACCACGTAACAGAGATAAAGAAGTAGTAGCAGGTAAATAAAGTGAAAGCAATTTAACGGGTGATTATTTCTATGATACTCAAGAAAATTAGCAGGATCGGAAAACGGATTGCGGATACGGAGAAAGGTGTTCTGTGAGCAAAACTCAGAAAGAATAAGTGTGCCTTTGTGGCCCGAGGACGTTGTATTTATACCGTCGTTTTCAAAATTTTAGCTGAAGAATGGTGGGAAAATAGTAGGAACAATTTTGTTTTTGCGTAGTAAGGAGTTGACGTCACATAAATTTCGTTGCAACTTCTTCTACAGAATCTCTTGGAAATCAAAATCACCTAGATACTGATTCTTTACCGACGCGTTTCAAACTGGTTGCCTAATAATTGCCTCTGATGCAAATGCCCATTGAAACGCATAAGTGGCAAAGTTAGGAGCGTCGATTTATTCGTAGCGCGCCGCCAGCAATTCCTTACCAATGTGCGTTTCCTTTATCGTTCCAGCTAATAACGAGGAAGGTTGTGTTGCCTTCGTTTGCGCATTTTTATTATGGATCGTACTCGTGCAAAATTTAATTGTCCGTTGTTTGGTGCTTCAAGTGATATTAAAGGTAATGTGTTACCAACCTACGAAGATGTTATGAAGTTCTATGAGTGGAACCGGCATAAGATAAAATTTGATAATGAAACTAAGAAAGAACCCACGTATAAGGAAATAGAGGACATTGTGGTGACAAAAATTGAAAAAATTTGGTTAAGTGCTTCCATTCCTACTGTCCAACATAAAAGAGTGAAAGCGATGTTAATGGCGTATCATCTGAAATGCAAAAATATTTTAAAATCTCACCCTAAAATACCAGAAAAGAAATTAGAAGAGTTTCGCCGTACCAGTAAAGAATTGTTTGACATTTCATCCTGTA
The DNA here is from genome assembly GCA_030710515.1 of Abscondita cerata. Taxonomy (NCBI): domain Eukaryota; kingdom Metazoa; phylum Arthropoda; class Insecta; order Coleoptera; family Lampyridae; genus Abscondita; species Abscondita cerata. The sequence continues at coordinate 13,758 of JALBCR010000951.1, forward strand.
AGTGTAAGAACATCGATGAGTGCAATTGTCCTAGAGACAAAAAGTACCTGTCAGAGAGCAAAGCTTCCTAATCGACCAACGAACCATTAGAAGAATGGTGATTGGATCCTTAGATCTTGCTACAACGAATAAAATAACAAAGACTTTGAAAAGGAAAAGACAAAGGCAAAAATCACAGTTGCAGCCTCAAAATAAAAGCACAGAGAAGCTCATTGTGTCGACTTCTTCTGATTCTAGTCAATCGGACCAAGACGACGACGAGGGCGATTTATTCCAGCCATATTCCCATTCACAAGCCTCAACGTCGGCGGCTACTGCAGATAAGCCTGCAGCTACTACAAACATTACAGTAAACTACGCTTTATTATCAAGAACATGTGATCGATTCGGAGTATCAGACAGGGCTGGGGCAGCTATTGCTTCAGCAGTTCTTAACGCTTCCAGTTCGGAAATTATTGATAAAAATAAGCTTCGCAGGAAACGCAAAATAGCACGAAAATTAGCAGAAGAAGAAGACAAAACCCTACAAATACCTGCTTTATACTTCGACGGACGGAAAGATAAAACTTTAGTTATAACAAAAAATGACGGAAAAATGTATAGACACAACATTCTTGAAGAGCATATTTCATTGATAACGGAACCTAAGTCAATGTTCTTGGGTCATATTGCACCAGAGGTTGGCACATCTAAATGCATAGTACAAGCAATTACCGATTTCTTCATGGATGCAGAATTTTCAATGGAATATTTGCTGGCAGTTGGGTGCGATGGAACAAACGTGAACGTAGGTAAAAATGCTGGTATCATTCGTCTGCTTGAAAAGAGGTTAGATAAACCTTTACAGTGGATTATCTGCCTCCTTCATATGAATGAATTACCCTTCCGCCACTTGTTTCAATATATTGATGGCAGCACTTCGGGACCCAATAATAAACAAATGTTACTCAAACATTTTTAATTTGATTTAAAAAGACAGACACATTTTTATACTTTTTTTTATCCTGGATTTAACAAATAATCAAAAATAAGTGTTTTTTTACAATACATGTTATTCAAGGTCAATCCGGAGGCAGAAGATGACATCCGATTCTAATCAAATTTTATATGTGAGCTAAAGGCATCATTTGGCACCCTTTTCTTACTGTGCCAGAAAGAAAATAAGACATTTATTTTTTTCTATACAATTGTGACCCACACTAGTGTACAGCCTCCTTTTACCACAAATCGGGCTTAAATGAAACAGCTAACTGAATATAAAATTTTATATTTATTTATTTTGTTCTCGACCGCCACTATTCACAATAAAGATATTTAATTTAGCATTAGCTAAAATTTCGTGAAAGGTAAATATTTCCTCCTATAAATGATTAACTAATTGGATTGTTCTTCCTTGAGGAGGGGCACCAAAAACCATTAAGGCGTTTTATCAGGCAACGTTTCGTGCAGCCGATGTGCACTTCTTCAGGCCTCTGTTTATTAAAAAGAAAGGAATACATTTAACGGTAAATTATATAAACATCATATCCTTAATATATAAATCTAAATTATAGGTGATTGACTCGACTACTTACTTAAAACAAATAAATGGTCCGCCACTTGGATAAGTGTAAAAACACATAGATATTAAAACAAACACAAAATAAATTAATAATTAAATGTAAATAAATATCTCTAATAAAACACACACTCTATACGTAGAAACGAACAAACATGAATGACTAGATAACAATATGATAATGGGAATTCCTTCTTCTATTTTATTTTAGTGATTAAATTTCTATAAATATTGCTTAAATTTTGTGTGTCCGTGTTATAATTAATGTTGTTATTGTGTTTGATGATGTATATCATTTCAGCTATTAGACGTTTTTTATAATTCTTTTCTACATTTAAAATCGTAGGATTATCAAAATTAAAATTATGACCCATCTCAATATGGTGTACGGCTAACGCAGAGTCTGGTTTTTTGTTTTGCAATCGTACTTATGATTTTTAATCCTATTACGTGTTTTTGTTTGGTTTGGCCAACATAGCATTTATTACAGTCAAGACAGTCTATTTTATACACTACATTGTGTTTGTCAAGAATGTTTGTCTTGTCTTTTAATTGTGTGTAGATAATGTTGTAAATAGTATTGTTATTGTATGTAGCTATGTGGACGTTAGTAGTTTTTAGTAATGGGATAAGGTGTTTAGTCAAGTTAGGTATATTAATAATTTTAGTATAGGTATATTGAGAATTAGGGGATTAATTGGTGATGGTGTGTTAGTGTTATAATTATAGTATAAGATTCTGTTAATAATGTTAGTAGGATAATTGTTATTTTTCAATATATTTTTAGAGAGGTTAGATTTTTAGTGAGATATTTAGGACTACTTAGTTTTGTTATTTTGTTTTTCATAGATTTAACTATATTTATTTTTGGTGCTGTTGGTGATTTGATAAATAATTGATAGTCCTATTGGATGCCATGGGTTTAAAATACCAGTCAGTTAATAATTTGTTGGTGTCTTGATCTTTAATCAACCTCACATCTAAAAAGGGTAATGAATTATCTTTTTCAATCTCGTACGTAAATTTTAAATGTAGATTGTATTTGTTAAAAATATTAAGAGTATTATGTATTTCATCTTCAGGGATGCAAGTGATTACATCATCAACATAACTTATCATAAAAATAGGTTCAAACAATAAATTGTAACGAACATATAAAAGCAAATCGTGCATTATTAAGTTTGCTAAAATAGGGAAGCAGGATTGCCCATTGCTGTTCCAAATTTTTGCATGTATATTTTTTATTACATGTGAAGTAACTTGCATCAAACAAAAACTCTACAATGTGTGTGAAGAATGTTAAATCTAGTGTAGTAAATGCTTTAGATTTAACATTCTTCACACACATTGTAGAGTTTTTGTTTGATGCAAGTTACTTCACATGTAATAAAAAATATACATGCAAAAATTTGGAACAGCAATGGGCAATCCTGCTTCCTATTTTAGCAAACTTAATAATGCACGATTTGCTTTTTATATGTTCGTTACAATTTATTGTTTGAACCTATTTTATGATAAGTTATGTTGATGATGTAATCACTTGCATCCCTGAAGATGAAATACATAATACTCTTAATATTTTTAACAAATACAATCTACATTTAAAATTTACGTACGAGATTGAAAAAGATAATTCATTACCCTTTTAGATGTGAGGTTGATTAAAGATCAAGACACCAACAAATTATTAACTGACTGGTATTTTAAACCCATGGCATCCAATAGGACTATCAATTATTTATCAAATCACCAACAGCACCAAAAAAATAAATATAGTTAAATCTATGAAAAACAAAATAACAAAACTAAGTAGTCCTAAATATCTCACTAAAAATCTAACCTCTCTAAAAATATATTGAAAAATAACAATTATCCTACTAACATTATTAACAGAATCTTATACTATAATTATAACACTAACACACCATCACCAATTAATCCCCTAATTCTCAATATACCTATACTAAAATTATTAATATACCTAACTTGACTAAACACCTTATCCCATTACTAAAAACTACTAACGTCCACATAGCTACATACAATAACAATACTATTTACAACATTATCTACACACAATTAAAAGACAAGACAAACATTCTTGACAAACACAATGTAGTGTATAAAATAGACTGTCTTGACTGTAATAAATGCTATGTTGGCCAAACCAAACAAAAAACACGTAATAGGATTAAAAATCATAAGTACGATTGCAAAACAAAAACCAGACTCTGCGTTAGCCGTACACCATATTGAGATGGGTCATAATTTTAATTTTGATAATCCTACGATTTTAAATGTAGAAAAGAATTATAAAAAACGTCTAATAGCTGAAATGATATACATCATCAAACACAATAACAACATTAATTATAACACGGACACACAAAATTTAAGCAATATTTATAGAAATTTAATCACTAAAATAAAATAGAAGAAGGAATTCCCATTATCATATTGTTATCTAGTCATTCATGTTTGTTCGTTTCTACGTATAGAGTGTGTGTTTTATTAGAGATATTTATTTACATTTAATTATTAATTTATTTTGTGTTTGTTTTAATATCTATGTGTTTTTACATATCCAAGTGGCGGACCATTTATTTGTTTTAAGTAAGTAGTCGAGTCAATCACCTATAATTTAGATTTATATATTAAGGATATGATGTTTATATAATTTACCGTTAAATGTATTCCTTTCTTTTTAATAAACAGAGGCCTGAAGAAGTGCACATCGGCTGCACGAAACGTTGCCTGATAAAACGCCTTAATGGTTTTTTGGTGCCCCTCCTCAAGGAAGAACAATCCAATTAGTTAGTCTAAAATTTCGTGTTTATTTCAACTAACTGTACCCCTTCACCTCTAACTGTGCTGTAATGTAGTACGCAAATAACTCAGTTATCACGCGTAACCACTGATGCAAACTAATGCGCAGTGAACTTATATCAAATTGAATTAACAAACAAAACGCATTTAGGGATTGAATATTACAATTGTTATCTGACCTTGCTAGATTATCTCAGGTATGTATTCGACCTGCTCTGTATTCTGTTGTTGTTGTTGTGATCCTTTACAGTTTACGAAGCCGACGATGATGATGTCTTAACTGCTCTCCTGACTTCCCTACGGAGCCGTGAAATTATTGTTACACCACGTATTAACTACACTCGTTCCTTTGGTACCTTTGTTTTTGGTAACTTTGCGTGCTTCGAAGCACTAACTTTTTTTTTTATAAAATTCGGCGCTGCTTTTACGTGTATTCACGCCTACGACTAATTCGAAGAAGGACGGTCAAATTGAAAGTACTCCTATTTATCATATTTCCATAGCCTGTTCTGATCCTTTATCAATTTGCGCGTCTTTTTGAAATTTAACCCCGCCTCTATCGGGGTTTTCTGCAACTACTTACAATATCATTTTAATAGTCCTTATCATAATCAGGCTCAAACGACGCCTCTTCCTCTTCTGATAACGAAGATATGCGGTACTTATACCCAATAATGTCACATAACTTCTCGATTTGCACTTTACCTTAACCTATAACTTTGAGGTTAAGTTGTAATCAATTTTAGTATTTTTAATTCCTTGGCCCAAAACACCCCTAATGTTCATGTTTTGTGCATGCTCACATAATTTATTCTTTTGAAATTTCAGGTCATCGAAACATTCTTCCGATCTTGGACATATATAGCTCGACATGGATAATCATAAGCAGGAAGGCGATTTTACCTAGAATACATAGCAATTACATCTTAAAACTATAATCAAATGATATCAGCTTGCCCTAAATAACAAATTTACCAACATTCCATGTAATCGGCAGGGTACCCCCTTTGGTAAGTATTCTTAAAACTAACAAATTTATTGCATTGTAATTTACAGGGTCGGCTGAGAACAAGTATTGAAACTATTTCATCAACATGAAGGCATAATTTACATCTTTTGTCATCCGATCTGCTTAATCAAAAATGCTGTACAAGAGTGTTCATCGCAATATTTTAAGTAAAATGTGTGTCTAACGACATCTCGTGTAATCAGGGACACGTATGAATAGTAACAAAGTAAGCAATGCCAACAAATAACTGTAACTGGCATTGTTTAGTTTATTAAATATTTTATTATGCTACGTCACTGGCTAATTTTTAAATTTTGCGGTTACCGTAAGTTGGAATTTTGTACATTAATTTTGGAAGGGAGTTCTTGGTGTTTTACGTTTTGAATCATTGTTGTTCCAGCAAGTTGAAAGTATTTGAGTTGTTAGAAAAGACTCTATAATCATCTCATCTATATTTTCCCTACGATTTTGTGTCGGATTAGTTGGGAAAATTGTGTTGTCAATTAAGCAGGTTGCTTGATATATATTTTCGTGTAGATGGAATTTTCAATAGTTGATGGAAAAAGTAATTATTCTTTCCACGGTTGTGTGGGATTTTGGCGGGTCGTGCTCTGTTCCCACTTTTAATTAAATCAGAGAATCTCCAAACACTTGAGGTTTTTTTTATTATGGTTAATTTATGCAGTTAACAAGTTCATATAGTAAACATTAAGAAATTGCAACTCGATCGCTCTGGCTCCAGATGACCGTTTTGTATCTGGCAAAAAAAAAGAAAACAGAACGCGTAAAGATAAGTTCATCAGTTACTTACCATTGACCTTTTATATATTTGTTTACGCGGGTTTGTCGGACATAATAGTATTTGTTGATTTAGACTTAGAATTTTGTAGTTAATATTTACAGGAGATAATCCACGAACCGTACTAACGATTAGCTATCAGCTATTTTAACACTTATATTTATATAACTTGTTTGTTTGAATCAGTAAACTTTTGTTTTATTATATACTTATGGTTAGTCAAGTTAATACCGATTTTGATTTATGTCCTGGTTCTGGTACTTCATACAAATTGGGGTAATCTGGTTCAAACGTATCTAATATTGGGTGGTGTGCCCCTTGCGTCATTGGTTATATTTTGTTTTTGTTTGTTTGACGTACATCGATCAGATCCACACACCCCACCCCAGAGCTACGGTATAACCATAATAGTTATTTATGTAACAAGGACAAAAGAGTACACTTTTATGTACGAGACTGAATTTGCTGGCCGAGGCGTTAGCCGAGGCAAGCAAACAGGCGAGGTTATTAAAAAGCACTTTTTTCCGAGGTACATATTAATTTTTTCCGTTGACCTTAAATTAATTAATTTTCTATTGATTACCGTTTACTGAAAACAAAATGTTTAGTAATTTTAAACAATAATTTTACGTTTGTTCTGATTTTACTGTACCTAATGTTCACTTCACCGTTCAGTATTGTAACATTTGTGTCAAAATTTATTAAAGGAAATAAAAGCTTTCCGCGTTCGAATATTGTACCAATAAAGCATTTGTTTACAACAATCACATAATTTTTATAAGAGCACTTGATTATGATAGGTAATAGGTAAAACATGTACTTTTTTATAATTTATTAAAATAATAAAAATTACATTTAGGTAGTGTTATTTTTAAGTATATTTAAAAATGTAGTTATAGTTGGAAGCCTACCCTCAAAATTAATGCATTTCTTTAATTGTTTATGATCAAAGATGTAATGAAGTTTCTCCTATTAAACACATTAAAGTCGATTCTTACTAATTGGACATATAATAGTTATAAGACTGAGTTTGTACCGTGGTCAGACTTATAATCATTTTATATTCAATAAAAATATTGCCTGACCGTAAGAAAGTATGCAAACGTAGTTTTTTGATTCACTCCGAAAATGTTTCAAAAAATGTAATAATTTTCTTTCAGCTTATTGAAAACTGTGAAATCACCTTGTTTTTGTGTACGAATCAATATTGAACCAAGTAATGTTGATGGCTTATATGATTCTATTTTTGTTTTTTCCTGCGACAGAATCAATATTCAAATGATTTTTCACAAGTAATTACTGTTCTTGTGTGTTCCATTAGCATTATTACTTATTTACATCAATCAAATACAGTAATAGAAAGGTACCCATAATTAACTCACTTCTACTGTAAGTTTTTGTATTTTATGATCGTGAAAATTTTGTATCGGAACTCCGCTTCTGTATCAAAATGTTACCTAACAAAATTGTCTAAAGCAATCTCAAGTCGTATGAATTCTGTCTTACCTTATAAATGAATAACTTTAAAGAAGTTAAAGTGTTACATATTGAAAACAATGTATCGAGTATTGTGAGATTACAACCAGGCTCTTCTATATGCTTCGCACATTGTAGAAACTATAAACAATTTATTAATATCATTTCAAAGCATTTAAAATCATTTACTTGTACTTTGAACAACAAATTGTTTTTGTTCAAAGTTGTGTGGGATTGAGAAATTGAGGTTATAAATGGAAGTAAACAAACAATATTCTGCAGTATCTAAAATGTTTCAGTATGTACCTAAAGTACTGTAATATCCTATGTAGTCACTAAATTCATCCTTTCTTAAAAATGGGTTTTCATACTGGTTACTTCGACTTTATTTAATTTGACATAAAATAATAATTGACATTGACAGATGTTTGCGGACGAAAAGTATTACAGTTAAAAAAGTGTTACTTTATGATTATTCAGGGAGTACGTAAAACTCAATTTTATAATGAGGTCGACGGAAAAAGAAATTAGTGTGTGCTGATTAGTAAGAAATGTACGTCCGTGATCCTAATTTTTGTGTTTGGTTAAATGTAATTAGGAGTACGTCATACTTTAGTTAACAATATCTATTAATGCCAAAAAAAAACAAAAGTGTTTGTAAAGCATATTATCGAAAATATAAATCTTAATTGTTTTTATTATACGAAATAACTAGTTTTGAGATGGGTTCTTGTCGAAATGAGCTCGGGTCAAGATGAACTCGCATCGAGATGATTTCGAGTTGAAGCGCCGGTGTCATGATAACAGACCAAAATGGTCGCATCGAAATAAGTTGAATCACTTCTAGTACTTGGAAAAAGATATTTAGTTTCAACAAAGACGAAATTCTTTGGATAAAATGTGCATCAATACAGAGGTGTCCCGTTGATCTGTGGTTGGTGAAGGTCTGACCCCGCAACAAGATAACAGCAATCAGTGGCCTCGGAAAGATATCTGGTTTAAAAACATGTAAAATAAAAATAAAAGCTTTACCAAATTTTAATTTGCACTTCCAGATTAAGAAGTAACCTAAAACTTGACTGCATTTTTTATACCATGAACACATAAAATTCTGTATTTTTACAAAAAAAAACAAATTTATTACTTTTTCAAAATCACATTTTTAGTATTTATTTGCAGCATCTACAAGACAATTGTGTAAATTAATAATCCTGTCATGCAAATCAGTGCCCGTAGTGTTTATACATTCGTCACAAATTTTAGTAGCTATTTCATTCTTGTCTCCTTTTTTATTCATTATAGTAAGAACTATATTTACAGTATCTTTACGCATAACGTCGCGAACGATAGTTCCGTCTTCTAGAAGCATACCATGCGACTTCATAATGCATTCTATGTATTGGTTTAATTTGTCATTTCCTTTGGGTAAGTTAAAATTCTTATCTAGGCTATGCCCAACGATATGTTTATCGACGTTTAATTTCGAAGCGCATTCTAACATATGCTCATCAAAAAAATCATCGGGCACTTCAAGTGATAACACCTAGAGCGTTAATGAAAGAATATTGAATTAGTTATCAAACATTTAAACAAATTAACTTACCTGACCACAGCAAATTATTAAAGCGCAGTACAGTGCGTATGAATACATATTTACAATCTACGGAAATTAATTTTGTCGGAAGATTATATACAGGACTTATAACTAATAAAGGTTATCGTTCCCTTTTTTTAGTCATAGTCTAATAATATTTCTTAATGTTATTAAATATTATAAACCATGTATTGTACTTTAATTAAAAGATTGACGACATACTGTTTGTTTTTCTTAATTTTGATATCAAGTTATGAAATATGGTGATAAGTACACCAACGCAATAAAAATAAATAAAATTGTTTACTTAAAAATGAATGAAAAAAAGCGAAAGAAGCTTGTTTCTATAACCATGCAGATCAAAGAACAGCAGTGGGTGAGTCATCAATTCCGTACATAACGTCGTTAAAAATAAACACTATTTAAAAAAAATAGAAATAATCAACGAAAAGATCCATTTCCAACAACCAATTATTCTAAAACAAACAGTGATATCTCGTCCCAAGAAATCTATTTAGAATAAGTAACTTCTCTATCTCATATTCAAACTTACTTTTTATTAATATAGGGTTATTCACTGAAACCGTTCACTAAAAGTTTATTGGGATGGAATTTTGATACACCTTTACAAATTTGGGGTTAAATTTGGTTTCAGGTGTACTTTTTTCCAAAATATTTTCAACTTCCGTATAAATTCGAACGTCTCAAAAAGACTTTATTATCTCGGAAATGGTCAGGAATAGGTATAGATAACCTTAATACAGTTTGATACAGAATTAAGTTCTGAACTTGATACACTTAAAATTACAGAATGTTCTATTTAAAAAAAAAAGACTTTACCGACATTGAAAATGCAAATGTTTCCCACTGAATGTTGAATACCTTGGATAAAACTACACATCAAAAATTACAAAAATGTAAACTTGGGACTCTTTTTAACATTTTACCAAATACCTATAAACTTCAAATTTCCAAAAACTAAAGATAATAAACCCAAAAACGGTTAGGTATAGGTATAGGACATTAATATACAAATTGTATTGACGCAAATGCGAACATGAACGTTTCTCTAAACTCTTGACAAAATCCGGGTTCTGCTTATTTTAAGCCCAGGCGATATATATAAAAATTGTGAAAAGTTGTCATATACCAAAATCTAGGATTACTTTACATCGCCTATTTTGAACGGAATAGAAGTTAGCATTTTAGCTTATTTAATGTAACCAATGCATGATAGTAACCAAGTGGCTGGGGTTGAACTGATTACATATAAGGAAAATTATTGATGTAAAAATTTGTTTTTTTGTAATGTATATATTTTTAAAGAAGGACTTAATTTTTTACTTACAAATTTACTTCAGCCTACAAATCAAAATAGTTAAAACCAAAACACCCCGGAGTGGAGTGTTACAAAACAAGCAATCATCTCTCTAATGTACAAAGTGGTTTTAGAAAACATCAATCAGGAATCATTTGTTCAGGAAAGTTTTGGCAACAAACACATCCGTCTAACTACTGTCGTTGATATACCTAAACCATATGGCACTGTTTGGAAAAACGACATTCCTAGATGATTTGCAACAAAAGGACTAGAACGTAACAAATTTAACTTTATAAGATTTTTTTTAAAAACGTGCAATTTAATGTTTGAATAAACGGAAATTTCTCACAAAATCACCTCAAAGATCCATACTGAGTGTAACGCAACATTGCTTTTGGCCAATTTTTTCTCCTTCTTGGACAGTAACGTTTCTTAAACATGACACTTGGCTAACCAAATTTAATAAGAATAAACAACCTTCACCGTTAATCCTTAATTGTTTTGAAAAAAATATTTCTAAACCCCAAAACGGTAAACGGTACACTCAAAAATTAAAAAGAAGACGGTTTCTTTAAAATAAAGATTTTATATTGTAAAGCGGGTTTACGAGTATCGCTGTTGTTTAACAGCAGGTGGTTGATAAATACCTCCTAGCAGAAACTACTTAAGTGAATAAGTTACGCGTGATAGAAATGACATCTAAACCTAAAAAAACGTAATTCAATATGTATAGATATTTGATAATCAAAAACATATCTACTTTTTTTGCAAGAATCGAATATGATTATTGTTGTAACGGTTGAGGTTTACAAATGACCAGGGTTGTAGAGGAACAAACAAAAAAAGAACAAAAGGAAATACGGATCAATGTAGTGTATTAGGTTCGTGGAGAACAAAGCAGTAGCTTTTGGTTTTGTCGGAGAGTGGGGGGGTCCTTAAGGAGTTCTAAGAAATTAAACTGCTGTCTAAGAAGGCGCCACCTGCTGGGTAAAAGAAAGAAATAAAACCGACCAACAGGTTTTACTTAAAGCCTAATACGCTAGATCAAACACAACAATTAGTCTTAAGAAAAAGACAATCAATTTAAAAAAACAACAAACAAGTCTTATTGTAATAGGTAAATGAAACAGAAAGACAGACTATCGGATGTATTCACGTACGTTAGCAGTAACCTCGCTTAATAATAAAGTAATTTTTACAATTAATGTACCGGATTCAAAGTAAGCAAAGTCACACCAAACGCAGTGTTAATGTTCCAATTGAGGATTGGCTAATAGGAATACCCTGTGTACATATATTACGTACACACGGCGATTTATCTGATCGAACATGCAACGACACTAATTTAAACTAATATTAAAACGGGTAAGTACTTCCCGAAAACCCAAAAGGCCTTTTGTTTTTGCGTCAACCGTTCTAAGTGAAGTGTACGAGCCCGTATTGAGCTGATTATAAACGTTCGGTTGTGGAGAGTACCACAGAATAAAGTTTTATTTAAGAACTAGAGATCAAAGGCATTTCATGCTGTATGTACATAAGTTTCAGACGCATTAACAATAAATAAGTTACTTAAATAATAAAACTTAGCTGTAATCTGATGAACGAAGTCCCGAGAGTAAGAGTTCTCTGCTAGCGACGATATCGACCGTTCGGGAAGTTAGGTAACCCCAGGATTCTTCTTAGGGAAGGTGTGCAAAGAGAAACGGTAGGCGTTAGGCTCCCTTGTTATGAAGCATAACCAATCCTTGTTAGATATGATAGCCACCGGTTGCCTGCAGTTTATCTATTGCGAAACCGTAGTGCGGTCTTTAATTGACAAGGAAGGTCTTAATCAACCACTCCAGCACCTCCAGGAGTTATCCAGACATAACACGCAGCGAAATCATAAGGTCAAGAAACGTGGGTGGATTCAGCCAAATATAAACTTAACCAATTTTTTTGTACTGTGTAAATTTCAATTTAAGATGCACGCCAAAACCACCCGTGCCGCAAACGTAGAAGACAAAAATGTCCGCTTTTCGTCTAGGAAACGAACTCGAATTTTATTTTCAACCAATCAAAAATTATCAAAATGCGCGCCAAATACGACTTCCGTTGTAACATATTAATCGCGACATACCTGTAACATATTGCTCTCGATACACGTTTTATATTCAGAAAATAAAACCGTAACATTGTAAACATCAACTTTTAGCTGCACCATCCTGGCAACAAGGTCTATATAACCAAAGTTGATTGTGTTGTGTTTTGGTGTTATGTAAACCTTTCATGCAAAGTATTTTCTTTTAGTCTTTATTGTTCCACTTGATAAAAAAAATGATTACGAATCAAAATATGCCGTTGGTTTGTCGTTTGTTTAATTTTAAATCCTCTGTTGTAAACTTAATACTTTCAATAATAGCTTATCAGTTACCCTCATTATATGAAACAATTATGTGTTGTGTTATGGTATTTATAAGAATGTTATTACTAAACATATTGTTGTTTGAGTTTTATATCAAATTGATAAACAGATGTATACTTCTTTTTCTAACAGATTGTTAGTAAACAATGGCAAAATAAAAATTCGGTGTCGGTTTCCCGTTTGTTTTGTTCTTTAGATTTCAGAAAAGTTTAAATCTTCCATTACAAACTTAATCTTTACAAGTTTATCAGGTCCTCATTGTTTTAAACTATTTTCCCCTAATTTACAGAATTAATTTCCTGTATTATACCTGACGCACTTGTTTAGATTTTAGAAAAGTCTATTGTAAACTTAATACATACAATAATAGCTTATAGATTAACCTCACTATGAAACTATTTTTTCCTCAATGCTATCTTAATAAAATTTTCCAACCTGTTTTATAAAACATGCAGCTTCACATTCACAATCGTATTTTTTTCTATCTATTGTAATAGTGATGCAAATGCTGTTTAAATTTAAGCATTTATTTTGACTTTTTGAGATCTAATAACTATTAAAAAATAATAAATTAAAAATAACTAGAACGCCATCTTCTAGATTTAGCTTTCTTACACACTATTTCTAGTTCAAAACGGCTTTCCAAGAGTATAGTATAGTAGTCTAGATGTAATGTTATGCATAACTTATTCACAAACGTAAACCCTGCCGGAAGATATTTACCAACCGCCTGCTACTAAATGCGATACTCGTAAGCCTGGTTTACAATATAAAAACTTTATTTTAAACAAACCGTCTTGTCCCATTTTTTTATTTCCTGACTGTACATCATCAGCAGTTATAGCTGACAACGGCGAAATTTAATACAGTCTACCAATCAAATGTAGAGTGTACTATGCCCAACTGTATGCCATTTACAAGGCCATACAATATTGTAACAGTCAAACGTCCGACTGTCTTAGTGGTGTCAACGTCGTAGGTCAAATGTATCCTACAAATAACTTACTGTTGCCCATAAAAAAACAAATCTACAAAATACACATGCCAACATCTCCTGCCTAATGAAAATCCACATATATGTGACACATGTGGTTCTTAAATAAGTGTTCAACACATGTTAGTGCAGGGCATTGCCAACTTTAAAAAAAACTTTAGAGCCTCGCAAGAGGAAGGAAGTAAACTAGCTAACAACTTTTATTAAAACTATTATAATTTTTTTTTATTTTTGCTTTGCTTAATTAATTTATTCCTGATAGGGTATGAGCACTTAATTTTTACAATTGCGATTTCATCAATCGTTTCCAAAAATGTATATTATTGCACTTTAAATTTTGTTTGAGCTTTAAATTTTGATATTACATTTTTTAGTTTTGATGCTGTACATGATGGCAGGGGTTTCTGAAGAAAACTATTTGTAAATTTTAAATTTTAATAAATCTTAATTTAAATTGTATATGATTTAAACTCCTACTCCTACTAATTATACATTTGTAATGCAAACCATAATAAAATACTTGCAACAAGGTGTACGAGATTGAAGAAAACAATGTGAAAAATTTCGTTTCATGATGGTCAATATTTTTTACAGCTTCCACTAAGCAATTGTGTATGTTAATAACGCGATCATAAAGGTTATCTCCGGTAGTGTTTACACATTCATCACAAATTTTAATTGCTATTGCGTTTCTGTCTCCCTTTGTACCCATCATATCAAGAAGTACATTAGCAACCACTTGGTACATATTCTCTATTACGATTTTTCCATTTCCTTTAATAACACTGTATGCCTCCATAATACAATGTATGTATTGTGCTACATTTGTATGATCTTTCTTTAAGCGATAATCGTCGTCGACGTAGTTGTCAATAAGATAAACATCAACGTTTAGTTTTGATGCACAGTCCAATGTACGCTTATCTATTATATCATTAGGTTTACTAAATACCTAAAGTAATAATAAAAAAGTATATCATTTTAAACAATAAAGAAAACTTGCCTGATTAAAACACAACAGTAAAACACAGCAAATTTTGAAAGAGTTCATTTTAACTGCAAAGACATTTTTTAACTGCAACATTTTATATAGTGTCGAAAAGCTTAAGGTTATCGTATTTTTATGACGTTGACTTATCAGTTATATAACTTTGACCATTTTTGTTTACAAACTGCTTAGATATAATAATCGAAAATCCTCCGCAAATATCTCAAATTTTTATGCAACAAACTATTAATCCAAAATTTTAGTCGTTGCTCGGAGCCATTAGATCCAAAACATAGAGCTCACGAAATACAAAAGGTAGCTAAATGAAGGTGTTTTTCCAAATTGTTCAAAAACAATATATACTGTTTCTGTTGATAAGACATACAAGGTAGTCCAACCAAAACTTTACACCCCGATTTTAGAGCTTTAAAGTGAAAATCCGCTCGGACCCATCGATTTCTGATTCGAATGGGACCAACTTGTCTACTTTTTTCATACGCGCAACCCCCTATCTTGATGAAGCACAACTCAGGATTTTAAATAGTGTTGTGATACATTTGAGTACTATCTGACCACCCAATTTCGCGTCAAAATTTTCATCGATAACGAAATGAGAGATAAAATAGTGGAAGAGGTAATGTGAAAAAATAACCAATGAAAAAATTTTGACGTTAAATTAGAGATATTACTAAATGAGATCTTCAAAATGAGGTATTGGAACATCCCACATACGAGGCGGGTTCATAAACTAAGGGCCGTTTGCTTATATTTAAATATTAGCGCTTCGGAGCACAGTTTTACTATTACAGCGCCATCTACTGCCTCATTGCAAAGCTACAGCGTCATTTGTCTTGGTTCTGAAGTTATATTGTTGTGCGTGAACGCAACGAACAATGGCCGCGAAAATCGTTGATTCCGCCAAATGTAAAGTGCGTTCTGTGATTCGTTTCTTATGTGCAAAAGAATTGTCGGTTGCTGAAATTCATCGGGAGTTATGCCTGGTTTATGGACCTACAGTTATGAGCGAAGGTAAGGTTAGACAATGGCGCCGTGATTTTAAAAATGGCCAAACAAATGTCCATGACGAAGAGCGGAGTGGCAGGCCCAATATCCAGACCGATGAAATCTGATCGTCGATTAACGATTAGTGGTCTCGCTGAAAAATTTCCTCAACTTGGACGCACTACTGTTTACAATATTGTCACGGAAAACGTTGCATACCACAAATTGTGTGCAAGATGGGTACCAAAAATGCTCACCGGCTACCACAAAGAGCAAAGAATGTATAGTAGAAGAAAGTTTTTGGCTCGTTATCAACAAGATAGAGATAATTTGTTTTCTCGCATTGTTACGGGGGACGAAACGTGGGTATCCTACAGCAACCCAGAAACAAAACAGCAATCCATGCAGTGGTGACACTCAACTTCACCAAAACCAAAAAAGTTTAAGCAAACTCCGTACACAAGTCGAAAATTGATGGCTACAGTTTTTTGGGACGAAGACGGTGTTCTTTTGGTTGATTTCATGGAACATAAGACAACAATTACAGCTGACGTGTACTGCAAAACGCTCAACAAATTGAGATCCAAAACCAACGCCGCGGGAAACTGTCATCTGGCATAATCCTCCTCCACGATAACGCGCGTCCTCACAATGCTGCCAAAACCAAGGAGAAAATTCAAGATTTTCGTTGGGAACTTTTTGACCATCCACCGTACAAATATGCCGTTGTCAACTGGTTCAACTCTCAGGCGGCAAACTTCTATGCAGAGGGGTTAAAGAAGCTGGTGCAGCGGTACGTAAATTGCTTAGAAGTAAACGGCGATTATGTAAAGAAGTATAGTAAGTTTGTACCTAACTAAATATGACAATAAAATTTGTTCTTATGAGTATATTTTTTTCTGTGACTAAACGGCCCTTAGTTTATGAACCAGCCTCGTAAATCAGAAGATTTTAAAAAAAGATAAGAAAAACAAAGTTTTGTTACAATAATGATGATGAAGTTTATGAGAGCCATATTTGAGATTTTATAAGTAGGTATTGCTATGAATAAACCAAGCATTCACCTTTTAGGTTTTTAATAAAAATCTTGTAATGTTTAACTTACTCTGCATCCCAAATAGCTCTTTACGTTTAACTTAATTTAAAATAAAAATAAATGTTGAAGGAATTTTAACATAATCAAATGAATAGTAATAAAATATTTAATTCTTCTAATAATTAGAAAAAGTCAAGTTTTAAAATTAAAATATATAATTATCAGCAACAATTCCTATTACGTAATTAATTTTACAAAATATTAATTCAAACATCAAATTTTACAATTACTTTAGAAATACTACAAAACACTACTAATCCCCTACTTCTACCTGGATGATGTTTTATTGATGTTCCACGGACACTTTAAAAGATAATTAATTATACTTAGTTTTTTGACCCTTTTATTATAAATTATTTTATAGGTCATTCCAATTCAAGATTGAGCATGAATTCGTCTTGTCTCAAATAAACAATGTTACTAACAATACAAAGATACAATAAAATGTAATAGATTAGACAATTACTAACACATCCATAACAATAATAAACTTAATTTTTTGGTGATAATTTTTGACAAAAATGAATTTCATGGCTAACAGTGGATTTCTGGTAAAAAAAACACTTATAGCAAAATGGTTGAGAATTTAATTCTACATTGGTCTGGCAAAACATATACATGATATTCCCTTTGATTTTATTAAATTATTCATTGTTTTCAGTTGCAAAGTTTGACATTTTTTTTTCACATTCCGTTCAATCAATCTCAACTTTTAAATTATATACGGTTAGGATCGTTACCGCCCTAAGTGTGAATAAAATTTGAATCTGATATTTCAAGTAATAACCTAAAAAAACGTAAAATATCTGAAGGGCGGTATTGATCATTAAAATGTTTAAAAATTAATATCTCGAATAGTATCTTTGTTTGAGTAAGACTCGTATACATACAGTCACCATAGTTTTTCACGTATATTCAGAATAAAAAATATATGTTTTCATTTAAAACTTCAAAGTTGACTGGTGGTCTATAAAAGTGAGACACTCTGTATAGTTAAAAATATTTTCAAATTGTAGCTACTAAAGAACCTAAAAGAATGGCCAAAACCGATTCAGAAAATATCTACTTTTTAAAGGCAACATCGAAGGTCCGCATACTACAGGGACAGGCTGTATTTTAACAATTAATGGAAACTTGTCTAGCTGGTATTCCAGGGGTTTGTCTAGTCTTTGTCAACGTGTTAGTAGCTGTCTAGTTTAATGAAAAATTAATAAAACGCATACAGGAAGTTTTTAGGCGTTTGCAAGAAGACGGTCTACAAATAAGCAGTAAAAAGAGTGTATTTAAATTCGCAAAATTGAATTTTTTAGGCATAATATAGACTTTAAAGAAGTGCCCTTGACCGATGAAAAGGTGCGTGCCATACGCAACACAAGATCGCCGTCATTCTATGCAACGTTTTTAAAAGATTGAGCCAGAATAGCAGAACCTTAGAATACAGTATTATATAAGGATGCGAAATGGAAATCGATTAAGGTGCATGATGAAACTTTCAAAAAATGTAAACACTTAATAACGCTTGACTCGTTAATACTGAATTACGTGCAACAACGTGTTACAAGACGGAATTGAAGCACATACTGCTTTCTATTTACGTGAATTATCGAAATGCAAAAAAGGATATTTGCAAACTCATAACAAAACTCTTCAAGTGAGTATGAAAAAAAATTGATATTAAAACGGATCATTGGTATAATCGAAAGGCAAAAGCCAACACCGGAAATTTTATCACCACGCATGCTAACATGGAGTTCCTATTAAACGCTTACGATTACAATAAACTATTTGATTATTTATCCATTTTTTTATCCTCAAAAACTTGCATGAGAGATTCGGAAAGATGCTCCACACATCCGCGACAATGAAAGCAGTACGATAATATTACGCAGAAAATGAGACGAAAGAGAGAAGGGAAAGCAAAATCAAAATAAACACTATTACATAAAGAAATATTAACAAAATATGCTTACCAAAATTACTATTGGGCCATTTAATGAAGATAAGAATACAAAAACGGTGCATCACCTACACCGTAACATTCTAACAATTCAATGCTTTCACGGTTTACATTCACGAGCATTGGCGCACTGCGCGCTAAGGAAAATTAAATACTATGCATTCCATAGATATAAATAAATGTTAAAGGATAAACCGCGTGAATCAAAAATAAATATATATAATTTCCACAACTAAGTACGTACATTCAATGCGTTTAATATAAAAGGGAGGATTAGTAAAAGACAAAACAAAAATTTCAATGTAACAGACATTTAGATCAGATACGCGAGCGTAAAATCCAAAAGATTGTGCGAAAGACAATAAAACGGATACGTTACAAATAGATTGAGGTGATAAATTTAGAATCACCGTTACCGCCATTGCCGTCACAAAATACAAGCGCTGGTTTTGGTTCGGAAATATTTATGCCCCGAAAAAATTATGCTCCCCCAATAATGTGTAGAGAGCGAGAACGTCCTGCGTATTTCTAAGATTTAGTGCGGCAATGCATGCGAGGTAACCGTAACCGTATTTATGTATTTTTCTAATTTTCGTCTATAATACGTTTATTAATGTTTCTCAGTCCGAGTCGTTTATAGCTGTCTATAAGAGTACACTGTACTTTAATAGATTTATTTCATTTGTATGGTTGGTAGTGCTAGTTCGAGATGATGAAGTTCTCATCTGACAAGTCAACATCGGGTAAATTATTTTAAGTAAATAAGTAATTGTAATTGCACGGAAGCAATTGTAATTTTACGTAAGTAATTGTAATTTTATGTTACATACTATAAATAAGACATACACTTAGGTACAGTCGAATTAATCATTGTTTTTTTATTTCATTTTCTAGTACTCGAAAGACAAGTTCTGTTATTTAAAAGGACAAAATGGTGACAATACCAAATATTGTAGGTGCCTCAAAACGGCAATATGACGCATCCAAGTTCACAAATTTCAAGAAATTGGTAATCCCCATGTGACCACCTACATTATTTATAATTGAAAATGATAATACAGTATTTTTTTACTTTTGTTATTGAATAGGTAGGTAGGTACTTGAGAACTTGTATTGCTTTATGAATTATTTGAAATAAAATTATAGTAAATATTTGTGGATTTATTACAATTTCTTAATCTACTCATAAGGTATTACCTTTATAATCAACGGTATTACATATTACAAGGTGTTTTCAACGTACCACCCCAACTACTCAAGTGTTATGAGTGTTGCAGAGAGCTTGAGTCTCAAATTCCCTAAATTTTAAATAGTAGAAGTTCGTTAGTTACCTAGTTTACATCGAGTTGCATACGCATTTCATTATTTTGTGACAAAAAATTAACGCAATAGTGTACATACGAACAAACGGTTATAATTTATTATAAAGAAGTGAAAAATTTAATTATTTTTGCTACATGGACATGTGTTGTAAACATTGATGGTCACATTTGCTGTATCGTGTGCTTGAACATTTATGCTTGGAACATTGCTATTATTGTGGACCGTAACAGTTTCATTACTTCCATAATTAAACTGCAGAGATGGATTTTCCTCCCTGGAAGGTCCAGGTAAGGAAACGTCAGTATATTGTGGTCGAAGCATTTGTGATACATCAACTTTGTTCTTTAGGGATGCATTGACGTAAATTTCTGCTACAGCACTCGACTTCCAACCTCCGTGCCTCTTAATAGTCAGCAAATCACCTCCACGGTTAGCCAAATGAGTCACACTAGATCGCCTGAAACAATGTCCAGTATAAAGCTTTGGATTGGGTAACCGAAGGAAACTGGCAATTTCTTTGCAAATAGCCCCATCCTATTAATGCCAATAGGACTATTTATGCATTTGCCACTTCTATAGGTCAGGAAAAACCGCCGGTAAGTCACTTTTTGTGGTCTTAATTGATAATATTCTTTTATCGGTGAAATCCATGTTCCCTCTGTGATTGCAAACAATCGGGGCTTATTGTTTTTGTTTTAGGCACTGAAATTGTCACCAATTCGGACTTAAATTCAATGTCATCCACACTCATGTTGGCGAGTTCCTCGCGTCTTAAAGCCCCATTGTAGCCAATAATTAAGATCACCTAAAAATATTATGGGATTTATGGATATATCTGGAAGAATTATACCACATACTTTCATTGCAAGGTATTTCTGATTTTCTGCGTCACAAATAAATTTATTTATGTCATACCCTTCCAGGATCTTAGATTTCTTTGGTACATAGCCTTGGGACGTCCTTTTCAGGAGAGCTTGCTTTGCATAGTTTGAAATGTCAATGCTCATATTAATTGATAAACACGACCGCAACATTGAGTAAATAGTCCATAAGGTAGATGGTTTATATTTTTGCCGCTGGGACTCGAAGTATGCCAAGAGAACATTTTCTGAGATGGTTTGAATTTTATTTTCCTTTCGCCAATCTTCAAACTTTGCAAATTGTTTTTGTATGTCGCTTCCGACTTGTCGGGTAACAAATTTTGGGTGGTTGCTTCAGCAATTTGCTGTATTTCGGGCGGAGTGCAAACAAAATCTCTTCACTCATTATTAACAGTAAGTAACAATAATTTATAATAATTTTGTTTGAAATGACAAAACACGAAATTTAAATTAAATTTTTAAATAAAGTTGGCGGGGAGCATTACCAACCGACACAAAATTCCCTAGATCTAAAAAAAATTTTTTCTATTAAAATAGGAAAAAAACGTGCGCAAATTAAAAAAATAGCATAAACAACTCGTTTTATAAGGGATGAATTGGCGCACCGTCCCAGGTGTAGAAAACGAGCCGTACTATTTTGTACGTCTTACTATAATAAAATATCATATATATAATGGTAAGATGGGTAGGACATTAAAACAACAATTTTAGATTGGAAAAGAATTAAAGCGGTAATGTCCGTTACGCCCCGATATGTTTTCCATTTATATTAGGGATCTAGAAAGAAAATTTAAAAAATCGGGTAGGAGGAGTAATAAAAGAAAGGAGAAAAGTGGACGTACGCGGTTGATACTGTAGCAATAGAGCTATTTGTTGAAGTAAAACTAAAACCAAATGTAGAGAAAACAAAATTATAGAATTAATAAAGATAAAATAAAGTGAAAGGAAAAGACATTTTGGTTTGGGAAAAGAGATACAAAGGGTAGACAAATATAAATATTTACGGTATAATAAGTATTTGATATGACCATAACGACAGAAGAAGGAATGCGACGAATTAGAAAAGTTACAGGAGAAAAATATAGAAAGATGTAAGAGGGTTTGATACAGAAGAGAAATAGAATGGTAGGACAAGTATGGGTGATAAAAAAAAGACAAGATTTAGAGAAATAAAGATGGATTATTGAAAGGTCAGTAGTGTGATGTTGTATAGAGTAAAGATTTGGTGGTGGAAGGAATGAGACAAGTAAAGAAGTTACAAGAGGATAAGTGGATGTTGACATTACGACTAGAGAATAGTGGAAAAAAACTGAAACTAGAAATAGTACGGATACACACAGGAAAGATAGTGTTGAAATATTCAAAAGGATGCAGTACAATAACTATAATAAGATTCTGTATGAATGCTGAACATTTATTTACATACATTCTTCAATGTAAAACTAAATTTTGCAATGTGCTTTTGTTAACTAAGGCTGTGTTTTTATTATTGTTGTTTATTATTTTCATTAATTTTAATTCATTTATGATTATTCATTTTTTAATTTAAATAGGACCTTTAAATTAAAAAAGAATAATTTTTAATTAAAGAACTACTGAATAAGTCATACCCATATCATAATAGCAATTTATTTTAATTGTGACGAATATTTTTCTAATTTAAAAAAATGTTTAAAGAGGAATTAAACCTATTTTGAATTCAAATTCTAATCGAGTGTGACCTATGTTACCATGGTTACCATTATCAAAACAAATGTCAAAGCAATTTGACAAGTGGCAAATCATTTTGAAACCTATTTTGATTATGGAGCATGTCAAAATTAGAAAAATGATTTTAAACATACTTTCATTTTAAATTTCCTATTGAAATTTTCTAAACAAACATAAACAAGAAAAGGCCACAGAATGTGACATGTTATGATCAATCCTAATTTAAAAGCTGATTTTCCCTTGTCTTGTTTTTACTTCACACACTGTACAGGGTGGCCAACTAAAAATGGACGGCGGCTGTATCCTGGTAACCATTGGTCCTACTACTTGCAGAAACAAATTTTTATTAGTAAATAGGCCAAGAAAAATTGCCGAAATTTATTTGTGAGTTTAAAAATGTGCAGCTAGGTGGCGCAATACTCTTAGCCAATTAGAAAACGGGATTTTTGTAAGAAATGTGAACATTAAGAGATATTTCAAATCAAATTGTTTGAGGTATTTTGCTCTGGCTCATAAAATAAAGTGGTGGGGAAAGTAAAACATTATTTTTTGCATATAGTCTCGTCGGAAAGATCTTTTTTACTAAATTTGCAAAAAAACTTTGTCTGAACTCTTCTTTTCGCATGAACCTATTCGCTCTGTCATATTTTCCCTAGTAGTTGGTCTTCTTGCATATACTATAAAATAATATCCAGACATGTACAATCAGGAGATTTAGAAGGCCATGAAAATATGCTATCCGTTCTATCCATCTACCAGTGTAGGTGGTATTTAGAAACTCTCGCACAATTAGGAGGTAGTGCGTTGGACAACCATCATGCTAGAAAAACGTTTCAAATCGCATTCTAACAATATCGGCATTTCTTTTATTAAAAAACACAGATAATTCTCTCAATATAATGAATTATGCAATCATTTAATTAATTCTTTAACCCACAACCGTACGAAAATGAAATTGATCTTCACGTAACACAAAAAAATTAATAAATTCGAAAATTCTTAACTAGTTTTAACCATTAAGTAGTAAGGTAGCATGTTTCTAAATAAACGTAATATATATGGAAAAATAAAAAAATTCATTACATTAAAGTCAATATTTTTTTGCCGCGTCTACTAAGCAATTGTGTATGTTAATAATGCGATCATAAATATCATCTCCGGTAGTGTTTTCACATTTGTCCCAAATTTTAACTGCTATAGCACTTCTGTCTCCCTGCTTGCCTATAACTGCCAGAAATACATTAGCAACACCTTCGTACATATTTTCTTTTATGTTTTTCCATCTTCTTGTAAGGCACCGTATGATTCCATAATACAATGTATATATTGGGCAACATCTTTCAACCCTTTTGGTAAGTGGTTATTTTCGTCCATATGGTGATTAATAACATATTTGTCGACATTTAGTTTTACTGCACAATCCAATGCTTTTTGACCTAATATAATATCAGGTTCTGTAAATACCTGAAAAAAATGTAAAATGATATCGTTTTAACACTAAAATAAACTTGCTTGATTCAAACCAATTAGTATAGGAAAGTAAAGAGTGTACGAATTCATTGTATCTGCATGATACTGCTTAACCATATATCATTTTATATAAGTAGTGATGAAAAACCTAAGGTTATCTGTATTTTTAAGATAATTACTAATTTTTAAGACAACTAAAGAACAATCATACAGGGTGGTGCTTATGAAACAAGTCATTGGTTAATGGTATCAAAATAAAGCTAAAAATTAGTCCGTAGTCAGCTGAATTTCACGTTGTATTCAAGAATTTGTCAATAAAAATTAAAGTTAGTTTTGATAATGAAAGAAAAATAGTATTGGGTTGCCTAAACAATCAACATTCCTACGTTTTGACAATAAGGCTGAAAGGAAAGTCATTAATAAGCAAATAAAAAGCTTTATTCCCAAAGAACAGCTTCGAATGATATTAGAACTAAATTAAATAGAAAGGTTACAATAAATAAACTTAAAAAATTACTAATTTTTATTATTGGATTTTTAAAAAAGACCGTGTAATTCAGCCGATTTCTGATAGCGAGCCCTATGCGCAATAATTTTAGATGCGTTTTGATACCAAAACCATTTTTGTCACTTGAAAGGGCGAGCAGGAATTCGAAAAAAAACCAGTTCATAACCCGTTTACAAAGCACCACCCTGTATATCGAAATGTCATTATCGATTTTACATAGAAATAATACGATATTTAAATATTTACAGCTATTATGTTTTTGTGAATTATCCATAATTTATACAAGAAGACTTTTGAGAGTAAAATAAGTGACACTGAGAGCAGTGATACTGATAACAAAGAATATAATGTAGAATAAGCGTGGAAGTTTAGATGCTCAGCCATAATTCCGGTAAAATCGAAGGAGAGGTACGAAAAGACATTCAAATTGTTTGAAAGGTGATAACTAGAAAGAATATAAGCAAACAAATTAAGGGGACGTATTTTAAACAATAACTTTATCTGACAATTTGTGGACCAAACTTTAATCATGGACTACCAAAGAACATTGCATCTATTTATTTCTCACTGAATAATTTTGCTTAAAATAAATTGTTGTTACGTCTATTTAATTTTATTTCTATACCGGGTGATTCAGCTAACCCGTCATTAAAAGTTTCTGGACTTCCCGTTCAAATATTTGTTTAAAAATTTGGAATAAGGGATTGCTCGAAAAGTTCTATTTAATCTAAATATTTCAGCTCTTCTAGCACTTCCGGCCACACCGGCTACTAACTTTCTTATTTTAAATGGAATGATATATTTTTTTGTATATTTGGATTCTACGCTAAAATCTGAGTTACTTTCATGTAACACAACCTCTATAAAAATCAACAAAATTTGGGTTATACTTAGGAGGACTGTTAAGTTTTTTAAATGATGTGTAATTTGACATCTCATTATTTACAGGGTGTTCAAAATGTTTGGCTAAATCTGACTAACTTCAACTGCCCAAAAAGTCATTTTTTAAATGGAACACCCTGTATCTTGTTGCTCTATGTGATGGAGAATTAAGTGGTCTTTCAATCTTCATAAGGGTTCCCTATACCTATTTGTTACCACTTTCCTGCTACCGATGTATTTACATTCGACACACAATAATTTTTTATTTTATTAAATAATTCCTGACTACTGGCCTATGGAAATTAAAACAATGTGCCTTATTTATCAAACTTGTAAACGTCGACGTGACACATTTTACACGATATGGAAATCCACCAAGAATATTCGAATGAAGACATACTAAATTTATTTTTTATTCATGGAGAATGTTACAAGATTATTGAAAGAACTTGCCGTTTGCTTAACGAGAGATTACATTGCAAAAAATAGAAGCAAATTAATTTAATTATTAATTTAGCAACTGTTCAATATCCCGTCCGTGGTTTTCTAAGCACAATAAAACTCTTCTGTAACTTCAGCTATTGTGGATTTTTGAACCATTTGCACATCTACTTCAGCGAAGGCAGTTTGAACCCGATGTAATAAGTCATCCCTGTATAGACTGGCCTTGAATAGACTTTAGTCTTGACATACCCCCATAAAAAAATTCAGGGGTGTTAGGTCAGGTGATCTGGGAGGCTATAGAGATGGACCATTCCGTCCAAACCAACGATCTTTGAACATATGGGATAATTCTTGATAAACCTCATAGGTTGAATGGGCTGCAGCACCATCCATTTGGTACCAACATGAATTTAGAAGATTTAGAGGTAAATTTTCCAAAAAATTTGAAACCACTCCTCTAAGCATTTCTAAATATTTGCGAGAATTTGCAAGTTCTTTTAATAATTTTGTAACATTCTCCATGAATAAAAATAAATTTAGTATGTCTTCATTCGAATATTCTTGGTGGATTTCCATATAGTGTATAGTGTGTCACGTCGACGTTTACAAGTTTGATAGATAAAGCACATTGTTTAATTTCCACAGGCCACTAGTCAGAAATTATTTAATAAAATAGAGAATAATTGTGTGTCAAATGTAAATACATTGATAGCAGGAAAATGGTAACAGATAGGTATAGGAAACCCTTATGAAGATTGAAACACCACTTCATTCTCCATCACATAGAGCAACAAGATACGGGTGTTTCATTTAAAAAAATTGACTTTTGGGCAGTTGAAGTTAGTCAGATTTAGCAAAACATTTTGAACACCCTGTAAATAAAAAAATGTCAAATTACACATCATTTAAAAACTAAACAGTCCTCTTAAATATAGCTCAAATTTTGTTACTATAACTTTCTTTTTCAATCATTGACAAGCGTTTGAAAACAATACTACAAAACCAATGTTTCTCAAAAAATGAGAATATCTCAAAAACTATTGATTTTTCATGTAGGTTGTGCTACATGAAAGTAACTCAGATTTGACAGCGTAGAATCCAAATATACAAAAAAATATATTATTCTGTTTGTATTTCTTGGTTGAGAAATAAAAATGCTCAAATAACGAGATTGTCTTCAGATTTATTTGATCTGTTGACCTGACAACTTGCGGCTGTCGAATGACGTCCGCCGTGCTGGCCGTGTCTCCCATACCATTACAACATCTCATTTGCTTTTAAATTAAAACTAAATACGACTAAATATTGAGAACATCCAGCAAAACTAATTAATACTATATTAAAATATAGTCGTTTAAATATTTTGGTGGTTTGACTTTTCTAGATGAACGCCTCTCTGCAGATGTTTAGGCTCCCTCTGTAGTCGAAATATCAATCTGGGTGTCGTTTAAAGATAAATCTCATACTGTTGCTGAATTTTCAGTGGTACCAGCTGATGGATGCGTTTCTATCAAACTTTGTTCTTGGGTGGTGACATCTGATGTAGGATTTTTAATTATTTCAAGTGGTGGAAGTAGTTTGATGTGAACTAAACTTCTTCTGTAATTACAACCGTCTACCTTGACTGAACATGACCTGTCGTTGAACTTCTTTGTGATAGTTCCAGAAGTCCATAATTTATCTGTATCTGGATGCAATTGAGCAGATACAGGTTGACCTATTGATAACTCTGGTAACTTTATTGATTTCGCGTCATAGTATGCTTTAGTCTTCTTTCGTTCATTAGTTATCTTTTTTTTTGAATCACTTTAGGTATAAAATCCGAATTTAGCACTTGTTTTACGTGAGAACATACTTTGTACTGGACTTGATAGAATTTTATTAGGTATGTTACGCGCGTGTAACAATAAATACCAAAAATCTTCTCCAGAATCCATGGCTTTTACCATTAGCTTCTTTGCTATTTTTACTGTTGATTCTGCCTTCCCGTTGGCTTGATGATGAGTAGGCGATTAGGGGCTATGTACAAAGCCCCATTTTGTGGCGAATTGTGAAAACTCTTGACTTACAAAGTTGCTGCTGTTGTCAGTAACTACTACCTGAGGTACTCCATGTCTGTTGAAATTTTTCTTGCATGCTTCTATTGCGGACTTGGGTGTTAAGTCTTTGAGTTCGTTTAATTTGTAAAAATCGGAGTAATGGTCAGCTGTTACTAAGAATTTTCTTACCTTTATAAAAAATACATCCATAGACACATACTGAAAATAATATACAGGTACTTCGTGTGTTTTCATGGGTGGTGATCTCTGCGATCTTGCATGTTTGGCACATATAAGACATTGTTGTACTTTGTCTTTAATTTCTGAAGACATTCCAGGCCAAAATATGTTATCTTTTGCTAGTTTAATTGTAGAAACAACGTCATTATGACTTGTGTGAACTTGCTTAATCATAAACTTTCGAATGTTAAATGGAATTAGAACTTTACCTGCCATAAAAATTAAATCATTTTGCGTAGATAATTCGTTTTTGTACTGATAATAAATTTTTAATTCATCTGGCATATCATGAATATATCTTGGAAATCCACGTCGAATAAACTCTATCAATTTTAAAAGAGTTGAATCTTTCAGAGTCTCAATTCGAATTGCTTCTATTAATTATTAAGTTTGTTGACCTTGATAACGTATCCGCAATGACATTATCCTTGCCTCTCACGAATTCTATATGCAGTGAGTATCTCTGTAGAACCAGCATTCTTTGAAGTCGTTTTGGAGCTTTTACTAATGGTTTGTTAAAAATGTTGATTAATGGCTTATGATCGGTTTTTATTTTACGATGATTTCCAACAATCATTTGGTCAAACCTGGTACACCCAAAAACAATAAAAAGGATTTTTAAATGAAAGTTGTCTCAATATATACAATGAACTGCTTAGATTTGGAATAAATCTTGATAAATAATTAACCATACCGATAAAACGTTGTAATTCTTTCTTGTCTCAGGGAGAACTCATGTTGACAATAGCTGAAATCTTTGATTCGTCAGCCTTTAAACCATCCGTTGTCAACATATGCCCGTAGAATTTTACCGATGTTTGGCATAGCCTTAATTTGTTCTTGTTCAACTTACAGTTTCTTTCACGACACGGAATTAATAAATTTTTAAGTTTTTATTATAATCTACTACCGCTTCTTCATACGTATCTCCGCATCCATAGATTAATAGATCGTCCGCTATGACTTCTACACCTTTTAGATCTTGCACGACTTCAAACATCTTCGTTTGAAAAATTTCTGGAGCTGAGCTAATACCAAAGGGTAACATACATACCATTACAACACATTCCATTTAAAATAAGAAAGTTGGTAGCCACTTCCGCTGTAACCGGAAGTGCTAGAAGAGCTGAAATATTTTAATTAAATAGAACTTTTCGAGCAATCCCCTATTCCAAATTTTTAAACAAATATTTCAACGGGAAGTGCATAAACTTCTAATGAACGGGTTAGCTGAATCATCCTGTATAAAAATATTATTATACATAAAAATTCATTTGTATTCCAAATACAAAATAGTTCCGCGTTTTTCTCGTATGAAAAAGTGTTTTACTACCTTGCAAGTTAAACCTCTGTTCACTCGCTAATGAAAAGTCACTTTTCGTTACTTGTAAAATAATATAGTATTTCCAGTTTTGATTTTCTAAAAAAAGAAAAATTATCAATTGTGTTTAAGTCTTAACAAATTGAATTGAAGGTTATTTTTCTGACTGAGAATTATAAATAAAACAAACGTAAGTTTACAGAATAACACTATGACCATAGACATTGCAACAATACTTTAAGTATCTTTAATATACAGGGTCATTGGTGGTCGATGGTAGGTTAGACGTTTATGGAAAACGGGGCATAGGAGTAATCTGAAACTTTGGCTATTGCCATAAATATACATCATCTATCTTTCTAAAATATTTTCATTTTGACAGTGTTGCCGCTTCTACTCAAAAGAAGTAACAACTTGTTAATTTTAAATAAAACACGCTATATATTATTCAATTTTTAGAATCGCAGTTTCTTACTGATAATTTTTTCTAAATAATTTCCTATACTTATCTACACCGGTTTTTGAGAAAATAATTATTTTAGGTTATTTTTTTTTTAATATGTTCCCACCAACATTTAAATTTAGCTGCTATTTGAACACATATAAAGCTGAAATTTTAGATACATTTTGCAAAGCTTTGTATTTAACTAAAATTAATGATTTTTACGTGACATGCAAAAAAGGTCAAAACTTTATTTTTTCAAATAAAACACCCTGTATATTACTTAAAATTCTGATAGACCATTAAAATGCCTTTGAGTTGATATAGCATAGTAGTATAGATCAACTTTTTGAAATAATCGCAATAATGTTTAAAAATCACATTGTCTTCGCGTAATTTGCATTAGTTAGCCATGGAACGCTATGTGATTTGACAATCAATTATTTACTGTGTTTGACAGACGTCAAAGTTTTAAGATTGTGATTGTGATTTACTACTTAATATTTATTAAAAAACAAATTATAATGAGGCGAAATAATTACTCGCATGAAGTTTTGATGAATCTATTTATTCTTCATGGACAATGTGACAAAATTGTGGCAAGAACATGTAGGAAATTCAATGGAATGTATTCTGATTTGCAACCAATAAACGAAAGAAAGTTTATGCTTTAAACTTAGAACCATAATTGATAAAGTTCTCCTGTATTCGCAATAAACTTTTTTCGTTCATTGACGGCAAATCAGAATACATTTCATTAAATTTCCTACATGTTCTTGTCACAATTTTGTCACATTCTCCATAAAAAATAAACAGATTTATTTTTTGGTGTTTTCTGAGTGTTATCAGTAGAGAAAGTGATGACGATCGCTTCCTCAATAATCCGCTCCTGAATTTTAAATAAAATCAAATTATTCATTTTTTAATTTAAGGATCTTTCTAAGGGAAAGTAAACATATTGATACTGCGTTTTTATGAAAGTTTTGCCGAGCCATTCGACAAGTGCCAAACCATTTTCACGCCAACTTTAATTATGGAACATGTAAAAATTATAAAAATTTCTTACTTAGAAAGGACTTCCAACAACTTACGAAATGTTAGGTATTATTTAATATGGTGTAAGATGGGCATAAAATGCGACACGTTATGATCAATACAAGGTTAAAAACTACCTTCTCCTTGACTCGTTTTTCTTCGCACTACTGTACAGGGTGGACCGATTTTGATGGGATTGCAGGGTACTATTACTTTTCGAGCAAAACTGTTCACGTAGCATTAGGCCAACTTTTTGAGACAAATTAACAGCAAAAACAAAAATTTGCTTTGTTTTGACAGATGTGCTGTGTTCCATTGTTTTAAATTATTGCATCGCCTACTTACAAAAGTGTAAACAAACAAATTCGCTTGTAATTCCGTAATTTTCTAAAAAGAATATTTATTGTTGAAAAGCTTACAAAATAGGGATTTTAATGAAGTCAAAGTCAACTATGGTCTCCATTTAAAAAAAACTAAGTTTATGTGGTATCTGGATTAATAATAATAATAATAATAATAAACTGCCATAACATTCGATATAATCATAAACTTAGACATTGTCAATACTAAATTACTAATTTAAAATAATGTAATATATAAATATAAATATAAAATAAAATAGTCATGTAAGACAGGTAAAGAGAAAAAAAAATTGAGCTAAGCACTGCCATAATATTCCGACACACTGTAGTAGACACAATTAATCAGATGTTTTACATTCTTTGATACTGTCTGGTAACGCGTTGTATATCTTAACACAGTTGTAATATAACCCTTTTTCAAATTGAGCTGAACGGTGTGTAGGAATACTCAGGCAAGAGACATTTCTTGTAACCATATGATTGTAAATTTGATTGTTATGTGTAAAAAGGTTCAAGTGTTTTCTTACATAGTTGGCAACTGTGTATATGTAGAGACATGGAAGTGTCATTATCCGAAGATTCTTAAAGTGAGGGTGACAAGATATACTATTTTTAAGTTTTAAAATTACTCTTATAACTTTTTTTGATCTTTAAAAACTCTTACTATGGAGGACGAATGGTTCCAGTACATAATACTGTATTGTATAACACTCTGGATACACGAAAAATAGTACATCTTGACTGAATGCAAACTAAGATTGTCACGTAAGTTGTAACGTTCGAAGTGTAAACGCTCCTCCTGTGTACACACTCCTTAACCCAATTTCGCGGGTTTTACGTTGTATTGGTTTCCGGCGTTGTTAACTTGAAACTGTCCACGATTGGTCCGTTGCAATTTGAACGCTTCCGGAAAGCTTGTTCTGAATCAACCGTTCACGAGGGAGAAGATAAACCCTCATCTGAAAATTTCATCGCTTGAAGGGGTAATCAGGCCGATGGTAAAAGATTCTGAAACCCTTCAACGTTTTAAAAACTTTATTTTGTAGGTAAAATATATGATACCGCATAAAGTGGCTTTTAAAATTTGCTAAAAGGTTGTGCTCCACGTGAAGTGTTCAATAAGCACGTCATGCATTCTTCAGGCTAGGAGACGTTTTGCACCAGGTATACGATTGCCCTCGGGGTTTATCTATCGCTAACATCCCTATGTTTATTCTAGAGAGGATGGTTTATGTCTCCCTATTACGAATATATTCTCTTCCGATTGTTCCTTCGTCAACTTGTACGGCTATTGCGGATCTACTCATGGCTTTTGGAGGTGCTGTGCCGAAATAGCTACCCACGAATACTCCGTCAGATTCGCAGACCACGGTGGAGGCTCATTCCGAACCGTTAGTACCATTGCGAGCAAGAGTAATACTCCTACTGCTGCGTGGAAGGTCAGAGGTTTTAATATCTTTTTAATTGCGCGTGAACCTGCAGTCGACCTATCACTCCAGTAGAAGTCACCCCTTGACACCAACTATCAGGCGCGAACGTAGAAAATTTATTGCAGATTATTTGTCGCTCGAATGTGTAATTGCATAATATACCTGGAACGTTAACTAGTTATAGATAAGAGTATTTAATACCTACGTGGTGTATAAGTCGTGTAAGAATTTAAACCTCAATCTTAATTAAACCGAACGCATTTAGTTCCATTGACTTTCCCGGTACGGTCTCGTCCCCGACAAATTGAACAATCGTTTAAACTTCGCGGTGACTGAATTAGTCTTAAAACTTCCCTTACACGTCTTCCTTAAATTCATGTAATTTGTAACGTTACTCAGTACCATAAATCGACATACATTCTAGGTTAAGTTCACCATAGGCGTACCTTCAGTACGCGAAATATCAATTGAATATACGAGACAGTGGCGTAGCAGTGGTAAATATTTGGGTAATTTTTTTACTTTAACTTGTAATTCTATGTAGCTCTAGTCATTTTCGTATTACCTGAATGTTTAATGCTGTACGTTACCCGTTTTAGCTCGTGTGTATTTGTAATATATCTGTGTCTATTAAATCCTGTGACCTATCACAAATTCGTTTGTGTATTGGGGTGAATAAATATTGTGTGAAGATTTCTCTGACTTTTTGTCGAATTCTTTCGTGATTTGTTTTCCTTTTTCTGTATATTCTGCTGCGGACAGTTAGCTGCTGACCTTTGGTTTTGGGTCAGATTCTTCTCTCCAGCGTTACTCGAACCTGGCGCCCTACCTTTTTAATTTTTTTTCTATAGGTTCTAGGAATAACGTTGACCTTCCTAACCCACACTTTACTCTCCACTGAGGGGCATACTTTCCTAACAACTGACCGTAACAAAGTATCTAATAGCGTGACAATCTTAGTTTGCAATTTGCATATTGGTGACCAAAGTTAAAAAATGACTACTCCATTTGATTCTACGCTACAAACTGCACAATAAATGTCTTTACACTTTTTCCTGAATTTTATCAACAGATGAGATATGGAATCTTATTGAAATTTGAAAAAAATCAAGTTTAGACCTTGCATCAAAAATGAAAAAAGATATAAAATTTTTGTTTTTGCTGTTTAATTTGTCTCAAAAAGTTGGCCTAATGCTATGTGAGTAATTTTGCTGTAACAGTAATAGTCTGCAATCCCATCAAAATCGGTCCACCCCGTACACGGTGGCCAACTAAGAATAGACGCCGGCCAGATCTCGGTAACCATTGATCCTACTACTTGCAGAAACAAAATTTTATTGGTAAATAGGACAATAAATGCTGAAATAACTTTTGAGTTCAAAAAATGGCCGCTAAGTGGCGTAATACTCTTAGCCAATTAGAAAACTGGATTTTTAAAAAAAAATTTGCACATTAAGAGATATTTTAAATAATGCCATTCTGATTATCAGAAAATTTGCAACTTCTTTTGTTTGAGGTAGTTTGCTCTGTCTCATGAAATACAGTAGTGGGAGATAGCAATAACATTTTTTTTTCAAATGCCAATAACTCCCGTTTGACACAACAAAATTAAACGCATATAGTCTCGTCGGAAAGTTCTTTATTACTAAATCATTTGCAAAAAAAAACCTTGTCTGATCCTGTTTTCGCATCAACGTATTGGTTCTGTCATATTTCCCCTAGTAGTTCGTCTTATTGCAAATTCTATAGCTTTTACGCGTCCCCACAGATAAATATCCAAACATGTTAATTCGAGGGATCTAGAAGGCCATGAAAAATTAATAAACTTTTAATTAGTTTTAAACATCAAGCGATAAGGTAGCATGTTTCTAAATAAACATAATACATATGGAAAAATAAAAAAAATCATTACATTAAAGTCAATATTTTTTTGCCGCGTCTACTAAGCAATTGTGTATGTTAATGACGCGATCATAAACATCATTTCCAGTAGTGTTTTCACATTCTTCGCAAATTTTAACTGCTATAGCATTTCTATCTCCCTGCTTGCCCATAACTACCAGTAATACATTAGCAACACCTTCGTACATATTTTCTTTTATGATTTTCCCATCTTCTTGTAGGGCATCGTGTGACTCCATAATACAATGTAGATATTGGCCAACATCTTTCAACCCTTTTGGTAAGTGATGATTTTCGTCCATATGGTGATTAATAAGATATTTGTCGACATTTAGTTTTGCTGCACAATCCAATACCTTTTGATCTAATATAAAATCAGGTTCTGTAAATACCTAAAAAAAAATGTAAACTGACATCGTTTTAACACTAAAATAAACTTGCTTGATTAAAACTAATTAGTAGAGCAAAGTAAAGTGTGTACAAATTCATTGTAACTGCATGATACTGCTTAACCATATATCATTTTATATAAGTAGTGCTGAAAAACCTAAAGGTTATCTGTACTTCTAAGATAATGGCCAATAGTGCAAACACAAACATTTACCGAAAGGTCATTATCGGTTTTACATAGAAATAGTACCTATATTAAGTTCGTTATTTAAATATTTGCAACTATTATGTCTTTGTGAATTATCCATAAAATTTATACAGTTGTATTTTAATAAACTATCCAACGTCAATGTTACAAGAAGACTTTTGAAAATAAAATGAGTGACACTGAGAACAGTAATACTGATAACAAAGAATGTGATGTAGAATAAGTGTGGAAGTTTGGATTCTGAGACATAATTCCTGAAAAATCGAAAGAGAGGTATAAAAAGACATTCAAATTCTTTAAGGATATAACTAGAAAGAATATAAGCAAACAAATCAAGGTGGCGTATTTCAAACAATAACTTTGTCTGACAATTTGTGGACCGAACTTTGAAGTTAAATGCCACCATTTTAGGGTCTAGCACAACTTGACACGGCCAACTTGCCGCGACCATCTTGGCGCGGTAAACTTGGTGCAAACCTCACTTGGTGCAAACCGAACTTGGCGCGAAAAATTACATTTTAGCAATTAGTTACACTTTAATCGTAGACTGCCAAAGAACATTGCATCGATTTATTTGTCACTGAACCATGGACATTACAACAATACTTTAAGCATCTATGATCGATTATGTCAACAACGCACGCAATAATTTCAATCAGTACAAATCGGTTGCTAAAAAAATCCAAACACTAACTTTAACGATTAGTCGACATGACAAAGAAAATGTTTTGTAGAAATGTTTATTCCTATAATCGATACACTATACGATCATTAAAAAAAATTGCTCGCAGCGTACTAAGAAATTGTCAAACATTTTAGTTTTATTTCTCAGTTCGTAGCAATTGATTTATTAGGAGTGCAGACGATAGTCGGAGTCAGCTTTTTCAAGATCTTTTAAAGGAATAGTGTCCAGTCAAAACTGCCATGTAGAGTACGTCTTTTGTCCAGACCATCAAATTATGTTACAAACAATAAATAGCGTGTTTTATATATTTTATTTTAAAAAAATTTGATGTATTTATTTACATTGATTGTTTGTAATAAAATCTGGTGATCTAGACAAAAGAAGTATTCTACATGGGAGTTTCAACTGACAACATTCGGTTAGAACATTTTAAAAAAGTCTCAAAAGATTAAAATCGGATTTGAACATATGAGCTTCCTGAACATAGCTATAAAATATTTCCATTTCCTCCCGAAAAACTCGATGACTAAAAATTTATGTAAAAAAACTAAAAACAAATTATAATATATGTTTCAATTGTTGGTTATTCTTTCCAAAGTGGAAGTAGCGTTACACCGATAAAAATTCAAATGTTAGTTTTGCAACTCAGTGTGGTTGATTCATCAGGTCTTAGTCAACGAATTTAAATAGATTATGTAGCAGTGATGGTACACAATTAAATTGAATTAGTTTACTTCTTGTAAGTGTTTTATTTTAATAATAATAATAATAGAACTTTATTAGATTAAACTAAGTAAAACTTGTGTGGGTTAAAGTGCACGGCGCCATCTAAATGATGGTTTTAATGCTTAAAACCATCGCTTAGATGGCGTCGTGTAAAACCATCGCTTAGATGGCGCCGTGCACTTTAACGCACACAAGTCTTTACAGTTAACTGTTGCCATTTACTTAGTTTATACTATTTACACGTGTCCATTTTAACACGAGATGTCGCAAGACACACATTTTACTTTTATTAGATTAGTTTACCCCATAATGTACATACAAAAAAAAAATAATATATATAATATAAAACTTAACAAATAATACTTATGGACCTAAACCAAAGGACGAAGTTCAGCTGCCAGGACACTAAACCCAATCTACATATTTATACAATAATAATCATGCTTTGTACCTAATCTAATATTAACTCTAAACTATTCTTAATTTCTTTTGATAATGTTGTGACAAGGTCTTATCTTATAATACTATTTAAAAAAAACAACAAGAAAAAGCTATATATACCAGGATATATTCAAAAATTCTTAGCCTACTATAGAACCAAACAAAATTTCAATGTCAAAATATTTTATTACTCAACACATTCTCCTCTTAATTGAATACATTTATTACAGCGAACCTGCAACGTCTCTAGACCTTTAAAAAAAAATTTTTCTTCTTGCTCTGCAAACCAGACCTCCACAGCTTCTATTACCTCCTTGTTGGAAGAAAATGTATTAAACTTTTTTTCAGTTGAGGAAAGAGGTGATAGTCGGACGAAGCCAAATCGGGTGAGCAAGGGGGGGTGTTCTAGTAATTCAAACCCTAAATCACAAATTTTTTGCATGGCAACATGAGATTTGTGTGCAGGGGCGTTGTCCTGCAAAAACAAAACACCTTTGGATAGCTTTTCGCGTCTTTTCTTTTTAATATTTTCCCGTAGAGTGGTCAGTAATGTCGAATAGTAATCTCCAGTTATTGTTCTACCCTTATTCAAAAAATCAATTATGATTACTTTATGGCAATCCCAAAAAACTCAAGCAAAAACTTTTCCAGCAGATTTTTGGACACGAAACTTCTTAGGTCTTAAAGAACCAGAGTGTCGCCATTCAATCGATTGTTGTTTTGTTTCTGGATCGTAGAAATGTACCCAAGTCTCATACATAGTAACAATTCGGTTTAAGAAGTCTACATTGTTTTCAAATCGAGCACAGATCGAACGCGATGCTTCTACCCTTGCACGCTTTTGGTCAACATTTAAACATTTGGGAATCCATTTTGCAGCAATTTTTCTCATGTCCAAATTGACGTGAACCATATGATGAACGCGTTCGTATGAAATATTCAGTGCTTCAGATATCCGTTTTAGCCCAATTCGACGGTCTGATAAAATCATGTCATGAACTGCATCGATATTTTCGGGGACTGACACAGAAACTGGCCTTCCCGATCGGTCATCATCTTTAATGGAAATGTTACCTCTTTTGAAGCTTGCATTCCAATTTTTGACGGTCGCATACGAAGGACATTGATCACCAAGGGTATTAAGCATATCTTTGTAAATCTGCTTACCTCTTAACCCTTTTAAATACAGGTACTTGATGATGGCTCGATACTCCAATTTTTCGATTTTCACAATTTCGGTGGACATCTTTTTCCATTTAATTTATTGCGTGACTCTGATTTACTTTTTGACGTCAAACTTTACACTGACACTTCTAATAAGTTATTGTTCGTTGCTATGGTAACGCAATATTTTGTTTATGCAAGGAACTGGTCTAGGTTAACTAGATTCAATACATCCTCGTACATATAGGTTATAAATAATAAATATCTAATTTCTAATTTATTCGTAATTATTATGTAGCAACATATACTGTAATAGATGTTTAAATTGCTTGCTTTTTAAGGTTTTCAATTCTGATTGTATTGAATTATACACCTTTACAATATTATAGGTAAATGAACGTTCGTATAAGTGCGTTTTATGAGAAGGAGGTGTTATTAATTTTATATGCCTAGCACTGGAACTAATTTTAATTTTATCATATAGATAAGAAGGCGTTTTGCTTAAGATTACCTTATGGTATAAGTTAATGTGAGACATGACTGTACCTTCTTACACCATAAATTAACCTTAAGCATGAGTTTTGAATTCTCTGAATCCTTTTGATGTCGTTACTATCACAGTATTACAATAGTTGTAGTGTGATAGTACTAAAGATTCACATAATAGTATTTTAATCTTTTTGTTAGGAAAGCATCGATTTCTAAATATTATTTTAAGGTTTATAAACGCTTTGCGCAAGGTTTCTGTTACGTGACTCTTAAAGCGCATATCTGTATCAATTCTTAATCCCAGATTTTTTATGGTATCCATCAATGGAAATACTAAATCCTTTACTTTAATTAAAAGTTTATGCTTGTTTCTTTCTTTTCATTTTGTTTTTCCAAATAATACAACAGAAGACTTTAATGGATTAATAGTAAAGCCATGAGATTCAGACAATTCGGTAAGACTTTTTAGATCGCTATTGATATAGTCACATGCTTGGTTTATTTCCGAATCAAAAAAACTGTATTGAAGTTGAATATTATCAGCATACTGATAAAACGTTAGTTGTTTGAGTGATTTATGGTAATTGGATGTATAAATCATGAAAAGAATAGGACCTAATATGGAACCTTGTGGCACACCTAATTTCAATTTAATAAGAGCTGACTTTTCAATTTTATAGGTCATTTGCTGATATCTATCTGTAAGGTAATTTTCTATTAACTCGCCAGCTTTCGCACTAAATCCAGTAAATCGTAAAATACTTATTAAAAGTTTATGATTAATTCTATCAAATGCTTTTGAAAAATCCAGAACAACCACGGCAGATAGTTTATTGTTATCTAATGCTGAGAATATGTTATCAGTGATATTTAACAATGACGTTGTGCAACTATAACCTGATCTAAATCCGGTCTGCGTTACAGGCAATATGTTATTATTATCTAAATACAGTTTAATTTGTTCGGCAATAGCTTTTTCCAGGATCTTTGACATGACAGGTAATATACTAATAGGTCGTATATAATTATATGTTAATGGTACGTTTGTTTTCGGAATGGGAATGACATTTGCAATTTTCCATGTTTTTGGAAACGTATTTGTAGTAAGACAAAAGTTAATGAAGAAAGTAATATATTGCATTAAGTCAGGACAAATTAAGGTGATCATGAAATGGCTAATTCCATCAATGCTGGTAGCTTTAGATTTGATACTTTTTATGTATCGATACAGATCAAATTCAGTAACTTCATGAAACTCAAGTTCTTTACTTAAATCTTATTTAACATGGTTATGGTAATAATTTAAAGTCTCTTTATTACACTCTGGGCTTAAAGTACCTACATTAGTAAAAAAACTCGTTCATTTTGTTTACGTTGTTCAATTCTTAGGGTAATTCTATTAATTTACGTTTATTGATTATGTTTAAGTTATTTAGTTTAGACCAAATATTAGTATTTTTGTTCGAAATTTAATGTTCTAAGTATGCCTTTATTTCACGCTTAATAGCGAGGTTAATATAATTTCTTAAAATTTTATAGTATTGCCAATGATTAACGCTTTTCGTTGTTTTGAATCTTTTAAAGGCTTTGTCACGAATTGACATCATAGATTTAATGTTGTATGTTAAGTCAAGGTGCTTTACTTTTTGAGAGCGAATAGTTTAATTTTACAGATATTTACAAAATATATTCCTAGCACTGATATTTTACTGTATAAGGTAAATAATTAATTAATTCTCCCTAATTCATCCTCGTTAGTGTTTTCACATTCGTCGGAAATTTTAATTACTATAGCATTTCTGTCTCCCTGCTTGCCTAGAACTGACGGAAATACATTTGCAACACCTTCGTACAAATTTTCTTTTACAATTTTTCCATCTACTTGAAGGATGCAGTATGTTTCCATAATACAATGTATATATTGGGCAACAACTTTCGACCTCTTTGCTAAGTAATGATTTTCGTCCATATGGTGATCAATAACATATTTGTTCACATTTAGTTCTGTTACACAGTCCAATGTCTTTTGATCTAATATATTATCAAGTTCTGTAAATATCTGAAAGAAAAATGTATTTCTAAGATAATAACTAATTTTAGACACATCTAATGCACACTTGCACACACATATACCGAGAAATCATCATCCATTTCACAAAAAAAAATTTATCGTAATGGATTTGTTCATTATCTAATATTTGCAACTATTACGTCCTTGCAAATTATACACCCATTCCAAGTGCTACCTGCGCTTTCAACGTGCTATGACCGTTGTCGTATAATAACGTCAAAAATGTAACACATAATTTTGAAATAAACAGTTGGGGTGTAATATTTGAATATTTTAAGTGGTCACTATCAATATATTTAAGAGCTGGCTACATATAAAAATCATGTTTAAGGTATATAATATTTGAATAGTTGGATAAGTCTGTTGTTTTTCCATATTACCCGCTATGTTACACATTTCCAGAAAAAGTCTCTTTTGGTAGTTACTAATTTAAACACAATGCTGATTTTGACAATGCATCTATTATTGAAATGGAAAGTAACTACCAAAAGAGACTTTTTCTGGAAATGTGTCACATAGTGGGTAATATGGAAAAAACAATGAACTTCAAAAAAGATACAGAAGATCTTAGTGCCATATCATCATCATCATCATCAACCAGTCTGAGACGCCCACTGCTGGACATAGGCCTCCCTCATGGCATTCCATCTTTTTCTATCTTGTCCTGTCTGAATCGAGTTGGTTGTTATTCTTTTTATGTCGTTGGTCCATCTGGTAGGCGGTCTTCCTTGGCTTCTCTTGTCGCTGCTTGGCCTCCACTCCAGTAATCTCCTCGTCTATCGGTCGTCGCACATTCGTGCTATGTGGCCTGCCCAGTTCCATTTTAGTGTAACTATTCGCTTGATGACGTCCGTCACTCCTGTTCTTCGCCGTAATTCCTCGTTCCTAATGTGATCTTTCAGGTTCACTCCAAGCATCGACCTTTCCATTTTTCGTTGTACGACCCTTAGTTTTTCGCAGATGTGGATGTTAAGGTTAATGTTTCCGCTCCGTAGGTAAGGACCGGCAGAATACACTGGTCGAACACTTTTCGTTTTAAGCAGATAGGAATGTCGTTTCTGAAGATATACCTGAGTTTCCCATAGGCAGCCCATCCAAGGTTGATCCTCCTATGCAGCTCGTAGGTCTGATTGTCCCTTGAAATGCGCATCTCGTGACCTAAGTATACATATTTATCGACCTCTTCGATTTGGGTGTTTTCGATCTTGATACGTTCACTCAAAACCAAATTAGTCATGATCTTGGTTTTAGGGAAATTAATTTTCAAACCAATCTCGGCGCATGCGTGGTTAAGTTCGTGGAGCATTTGTTTTATTTCCCCGAGATTGTCAGCTACAAGGACTATGTCGTCAGCGAATCTGAGGTGATTAAGATTCTGTCCATCTATGGTGATACTTCTTGAGTCTCTGTCGAGCTTTTTAAATGCGTGTTCTAATACGGTTATGAAGAGTTTTGGGGACATAGGGTCTCCCTGTCTGACCCCTCTTCCCACTTCGATAGGTTGGCTGCTTTCGTGTAATTTAATCGACATAGTTGCGTTATTGTATATGTTATAGGTCAGTTTTGAGTACCTATAATCTACCCGACACTCATCCAATGCTTTAACCAGAGTCTTTAACTCGACCGTATCAAAAGCCTTATGAAAGTCTATGAACAGGAACGCCAATGGTCTATTGTACTCAACTGTCTTTTCGATGAGAGTCGTGATACTTTGTAAATAATCATTAGTTCCAAAAGCAGATCGAAAACCGGCTTGTTCTTTTGGTTGGTAGAATTCAATCTTCCTCTCCAGTCTTGATGTGATCACTCTCGTGAATAATTTATATAGGTGGCTTAAAAGAGTTATGGGGCGGTAATTTTCAAGGTCTGTCTTATCTCCTTTTTTGTGGAGGAGTATGGTGAATGC
Organism: Abscondita cerata; assembly: GCA_030710515.1. NCBI lineage: Eukaryota > Metazoa > Arthropoda > Insecta > Coleoptera > Lampyridae > Abscondita > Abscondita cerata. The sequence continues at coordinate 56,851 of JALBCR010000951.1, forward strand.
CTCTTGCCACTTTTGTGGAATAGTGCTATTCTGCAAGCAAAGATTAAATAGTGTTCGTAGTTTCTGTAGCAGAAGGGGGCCTCCAACCTTTATTGCTTCCACGGTCACCTCATCTTCTCCAGGTGATTTATTATTTTCATCTTTGACAAGGCTCCACGAATCTCCTCGATGGTGATTTCTGGTATCTCCTCGGAGCCTTGATTGATGATGCCTTGCCTACGTGTTAAAATTTTGGGGTTTACCTTTTCTTTATGGCGGCTTGTGTATAGTTCGCGGTAAAACTCCTCCACAAGATTGATCATTTCTTCTCGATTTGATGTGATCTTACCTTGTTTGCTTTTTAATTGAATTATTTCAGATTTGCCCGTAGACAGTTGTTTTCGTAGTACTTTTGTGCTCTTGTTTCCCTCTATTGTTTCTTGGATCTTTTGCTGCGGTAGTTTCTAGCATCTCGTCTGATCGTCTTTGATATTTCTTTATTTATTGCTCTTAATTCTTTGTTGGTGCTGTCTCTGTTACCTCTCATTTTGTCACGCTCTAACATTAGGGTTTTTGTCTCTTTACTAATTTTTTTTCTTTTTCAGTTTTAGGAAAAAATCTATCTTGGCTTTCCTTCAATGCATCCGAGACAGCAGAGTTTAAGCTGTTGATGTCTGTGTCTGAATAATTGCTATTTTGTAATAGGTTGTCAATATGTGCTTGGAACGCCTGAGAGTCTGTCGGTGTTGTTCGTGAAGTTCTGGCTTTTTTCTTTACCAGTCTGTATCTTACTTATATATGCCATATACTGCTACTTAATTGATTTAAGTAAACTCAACAACAAACAAAAAAGAAACAATACGAACACATCCACCAATTAGTTAAAGAAGCATCATTATTTATTATTCTCAAGTCGACGGACTGTCTTTACGCATACTGTGTCTACCAAAATGTAATATATTAGTTATCAGTAACGATAGTACGAAATCGAATGTGTATGATTATGTGTAAATGTAAATGTAGTGTTTGTTTTGAGCTGAAATGTTTTAACTAATGATTCATGTAATTTGTAATATTAATTTTAATTTTTTCCATTCTACGACGAATATTATTCGTGTTTTAGCAGCCACCGTACGTTATTTATGTATTGCTTTTATTATATTACTTTTTATATGTTTGTAGTATCCGTGATGATGCTCTCAATGTAGAGCGAAAGCTTGATAGTAAAGGCTTATTACGAGGAAAATTTATTCTTAAATATTATTCAAGACTAAAACCCCAATTAATCCTCATAAATAAATGTTTAGGCAAATAATTTTTAACATTAAATGAAACTAAATGCATAAAGACAGAAAAAAAGACGAAAGATAACATCGAGGCAGACGACGAAGGACAGCGCGGTTCGGAAAGGGCTTCACGCTCAAGATATCGCTCTTTGAGGGTATTCTCCTTATAAATATTATATGCATAACATTGATCAAAAATTCAATGATACTCTATCTTCACTCTGCGAATGTAAAATTAAAAAAACGCACGCTTTCTAAGCTCATTTAAAAAATGTAAAGGTCTTACTTGATCAAGTCCAGATATCACATACAAATGCTCATCAAAATTATTGCTTTAGAGCGATTTTTTATAATCTTTAATGGAGTCACTATAATATCAATCAAAAATCAAGTGGATTTCACGACCTCTAATTGTGCTTATTACCATCTGCAGTATTTTTATGGATAATTTTCCAAACTTTTTTGATAGATATCTAATACTTATGTGTTAATAGCTTTAATAACTCTGATCAGTTTGTAACGCCATCGGTATCAAGTAAAAGGGCGTTCATAAAAAAAAATGTGTACACATTTTTTACGATTCTGCCGAAACTACTAGCAACATTGTAATTAAATTTGTATGCGAAAATGTTTTAGAAGTTGATACATCTCATTTGTTTTTATATCTGATTCTCATAGAGGGCGCTAGTTACACGATTCGTATAAAATAGTATCGAACATAACTTTTTTAAAGTAAGATTTATTAAACAAAATTTTAAGTGAACTTAAACATCATTCAGTTCTACATCAAAAATATACTCTTGGTAAAACTTGATACTGTGTACTGTTTTCGGAATGTTTTGATTTGAAAATTATGAAGTAATAACCGATGCTGGTATAAAGTAATGAAAAAGTTATTTATTAAACAAAAATCACAAGAAGAAAATTAAAATAAAGACTAAATAATATTCAATTAGAGCAAGTGTTCAAAATGTCCTCCGTTTTTTATTTTTTTTTAATCACTTCAATTGCGTATCAGAAGCACAACCACCGCGACTATCCGGATCAAGTGTTACTACTAGGATTATAAATAGTGCAGCAGATCCAGAAAAAACGTCAGAGACTTAAAACGAGTTCTACCACTAAGGATGTTCTGCAGAAGCTAACGAAACGTTTGGAAGAGGAGGAAGCAAGTTCCAACAGACATGGCTCAATAGCCCGGAAAATCATCAAATAAATATATTAGTTTATGATCAAATTTAGTGTTATTGCACAGTTAATCAAAACGTTGTTACAATTTGTTACAAACAATTTTTGTTACGGTTTTATTTTCTGATTGTAGGATGTGTGTCGCGAGCAGTATTTAAACGTGTGTCACAAGTAATATGTTAAGACGAAAGTTGTATTTGGCGCGCATTTTGCTAATTTTCTATTGGTTGAAAATAAAATCTGACTTCGTTTCCTAGACGAAAAGCGGACATCTTTCTTCTTCCGTACGGATGGTTCAACGTGCATCTTAAAACTGAAATTTACACAAGATTTCCAATATAAATTATTGGTTAAGTTTAAATCCGACTAAATTCACCGTGAATACACATTGCTTTTCTTTATCTGGTTGTATTAATTTTAATTGCTACGTGAAATGCTTTTAGGACGTTGCTTGACCTTATAATTTCGCTGCGTGTTATACCTGGATAACTCTTGAGGGTGCTGGAGTGGCTGATTTAGACCTTCCCTATCAATTAACGATTACACCACGGTTTCGCATTAGTTAAGCTGCAGACAACCGGTGGATACCACGTGTAACAAGAGTTGGGTATGCTTCATAACTTCATCGAGGCAGCCTATCGCTTTTTGTTTCTCTTTGCACATCTCCCCTAAGAGGAATTCTGGGGTTACCTATCTTCCTGAACTATCGATATCGTCGCTAGCAGGAAACTCTTATTCTCGGAACTGCATCCAATAGATTACAGCTAAGTTTTATTATTTAAGTAACTTATTCAGTGGTAGTGCGTATGAAACTCAAGTACATATGACATGGAACGGCTTGATTTCTAGTGCTTAAGCAAATTTTATTTGTTGTATTCTCCACAACCGAACGTTTTTAAAAAGATCAATACGGGCTCGGGCGCTTTACTTAGAGCTGTTGACGCGAAAACAAAAGACTTTTTGGGTTTGCGGGAGGTACTTACCTATTTAATCTTAGTTTAAGTTTGTGAAATCCCCGTATGTAAGTGATATGTGTACGCAGAGTCTTCTTAGTAGCCAATCCTCAATTAGAACGTTAACATTAATTTTAGTGTAACTAAAGCTTACCTGAAATCTGGCACATTAATTGCGACCCTTGTTTATTATTAAGAGAAACTACTGCTAACGTACGTGAATATATGCGACAGTATCTCTATTTCTGTGACATTCACCGATAACTTTAAGATTTGTTTGTTGTTTTAATATATTGTCTGTCTATCTCTTTTGTTGTGTTTGATCTAGCGTATTAGGCTTTAAGTAAAACTTGTTGGTTTCCTGTTGGTCGGTTTTATTTCTTTCTTTTACCCAGCAGGTGGCGCCTTGTTAGACAGCAGTTTAATTTTTTAGAACTCTTTAAGGACCCCCCACTCTACGGCGAAGCCGGACGCTGCTGCTCTAACTACTATAAATACCTTATTCTCCACGAACCTAGTGCGCTACATTGACCCGTATTTCCTTTGGTTGTTTCTTTTTCTTTTTTTGTAGGTTGTTTCTCTAGAGCCGTCGTTAGTTGTAAATCTCAACTGTAACAAACCTTAGTTTTTTTTGTTTTCATTGCCTTGTAGAGTTTCGGACTTAAAATTAAGTAATTAAAAAAATATATGTATAGTAACCCTTAAAGGTAGATGACATATTAAGTCGCTAGTTTTTTTGTATGCTTTTGCTCTCGTCGAAGTAATAAAGTAAGGGCGACGCAGACACTGTTTTAACCGTGTAAGGTGTTAGTTGAGGAATGTACAATATCTTTTAAATAATTTTAAATTATATCTAATTTTACCTTTTGCACGTTCCTAGTGTTTACCTTTTACGTTCATTTAAACCCCAACTATAGTAAAATTAGCTAATTAAAAAACGCTAACGTTGTCTGGAAATTTACTGCGTATTGTATTGTATCGCTCGTATTTTTTTTTTGTTTAACACACTCATGCCTCGTTTGCAATCAATTTTTCAATGCTTTTTCGCATTTTATTAAAGCTTAATTTAAATTGAGTTCATATACAGGGTGTTCGGCAGAAGGGTAAACACAGGAAAATGACAGGTAAGTGGGGTCTTCTCCTATGTGCTCAGCCCATCAAATTTGACCTAGGCCCTACTTTGGGTTTTACCCGATTTTTTTTTTTAAAAGCCGTCTTTAGCCGCTTTCACACCTTTAAACTTCCATAAGTTTCCTTTTTATTGACAAGTCTGGCAACAATTATTTTTTTTCTGATCTTGATACATAGTAGGTCTTCAAGTAATCAATATTTTTTTATAAGAATGCCGGTTAACAAAAATAGGAGTTTCTAAACTACAAAAAAGAGTAAGAAAATTATTTGAAGACGAACTTGGCATTGCAATGAAAAAAAAACTAGAAGATATCGATGGCTTCAGATTTTATGTAAACATCTCTAATGTATGCCCTTTCTAACGATATGCGACTTTATGTTTTTTTTTAAAGAATAACTGGAGTTATTCGTAAATTTTTCAAATCGGACGATTTTGACGAAACTCTACTTTTGGAGAAAATTAATTGTTTGACAAAAATTAAACAAAAGTAGGACCTACTATGTCTCAAGATCAGAAAACTGTTGCCAGACTTGTCAATATAAAAGAAACTTATGGAAGTTTAAAGGCGAAAGTCGGGTTTTTTTTTTAAAATCGGGTAAAACCCAAAGTAGGGCCTAAGTCAAATTTTATGGGCTGAGCACATAAGAAAAGACCCCACCTACCTGTGATTTTCCTGTGTTCACCCTTCCGCCAAACACCCTATATAATGCTATGGGAAACAAACGATAAACAATGATTAATTTAAATTGTAAAATAACCACTGTCGCCTAGGCATAAGATGCTGAGTCGGGTATTTTAATTTTATTTTTAGAACATTTGAAACAATACAATGCGATGAGGAACGTAACTAAATTACAATTTGTTTTAAACTGTTTGTTTTGCTTATGAATTTGTTTGTACGGTAATTCTAATTATCTTTTATAAGGAGAGGAACGATTATGAATGCTCACTTCTTGTCAATGTTGTTTTTTTGATGTATGAATTTAGTTAGTTTGATTCAGATGGATGTATTTTAAACGGCCGGGTAACAACCGTTGGTTAACTTAATTAGTGGTGTTGTTGGTACGTTTTTCACCGTCGAATTATTTGATATTTTTGATTCAACAAACATTAGTAGTGTGCATCAGAAAGGGAGAAATTTAAATAGCCTAGCAACAGCCGTTGGTTCATTTACTTGTCTTACCTGGTTTGGTGCAAATGGTGTCTTTGACTTTGATAATAATAGAATCGCTCAAATCGACACGCTTACCATCTAAAACGTGGGCAAATGAAATTACGTTTCTCACTCCCTGAGCACACGAATTATCGCTACTCGATTGATAATTGAGCATATTACGGTCAATACTGTAAATTTTGAGCATGTTATTTTCTGATTATCATCTTGCCGTCTTTTAGATTAAAAGACAAACGATATCGGTAAGTCCATCCAAATTAGTAAATAAAATAATTTTATTCTAGTCAATCTAATGAACATTTTTGTTCGATTAACTGATCACTGAACACCACCATTTTTATTTTACTGAAATGAGGTAGTCCCAAAATTCCTTAGTCAAAATACACCGTTAAATTTGGAAGATAAGTTCATGGTTCATTACTGGATCAAAAAATAGCTTGAATTAATTAAAAGGATTTAATTATTCTATTTTGTAAAATAAATTTATTGATTATCAATACACAAGAGGTTGACTTTTTATCGGAAAATCTGTTTTCCATAAAAATTACTCAAGAATTAAAGGTATGGAAAAATCGGGAAATAGAAAACTGCGCTTCAAATAATAATTATAACTTGTGAAAGGGACTCATTCTTTTTTCATATACCGCTCTCAAACTACCTAAGAAAGCGTATCTCTATAATGAAACCAACTGTGAACAGATGACATTAGCAGTCAAAACTTATTTTTACAAATCAAATTCAACTTTGAGAGAATGAGTTGAATCAAATCTTAACATTAGAGACGTGCGAGGAGAAATTCATCTTTATTCACTACAGATGGAATAGCTAAAATAGACAAGCAAATATATAACAGGTTTAGAAAAGCATCCTAATGCGCTACCCCAAAGATAGACCTCGTAGATGACAAGATTTAAGTTTTTAATGTACCATTTTAGAGGTTTCGAGTTTCTTTCCTCATACAAAAACTGGTCGGCTAGACGAGTTGATGAAATTCGACCATGTCATCTGAAACACATGACTTCCCAGAAAATCGGAGCTTCGGGCATTAAATTATTGGTTACCCTTACCCCCTTGACTTCTTTTTGGAGACGTTTTTTCTGCCATCTCTCCCGTACTTTGCTGAGTTTTATTTTTTGCCGTATCAAAGAATAATGGAGGCACTACTCCGATTGCCGTAGGATGTATTTTTTTGAAGAATAGCACCTAAATTAATCTGCAAGGAATATTGTAATAAACTAAAAATTTCTTTCGTCCGCAACAGTTAGGCTTTGAATCCAAAGGGGGAAGTAAAACAGCATTGCATACCGCTAGGACTTATTGTAATCTTAACGAAGGAACTGAAAAAGTTGTGCTAAAGATAGAATGTCGTAATGCGTTTAATACAATGGGCATACAATGCTGTTTAGCTCAATTAAAAGTTTATGCTTCAGACCATTAACCATCTCACGGTTTGTCTTCATTTCTTCTTTTTGCAAAGGACATCATGTGATCATTGTGGAGCCTAGCAAGAGGTTTCTGGTGCCCCTTTTCTTTTTAACCTTGGTCCTCAAAATATTATTGCGCCATTATCAACAGAGCTAAACTCTTGGAGTCTTAATGATGGTTATCTAGCTAGTAAATCTGACTCTTAGTCTTTAATAGATGAATGCCATAAGCTTGGTCTATAAGTAAATTCGAATAAATGCAAGCTAAATTTTTGAGATACTGATCCTGCTGTTAACGATTTCTTTAATTAAATTTCCCCTAAAGTTGCTATTGTTAAGGATGAATTCTCTTTCCTAAAAGCACCTCGGCTGCAAGATCAATTTTCTAAAAAAAGCACAAGAATTGCTGAAACTTTTAACAAATGTTAAGGACTTTTCTTCTCATGAATGCTCTAAGAATTTCTATATTGACGTACTTAATCCGCACGCCTCCATTAGCTGGATTTGACAATATCATAAATTTTTTGAATGCTTCTATTGAAGAGGTGATTCTTATAATTCTTAACTTGAACTTTAGTACAACAACTTAAACCCAACTTTCCTTATTGCCTTATTCATTTGGTGGTATTGGATAGCGAAAAATAAAGGACACTTATCTTCCAGCTTTTCTCTTTTCAGTTTCTGCTACACTCGATTTGATGATCTCTATCATGTCAAACTCTGCATATAAAGCCTTAGTAAACGAATATGAAGAAAATTTAGAAGCTTGGTCACTCCTTAACTCTAACAAAATTCTAGCTGAACCTCAAGTTTAGAAACTGTACAATGAGATCAATATTTTAAGAATAATTAGTTAATTGACAGAAGCAGATACTGCAAGATTTTTAGCATGGCAATATCCAACTTCAGAAACTTGTGTAAATCTTGGAACTCTTTTGAATGACAAGACATTCCAGATTGCTATAGCATAACAATTAGGTTTGAATTACTGCAAACCACATAAATGTATTTGTGGAGAGCAGAGCAAGTCAACAAAACTGGAATACATGGATAAATGAAATCATACAAAAAACATTATCTACGGCCAAGGTTCCTTTAATATTAGAACTCAATGGTTTAGTCTGCTCTGATGGAAAGAGTCCAGATGGCATAACTTTTATCTGTTGGTGTAAAACTTAGTGCGTGATGCTACCTGTTCTGATACTTTAATCCCATCCAACTTTGAGGAATCTGTTACAGCCGCAAAGAATTCCAAGGCGAAAAAAAGTTCACTAGATACAATGGTTTAGTTCAGCAAGGTTATTATTTCGTGCCTCTCAGTGTCGAGATTTAACTGATATTTACATCGGTAAGTCAAGAATTGTTGAGGAAACATGGAAATAAACTTGTATCCTTTAGCAATTAGGGTTGAGACAACAGATGGTTGTTAGGAGGTACCTCATAACACTCTTGAAGTTCTTTAAATTTTTCTAGGAATAAAACCAGATCTCTATTCACGTTTCAGTTCCGTATTCAGTTGCATAATTGAGCTGCCAGTTGAGTCTTTTTTCTTTTTGTGTAAATCCAACTAAACTCTATTTTAGCTGACGAAAAAAAAATTAAATCGGTTGTGTAAAGAAATAAAAATTAAACTATAAAGAAAAATATACTTAAAACGGATTCTGAAAAGGAAAACAAATTAACTTTGTAACAAAATATTAATAAACATTTATTTCTAGCGGTTTTTTAATATGTGGAACACCTCCATGGCAGAAGCTATTGGTTTTTAGACCTTCCATTTCACAAACACTCAACCTTGTCTGTTCTTTGCTACATATCGCCCTAATGTCGTTAATACCTATAACAAATTCACTGTGGGATATTTTATAATAAAATATAATTATTTGAATTTCCTTGGAACAATATTATTTTTTTTCTCTGCCAACGAGGGCAAATGCCTTTCAAGGAATCTTGCAACAGTTTCGCAACTGTCCGTTGCAGAAATTAATTCATTTTTGGTGTTGATTGTAATTTTTTATGGTTGAGTGAGATAATTATGGGGTCCAGGATTCAAATTTTTCTAGGTTCAAAAATCCTTTTAGCTTGCTTGAAAAGGGCACATGACGTCTTTCCTCTTTTTTTATTCTTTTTAATATGTGAAAATTTATATGACATCAATATCATTAAAGTTCATACAAATTAAATAGTTGTACTATTTGAACAAAATGTAAACATTTTATGTTAATTAAGAGAAAATACATAATCCTACATATTCATTACAACAAGAGGTGTACAAATCATTTCGTATTAAATATTCAATTGCATACATAAATAAAAGATCAATAAATATAAAAATTCTTTAATAGTTTTAAACAAATCACGAGAATATACTTCATATTATATAAATTTTGGAAATTAAAAGATTTCATTTATTTATGGTCAATATTTTTTGGCACCATCCACTAAACAATTGTGTATGTTAATAACGCGATCATAAAGGTCATCTTCGATACTGTTCATACATTCGTCACAACTTTTAATTGATATAGCATCCCGGTCTCCTTTCTTACCTATCATTGGAAGAAGTACATTAGCAACAGCTTTGTACACTCATGAAATTTAAAACTTGGACACCACATTTTCTGTAAACAAAAGTTTGCACATTGTGAAGCGGGCTTAAAGGTATCATTTACAATTCTAACAGCAGGTAGTCTCAGCAGGGGTTATCTTATAGAAGGACTGTAGAATGAATCATTACACTAAGCACGTTTTAGAAAATAGGTAATTTACGTTGCTTACTTAATTTTTTCTTTAAAGAATATATTTGAAGGTATCGCTAATTAAACACCATAGCTCGATTAATTATCGAATCAAAATTTTGTTTAGGAAATGTTTACAAAATAAAATTAGAAATAATTTTGATTTAAAAAACGTCTACAAGCAATAACTTTTAAATTAAATCAAAAAACTAAACATGGTTATTTGGGTTGACTGATTATTACTTATTTTTAAATAAATCTAACCTACTAATTATTGTAAGTTATTAAAAAAAATCATTAAACTCTCTATTCATAATATTTAGTCCTTACAAAATGTATATTTTATGACGTTTCATTTTTTCTGTAGTTAATATAAAAGTGAAAATAAAAACTAAGGCAATTCTTATTGTCAACGTATATATTTAGTTTTTTGACAAGAATTTATTACATAATTATAATTAAGATACCAAGTTATAGTTTAAAATTAAATGAAAACGTTTTTTTTAAATAAAGGTATTACTATATAAATAAATATAAGAAATCAATAATGGGTGTGACCTCCATTATTATTGATACATTCTTGGAGGCGTCTGCTCATTGACGCTATCAAGGTATCAATATAATTAATATTAATCGTTTCCCATGCGGTATCAATGGCTGCAATTAGTGCATTACGGTTTACTGGTATAAAATTTGGCCCTTGTTGTCTTCGGATAACAGCAAGTATTCGAGCCCAAACATTTTCGATAATGTTAAAATCTGGGCTTTTGCTGGCCAGGGTAACAGCTCCAAGTTATTTTCTTGTATCCAATTGCGCACAACCCGCGAAGTATGAATAGGGGCGTTGTCCTTTAACAACAAAAATACATTATGAAAATGTTAATTCAACAGATCCCGAACTATTTTTGGAGAAAGTATAGTGAAATAAGAATACTTACTTGTTGGAAAATATAATCTTCGTCTGGATAAAACACTTCGACTGAAGGTTTCATAATAGTTTCCAAAATATCTAAATACGCAGCAGAATCAAGACGTCCTCGATAGTCCTGGACCCCGCGCGCTAACCCAACCCCACACATTCACAGAAAAATAACCACTTCGTTTTTAGGACATATGTGATTATTTTCGTAACGAGTTCCTTCCATTCTAAAAACTTTTAGTGGTCCATCGTTGCGGCTATTGAACGTTTTTTCGTCGCTAAAAATCACTCGATTCCAAAATTCCAAAGGTTCGTTCACATATCGCCTTGCAAATTCCAGACGACGTCTCATATTTTCGTCACTGAGAACTTCTTTCGCAGCAGCATTATACTTCTTTATTCCCATCTCCTTTAATCTTTTTTTGCAGTTATACGGCATCCGGAAAAATGTGTATCTGCTATAGCCCTGGAGTATGTAGCAAATGGTTGTTCTGTTACGTAATGAAACAACTCGAGATCTTGAGCACGTGTAGATACTTTAGGTCTACCACTTCCGATGGCTCTTTCCAAAGTGTGTTCAAGATTCCATTTTACTCGGTAATGCCCTACGGTGCTTTTTGGTATATCTAACATACGTGAAATTTCACGCACGCTACGGCCGCCGCTAATTCCGAAACAATCCGCGCTTTCAAATCAGCACCGAGATGAGGTGGCATTTTCACAACACTTGAAATTTTAAACTAAAATGGAATTTACATTTCTTACTTTATTTATTGGTTCACACTACCCCTTCTCAAACAGTAGGTAATTGTTTATTTATTACATACTTCTAATGACCATTTCCTTATAATGCTAATGGACAGGATTTTCTTTTAAGTATTAAGATTTCAATAGAGGACTTATAAACTTTCGAAAATATCTAATTATAAATATTTACACTGCAATTGCGCTTTTTCCTTAATAATTTCTTAGCAATAACATACACGTTCTTGGTTTTAAGTTGTCATAAATTTGATATGATATAAATTTGTGTTTCTAATATTACATCACAAACTAATCTTTATTCGCCAAAAAATTGTTGCTTAAGTTGTAAAGCTTCGTACACACCTGAACAACAAACCGAGCAACAAACATAACAACGAACCGAAAGTCAAACAGAACGACAAACGATCTTTTATGATTTCCACAATCCGAACAACAAACGGAACGTTTGTGCTGTTCCCATAATTATTTTCAGTAGTTTTCAGTTCATATATATTTATTATTGAGAAGAGAAAATTGCGGAAAACAAGAAGATAGTGCCAACCAAATTTTTACGCACAAAGAAGAGTAAAAATTATAATTTACTTCGCTTTTTTTTATTTTGGAAATTTCCCGCCCAAATGATGCTAATAGGGACATCATTTTTTCTTGCATTCTTAAACACTGATTAATTTAAAACATTTTTCTTCTGTCAACTCCATAATATTACCTAAAACACAACAAACCCACAAAAGGGAGGACAAAAATAAATAATTTAATTCTCCCGCATAAGTTTGTTCGCCGTTTTGTTTAGATTCGTCCAAACCTGCAAACGCATTCGCGCGCATTTTCTTTGATGTCGGAGAAAAAACCGACAAGTTGCGGGAACGCCGCAAACCGTTCGTGGAACAATCAGGACTTGCGAATCTGTTCTAAAATTCGTACGTAGCACCGTCCAAATTAATGTTCCGATTGCCGTTCGGTTCGTTGTTCTGTTTGTTCCTCGGTTTGTTGTTCAGGTGTGTACGAAGCTTTACAATAAGCATATTAATATGAACTATATCTTATGAAAGGAGAGTTATGTAACTATAATTAACGACTTAACGTTACGTTAGTAGATTCCATTTACTATTTACACATATTTTCTTGGAACATTCGATAATTAACTATCGGGATATGATGACCCTATACTTCGCAGGTTGTGCGCAACTGGATACAAGCAAATAACTTGGAGCTGTTACCCTGGCCAGCAAAAGCCCAGATTTTAACATTATCGAAAATGTTTGGGCTCGAATACTTGCTGTTATCCGAAGACAACAAGGGCCAAATTTTATACCAGTAAACCGTAATGCACTAATTGCAGCCATTGATACCGCATGGGAAACGATTAATATTAATTATATTGATACCTTGATAGCGTCAATAAGCAGACGCCTCCAAGAATGTATCAATAATAATGGAGGTCACACCCATTATTGATTTCTTATATTTATTTATATAGTAATACCTTTATTTTAAAAAAAAACGTTTCACGTTGACAATAAGAATTGCCTTAGTTTTTATTTTCACTTTTTATATTAACTACAGAAAAAAATGAAACGTCATAAAATATACATTTTGTAAGGACTAAATATTATGAATAGAGAGTTTAATGATTTTTTTAATAACTTACAATAATTAGTAGGTTAGATTTATTTAAAAATAAGTAATAATCAGTCAACCCAAATAACCATGTTTAGTTTTTGATTTAATTTAAAAGTTATTGCTTGTAGACGTTTTTTAAATCAAAATTATTTCTAATTTTATTTTGTAAACATTTCCTAAACAAAATTTTGATTCGATAATTAATCGAGCTATGGTGTTTAATTAGCGATACCTTCAAATATATTCTTTAAAGAAAAAATTAAGTAAGCAACGTAAATTACCTATTTTCTAAAACGTGCTTAGTGTAATGATTCATTCTACAGTCCTTCTATAAGATAACCCCTGCTGAGATTACCTTCTGTTAGAATTGTAAATGATACCCTTAAGCCCGCTTCACAATGTGCAAACATTTGTTTACAGAAATTGTGGTGTCCAAGTTTTAAATTTCATGAGTGTACATGTTTTCTACTACGATTTTTCCATTTCCTTTAATCATCTGGTATGATTCTATAATGCAATGTATGTATTGGGCTACTTCTTTTTGCCCTTTTGGTAAGTGATAATTTTCGTCGAGATTGTTGTCAATAAGATATTTATCAACGTTGAGTTTTGCTGCACAGTCAAGTGTTTGTTGATCTAATATAGCATTAGGTTCACTAAATACCTGAAGCAATACAGTGACTTATCTCATTTTTATCAATAAAAAATACTTACCTGATTACAGTAGAATAGTAAAGCACAGTAAATGGTGTAGGAATGCATTTTAACTAGATGACAGTGTCATACTGCAAATTTTTATATAGTAACAAGAACCAGAGGTTATCTGAATTTTTATGATAGACTTATTGTACTTGGAACATTGAAAAATTGTTGTATGAATTATTGCGAAAATGTTAATAATATAAGAATGAGCGTAATTGTTTAAAATTATTTTTTTCTTTTATATCCTCCAGTCTGTGCAAATTTGCATTTTTTATGGGGAACATTAAATAAATGGTTTTTCACATTAACTCCTGCTCAAATTACTTAATTATTTTTAGGGGTTTTAAATTGAATTTTGCCTTCTAACATAAATATATGTTATTAGTCTAACATTGGGGTTATACAATTTATTAATTTATTTATCTTTTACTTATTTATGTATAGCTATAGTTCATCTGGATACCTTCGTTACTTTAGATGCTTTGTACAAGTCTATTCACGACGGTATGAGACCATTCTACGCCGCCGATTCATCGCTGGCGTTTCTACGTCGACCGGTTCTACGCCAGGTAATTCTACGCCGTACGTGATGTATTATTATTATATATATATATATATATATATATATATATATATATATATAATCAATAAACCTTTTTCCCTAAAGTGTAAGGTATAACAACTTAAATTACAAATTAATTATTACATCTTAATCATAGGTTGTGTACAAAATTTCTCCAGTTTTTCTTGTTTTTTGATAGATTCTTTGCTTCCAACTATGTTTTGTTTTTATTCGTTAGCACTGCTGTCACTTCCTCGTTCCAGGTTTTCTTGGGTCAACCTCTTTTCTTCCTTTTTTGTATTCTTGCTTCCCATATACTTTTCACTTGTCGTTTATTATCCATTCTACACATGTGCCCAAACCATTTTAATTGTTGTTTTTTTATGAACTTTATAATCGACTCAATTTCTAATTTTTTGCTCACTACATCGTTTTGTATTTTATCTCTCCTGGTTATTCTTTTAACTTTTCGTAAATACTTCATATCTATAGCTTGTATTTTGCTTTTTAATGCATTTGTTAAAATCCAACTCTCACTTGCGTATGTTAGGATAGGTCTAAATATTGTTTTGTATATAGTAATTTTTGTTTTTTTACTTAATTCTTTTCTTCCTTAGAATGCACTGTTTAGGCTATGGTATACTTTTGCAACACTATTCATTCCTTCTGTCACTTTACTTTCCACATTTCCATCTTTCTCTATTAGCACGCCTAAATATTTGAAACTGTCCACTTGTTCTATTTTTTCCTTGTTTATTTCAATGTTTAATTTTCTATTTATATTACCTGTTATCATTAGTTTTGTTTTACTTGTATTTATTTTTATTCATTTTTTTTGTTAGTTGTTCATTCCATATTCTCAAGTTTTCGTTTAAGTCATTTTCTTTAGCGGCACATATCATTACGTCATTGGCGAACACACATTTCGAGTTCCTTACTGGAATTAATCTGTTTTCTCCTACATGTACTTTTTTAGTTTTGTTTGATTACGTCGTCAATTATCAATGTGAATAATATTGGGCTCATCACTCCTCCCTGTCATAACCATCCTTTCTTACGTAATTTATATTGTTGTCGTACAAACTTTGTATTGCCAATCTTAATTTCGGACTAACATTTCTCCTTTCCAGACACTCCTTTTTGCGGTACTTTATCAAATGCATTTTCCAGATATAAAAATATGTTATATACAAAAAATATTATCTTGTACACTGCGTTCTTTTCTAAAGCCATTATGTGTTTTTGCTAATTGTGTTTCCGTTTCTAACGTAAGCCGTTTCCCTAATATGCGTTCGTACACTTTGAAGGAAGTACTCAGTTTTTGCAGTCTCTAGCTTTCCATTCTTGAAAAGTGGCACGGTGATTCCTATTTTCCAATTGTTAGGTATGTTTCCGGTGTCCCACGCTTTGTTAAAAATTGTTGTCAACAATGTAATCCCATTTTCACCTATGTTTTTTAACATTTCCCTAGTAACATTATCATGACCAGCTGATTTTCCTCTCTTTATTTCTTTTACTGCCGCTAACACTTCCTACGTTTCTATTTTTTTTCGCTTTCTTCCTGTTTGTCTCTAATTCGTTCCTCTTGTGGTGTGTTAGTTATGTCATTCTTGTTATACAGATCTTGAAATTATTCCCTCCACCTTTCCATAATTTCTTTCCCTCACTTAAGTTTTATTATCTTTTGCTTTCACTTGTTTTAAACTGTATTGTTTATCTTTTCTAAAGTCTTTTAGTATTTTATAGAATAATTTTAATTTCCTTTACTGTCATCTTCCATTTTCTTACCAAACTCTTCCCAAGTTTGTTGTTTCGCTTATAAGCCTCTTTAACCTTTATGCGTTGCTGCTTATATTCTGTATAGATTCTATCCGTTTTGTTGGTCAAATAAGATTTCCATTTTTCTTTTATAATTTTTATTTGTTTCTTTATTTAATTGTTCCACCATTTAGTTTGTTTCGTTCCTTTGGTCACTCCCTTTATTCCTTTATTTTGCTGTTTCCAAAAAGTATATCTCAAAACACATCCACAATCCTTCTAAATCCATTTGTTTCCATCGTTTTAGGTTGACTTCTATTTTCTCTTCTACTCGTTTTTCATAGTTTACAGGCACATTTTTTTTAATTTATAAGTCCTTATTGCCTCCTTTTCTATGCGCCTTGTGTTTCTACTATTTTCTAGTCTTTTAGCTTCAAACTTTACTTTTGTTATTACCAAGAAATAGTCACTGAATATATTGGCTCCTCTACTTACTTCATCGTCTTTAATTTCTTTTCTGAATGGTTTGTTAACAACTACGTAATCTATTATGGATTTTTCACTTTTACTAGACGCCTCTCTTGTGTATTTGTGTATATCTTTATGCATAAATAATGTGATAATTTTAATGAGATTGTTTTCTGTGTAGAACTGTATTAATCGATCTCCATTCTTTTTTTATGTACACTCATGAAGTTTAAAACTTGGACACCATAATTTCTGTAAACAAAAGTTTGCACATTGTGAAGCAGGCTTAAGGGTATAATTATATATATATATATATATATATATATATATATATATATATATATATATATATATAATATAATAGCTCGATTAATTATCGAATCAAAATTTTGTTTAAAAAATGTTTACAAAATAAAATTAGAAATAATTTTGATTTAAAAAACCTCTACAAGCAATAACTTTTAAATTAAATCAAAAACTAAACATGGTTATTTGGGTTGACTGATTATTATTTATTTTTAAATAAATCTAACCTACTAATTATTGTAAGTTATTAAAAAAAATTATTAAACTCTCTATTCATAATATTTAGTCCTTATAAAATGTATATTTTATGACGTTTCATTTTTTTCTGTAGTTAATATAAAAAGTGAAAATAAAAAATAAGGCAATTCTTATTGTCAACGTATATATTTAGTTTTTTGACAAGAATTTATTACATAATTATAATTAAGATACCAAGTTATAGTTTTAAATAAAGGTATTACTATATAAATAAATATAAGAAGTCAATAATGGGTGTGACCTCCATTATTATTGATATATTCATGGAGGCGTCTGCTCATTGACGCTATCAAGGTATCAAAATAATTAATATTAATCGTTTCCCATGCGGTATCAATGGCTGCAATTAGTGCATTACGGTTTACTGGTATAAAATTTGGCCCTTGTTGTCTTCGGATAACAGCAAGTATTCGAGCCCAAACATTTTCGATAATGTTAAAATCTGGGCTTTTTGCTGGCCAGGGTAACAGCTCCAAGTTATTTGCTTGTATCCAGTTGCGCACAACCTGCGAAGTATAGGGTCATCATATCCCGATAGTTAATTATCGAATGTTCCAAGAAAATATGTGTAAATAGTAAATGGAATCTACTAACGTAACGTTAAGTCGTTAATTATAGTTACATAACTCTCCTTTCATAAAATATAGTTCATATTAATATACTTATTGTAAAGCTTCGTACACACCTGAACAACAAACCGAGGAACAAACAGAACAACGAACCGAACGGCAATCGGAACATTAATTTGGACGGTGCTACGTACGAATTTTAGAACAGATTCGCAAGTCCTGATTGTTCCACGAACGGTTTGCGGCGTTCCCGCAACTTGTCGGTTTTTTCTCCGACATCAAAAAAAATGCGCGCGAATGCGTTTGCAGGTTTGGACGAATCTAAACAAAACGGCGAACAAACTTATGCGGGAGAATTAAATTATTTATTTTTGTCCTCCCTTTTGTGGGTTTGTTGTGTTTTAGGTAATATTATGGAGTTGACAGAAGAAAAATGTTTTAAATTAATTAATTAAATTTCACAAATAAAAAAAAAAAGCGAAGTAAATTATAATTTTTGACTCTTCTTTGTACGTAAAAATTTGGTTGGCACTATCTTCTTGTTTTCCGCAATTTTCTCTTCTCAATAATAAATATATATGAGCTGAAAACTACTGAAAATAATTATGGGAACAGCACAAACGTTCCGTTTGTTGTTCGGATTGTGGAAATCATCAAAGATCGTTTGTCGTTCTGTTTGACTTTCGATTCGTTGTTATGTTTGTTGCTCGGTTTGTTGTTCAGGTGTGTACGAAGCTTTACAACTTAAGCAACAATTTTTGGCGAATAAAGATTAATTTGTGATGTAATTAAAAAACAATGTTTGTAAACATTTTCTAAACAAAATTTTGATTCGATAATTAATCGAGTTATGGTGTTTAATTATCGATACCTTCAAATATATTCTTTAAAGAAAAAAATTAAGTAAGGAACGTAAATTACCTATTTTCTAAAACGTGCTTAGTGTAATGATTCATTCTACAGTCCTTCTATTAACCCCTGCTGAGACTACCTGCTGTTAGAATTGTAAATGATACCCGTAAGCCCGCTTCACAATGTGCAAACTTTTGTTTACAGAAATTGTGGTGTCCAAGTTTTAAATTTCATGAGTGTACATGTGATGTTGATTTGTTTAAATATGGATGTGCTTCACGTACCGCTAGACAGGAAGTAACAGGGAACACTCCATATTACTTGGTATTTGATCGAAATTAAATTCTTGATGTTTGAACGTACAAAAACATTAATGACATCCACAAGGTTGTGTTTTGAGTAACATCTATAATCAGGTTAAACAAAAGATTAAGTTAGCCAATGAACGAAACAAACAAATTAACAATTTACGCAGAAGAGATGATCAATTTAATGTTGGCGGTAAGGTGTTGAGAAGAAATTGTTCATTGTACGATGCGTCAAAGTATTTTTCACCGAAGTTAGCTTCAAATTATATAGGCCCTTTCAAATGGCCTATAGAAACTACTTTTGTGGGCATATTTGTTAGGTGATGAATTTGGGAAAAACAAAGGGGTCTTTTATGCAAAAGATTTGCGAAAGTTTGTTTTCAATCCTGGACAAAAAGAGGATACAGATTTACGTAAATTTTTTTCAAAATTTTTGTTTCTGGGGAAATGTAACGTTTTAATTTACTTTTATATAAATAACTAGAATAAACTCCAAAAAATTTTTGGGCAAAATTTGTTAATTTGAATGGTTTTTATTCCACTACATTATATATATTTGAATTTAATATTTTAGGTTAATACAACTGTTTTTTTTGTCTAGAGTCCATACACTAGCCAATAGGTGGCGCGCTATTACATCATTTGATGGTCACTTGTAATGTCCAGCGGCGTAACATAAGGAAATTTTATGTTGACTTTTTTATAAATACCTACTCTTTTGTTTCACATTTTTTAAAGTTGTGTACGTCCATGGTTGTGTTTGAAAACAGGCGGTTTTTTTTTGACAACATTCTCGTAGTAGTATTTTCGGGTGGATGTGATATAAAATTGTGTGGTACAAGTCTTTTGGTAACTCTATCAAAAATTTGTCAAATTAAACTCAATTTGCGGATAATTTGGAAGAACCATTTAGCCATCGATGTTTGCCTTTGGGTTTTCATTGTTTGGGTGATTTTGTATTTGTTGTAAACTGTCCGGAAGGTCAAACAAGTTACCACGTTGTAGGATTACGGCAAGGGCTTGTAGGAATCATTTATTTCTTCTAAAGCTGCCCTTCATCTACGGTGAGCCCTAACATACATTATTCTTACTGTGTTAAAATAAGGAAATTGACCTTTTAGGTTTTATATTTTTTTATTGTGCTCATTGTCTTCATGCACGAGTGGTTCCTGTCGTTGTATTTTAAAGTTTGGTGAGAAGAAACTGGGTCTAGAACAAAACATCATTAATCTTCCTATTTGCGGGTTGATAAAACAAAGAAAATAATAAAATAAAATATTTTTGTTTTATTATTTGTGTATTTTATTATTTACTTTTTATGTGCGACGCGCAAAGTTTAAATTCTATCTTATCTTTACAATTAATAAAAAAGATCACTTTAGTTAAAGCATAAAAAGGAATTAAATTTAATAGTTATTTTGCTTTTCTCAAAAATAAATAATAGTAAGTTTATGTACATATACAGGGTGAGTTTTTTCGATGTTTAGCATAAGAATCTCGAAAACTAATAAAAATAGAGAGCTGGTTAAATAAGAAAAGAATTCTATTTTTCTGAGATCACTAAAATGTGCTATTCGTTCTTTCGAAGAAATGCATGGCTAATTAGATATTTTAAAAAATAAGTTTTTGGTGAATTCATTTGATGTATGTTGTTCAGTCGAAATTTTTATTTAATGGGTTATGACGCAAACTTCTGTTTTTTTCTAATGGAAATGATAGTCGGCTATGACATCATAATAAAGATACGTATCTTAATCATTGTTTCCATAGCGCACTATTCAAGCAGTTTTAAAAAAATTAAAATTGATGATAGGTGATTTATTTATAAAAATAATTATTACATATGGTATTTCATTTGAATCGTAGAAATGCACCTTTATTATGAAGTTATAGCAGGATATGGTTTTTATTAGAAAAGACAGAAGTTTGGGTCATAACTCAAAAATTATACGACTACACTTTATTATTTACCACAAAAATACCTAAAACTTTTTTCTCTATACATTTTTGTAAAGTCAATAATAACAAAACTACAATGAAATATTCTAGTTAGCCGTGCAAAGAACAAATGCACATTTTATTAAACTTAAAAAACTACAATTCTTTTCCCTATTTAACCGTCTCTCTATCTTTATTAGTTTCTGAGATCCCTATGCTAAACATTGAAAAAAACTCACCCTGTATACAAAACTACTCCTGAACAACCCTATCTTAAATTTTAAAGATTATGTATACTTTAATTTATTGTTACAATGTACAATTTAGTAAAAATTGAAATAACTTATGTTTGGGGTAAGATGTATGGTTTTTTCTTTTGTTCATTTTGGTGAATTATTTTCAAATATATTTGATGTTATTTTTAATTGACATCACGAATCTCTTTTGTTATTTATGCGGCAAACAAAATTTCAGAATAGGGTTATCTGATTGAATCGTACTGGTGGACGAATCGAGAAAAAAAAGCTTGGGAATTAAAACCGGGGTATAAAAACCACGAAAAAAAAGCCCCTAGAAAAAAACCGACAGAAAAAAGCTTCGGAAAATAAAGACGCGGAAGAAAAGTCTCCGGAAAAAACCTCAAAAAAAAGTCGACCGAGAAGAAAGTCGGGAAATCAAAAACCTAGAAATAAAAAAGTTGTCGAAAAAAGCCGTAATATAAAAGCTGATGTGTAGGAAGCCGCAGTAAAAAATCTACAAAAAAGATAACCGGTGAAGGAATCATTTACCGTTCTTACCTTATTTATATTTTCTTGTGCCATTGGACTATGAAGTATTTTAGAAAGATTAGTGATTGTAAATACAATTTTATTATAATAGACGACATAACTTTTCTATGTAACTAGTCATTCTAGCCATTTTTTATGATCTGACACAATACACTTTTCATAGAATAAGGATTTGTGCTCTTGATGACTTTCTTTGTCTTCACTGGAAGAGGATTAGTTTTAAGACTAAGAAGCATCTTTAAAAGATTGGTGATTGTAAATACAATTTCATTACATTAGAGTACAGAATTTTTCTTAGTAGCGAAAAGAGAATTAGTTTTAAGACAAATTGCAAATACATTTAAAAACTACTTGCAAGTTATAAAATACATTTCTAAATTTGGATTTGCAAATGCACTTTAGAAATTAAATTATTTACATTCTAAACTAAAGTGTATAATAGTTGTTATTACTCGATGAACTCCTCTATAGTTACTAGTAATGGTTAGTTTCCACGCAGTGGGTCTTCTTGTAGGAGAATCTAATAGGGTTGAAATGAAACTAGTATTTCATTATTGCCGACGTTTCGACCAGTGAAGGCGGGTCTTTCTCAAGGCTCTTTAATTGAAAAAGAAAACAACAATTTGTAGTTAGTTGGTTCACATTCGGTAAAAAGATTAAGGTAATATTATAAACAAACTTATCACAGTTAATTATCGTAACGTTAATTAATATATTACTAGGTTAACATTTGGTGTCTCACCTGAATAATAGTTTACAAAAGCAGCAACCCAGATTGATCTCACTGGACCGGTTATAAAACAATAGCATCGTAATAAATATGGAATCATATAGGTAACAAAAATTATAAAACTTATAAACTAGTATCACTGTTTGTCATTAATTAAAATGTAAATATAAAATTGTAAAAAACTCGGGACCAAACATATACTATGGCAAACAAACGTAAATTGTGCAGAATTTAGTTTTACAATGAATGATTTTACAGATAACATACGTTACCATGATCAGGTTAAAGGTTGCTGGTAATTTAGAATTCCTTTTTATTTTTATATGTTTTAGTTATTAGGGTTAGTTTAAGGTAATGTTGGTTTGGTGGTGGTATTAATTAAGTAGCTTTTTAAGGTAATATTAGTTTGGTGGTGGTATTAATTTAGGTAATTTTAAAGTAATTTTAAGTAATAAATTTTAAGTAATGAAATTAATTATCAGTTTGTTTTACTTGATTTTATAGTGGAGATTAAGTGATTATACATATTACTAAGATTACTGGTATCTGTATTAAAGTTGACATTATTTTTGTATACGTTAATGTAAATCATCTCAGAAATCAAACGTTTTTTTTTTAAATTTGGTTCGATATCTAAAATTACTGGGGCGTCAAATTTAAAATTGTGGCTTTCCTTGGTGCAATGTAATGCAAGACCTGTTTCTTCGCTACCCTTACTACAATTATATTTATGGTTTTTAATTCTATTTATTAATTTTTGTTTTGTTTGGCCAATATATACCTTCTGGCAGTTTTCGGATTCCATTTTATATGTAACTCCAGATTTGTCTATGTCCATAGTCTTGTCTTTAAGTTTTGAGTATATGTCCTTATAAATCGTATTGTTATTGTATCGTGTAATTATAAATTCATCATTTTTGAGTAATCTAATAAGTTCTTCTGATAAGCCAGCTACATTTATGAGTTTTTGTATTGTTTTTCAATGAGTGAAGTGTTAATATTATTGTCCTAGTGTGTAATAGGTCGATTAGTCCTTAATATTAATTGGCTCAGTTGTTTCGGGTAATTATTATTTTTAAGATATTTAGGAGAATATTTTATTTTGGTTATGGAAAGCGGGGCTACTAAGTTTAATTATTTTTTGGTGTATGCTTTTAATTGTATTTATTTTTGAAAGTATGGGTGTTTTTTGAATAGTAGTTAATTATTCGATTGGAAGCCATCGGTTTCACATACCAATTAGTAAGAAGGATATTATCTTCATAGTTATTCATTAACATTACATCAAGGAAGGGAATTTGACAGTTATATTCGATTTCGTACGTAAATTTTAAGTGTTTATCGTATTTGTTAGAAATGTCCAATGTGGTTGTGATGTCTGTCTTTGGTATACATGAAATTATGTCATCAACGTACAAATACATGAAGAGAGATTCAAAATCAAGTTTTTCTTTAACATAAGTTAGTAGATCATGCATAACTAGGGATGCTAATATGGGTGAAGCAGGGTTTCCCATCGCAGTTCCAAAGATTTGTTTGTAACAACACTCATTGTACATAAAATAACTTGCGTCCAAGAGAAATTCAATACTATTATTAAATTCTGTGAAATTTAAAGTGGTGAAACTACTAATATTAGTCCAATATTTGATAATTAATTTAGAAACCAGTTATCTAGTAATGTTTGTAAAAAGAGATGTGACATCAAATGAGAAACAAATTTTGTTGTCATATTTAGTTAGGTACAAACTTACTTTACTTCTCTAAATAATCGCCGTTCACTTCTAAGCATTTTTCGTACTGTTGGCGCTGCACCAGTTTCTTTAACCCCTCTGCATAGAAGCTTGCCGCCTGAGAGTTGAACCAGTTGACAACGGCATTTTTTAGTCCCTCTTCGGTTGCAAAACGTTGTCCACTAAACCACTGTTTAAAATGCAAAAAGAGGAAGTAGTCGCTAGGTGTAAGGTTGAAACAGTACGGTTGGTTTTGGCAGCAGTGTGAGAACGCTCGTTATCGTGGAGAAGGATTATGGCAGATAAGAGTTTCCCGCGGCGTTTGTTTTGGATCGCACGTATCAATTTGTTGAGCGTTTTGCAATACACGTCAGCTGTAATTGTTGTCCCACGTTCCATGAAATCAACCAAAAGAACACCGTTTTTGTCCCAAACAACTGTAGCCATCAATTTTCGACTTGTGTACGGAGTTTGCTTAAACTTTTTTGTTTTGGTGAAGTTCAGTGTCGCCACTGCATCGATTGCTGTTTTGTTTCTAGGTTGCTGTAGGATACTCACGTTTCGTCCCCTGTAGCAATGCGAGAAAACAAATCATTTCCATCTTGTTAATAACGGGCCAAAAACTTTCGTCCACTAGACATTCTTTGCTGTTTGTGGTGGTCGGTGAACATTTTTTGGTACCCACTTTGCACGCAATTTGTGGTATTCTGGAATTTTTAAGCGAGGCCACTAATTGTTAATAGACAATCAGATCGCAGTGTTTGGTCCACTTGTGAAAAGATTTCCTCGGTTTGGATACTGGGCCTACCACTCCGCCCTTCGTCATGGACATTTGTACGGCCATTTTTAAAATTACGGCACCATTATCTAACTTTACCTTCGCTCATAACTGTAGGTCCATAAACCAGGCATAACTCCCTATGAATTTCAGCAGCCGACGATTCGTTTGCACCTAAGAAACGAATAACAGAACGCACTTCACATTTGGCGGGATCAACGATTTTCGATGCCAATTTGTTCTGTGCATTCACGGACAACAATATGACTTCAAAACCAAAACAAATGATGCTGTAGCTTCGCAATGAGTCAGTAGATGGCTCTGCAGTAGTAAAACTGTGCTCCGAAGCGCCAATATTTAAATATAAGCAAACGGCCCTTAATTTATGAACCCACTTCGTATTTCATGATTTTATTGGATAATGGTGTCTAGTTGATTACCCAATTTTATTTGAAATTCTAAAATAAAATAATAAGTTTTTTTGAAAAAGATTTCTGAATTGACGAACCTTTATTTTCTGTAAATAGTAATGAGGATGCTATGGGCGTTGAAGTTGATATCTTTGTTTTAGTCAAAGTTGGTGTTTCTGTTAATGATAGTGTTGGGGTGTTCGTTCTTTGTGATGGTGTTGTTATGCTTAAAGTTGGTGTTGGGATGTTCATCCTCTCTGATGATGGGGTTATGGTTAATGATGGAACTATCTCTCGTTCTAAATAAAAAGAAGAATACAAGTTATATATAAACATAATCATACATTAACAATGTATAACGCATTCTGTAATTCAAACCTTCAATTTCATCCCGGAACAATTTTGGCCGTTTTCAATTTCTTGGTGGGCAAGGCAATGGTAAAATCTTCTACAAATTCACTATCAGTGTTCAAGCTAGCGTGAAGGTACTTTAATAATAATAATAATAATAATAATAATAATAAGTACATTTATTTCATTACTTTACGTTTCCTTATTTTATTTACTTTACGTTTCCTTCTTTTGATGCCTTTTTTGTGGCTTTGCAGATCTGATGTTTCTTCAGCTAATTTTAATTTAGTTTTAGCATAATGTAAATCATCTAAAAAATTATGGATTTATATAATATATAATTTAATTTTGAAAAAGAATAGATTAATTTTTTTACGTTTTAAGTATGAAATTTATACATATTAAATACTTTTAATTTTAGTTTTGTTTACCTTTATAAATGAGCTTAAATTCAGAACAAAAACGTTCTCTATGTGACATTGTTTAATAAAAATCCTTCAGCTCTTAAAAATTTGGGATTTCCAGTTTATCAATGGGACTTCCTTCTATTTAATCTGCTGTTGAACAAATTGCATGTAAAAACTCGTACAGATATTGAATTTAAATACAACAACGTAGAAATTCCTTTGTACGAAATTTTTTGAATCAAAATTGTCGAGAATTGAAGCGGTTAAATATTCAAGCGGTGAAATTAAAATTAAAATAACTTTGCCCATTTCAAAAAATTGTTTTCATTCTTACTCTTCAACTTATACCTCATCTGTTTTATTATCTACCGGTACAATAGAAATTTTCAACGATTACTTGTTCTTTTTTATTCTGGAAGTATGAGTAACTTTATTTCCGAGTCCTGCGGTTATAAATTAGGGTTTCTTCGTAGACATACTTCAATTGGTATTGAAGGTCTAAGTGGCGTATTTTTAAAACAAATTAAAGGGATAACTACTTGCAACATAAAACCGTGTAACCAAGGAGCGCCTTTGTTTACGTTTGACGCTTATATTCTCAAAAATATTTGTTCTGATGTTACCCAATGGACTCATCTCCGTGGAGTAAATTTTGTTTTACATCTGGGCGAATTGATTTTTTAATTGGCGCCGAATTATTACCATATATATTTGGACCGTTTAAAATATTTGGTCATCCGTATTAACCAGTTGCAATTAAGACGGTCTTCGGTTGGGTATTTCAGGGAAGGGCTACATGTAGTACTCAAAAGGCGTTATGTTTAACAAGTTGTCATGCTTCGGTTGATCTTCCACTTTATTTAGTTTTGGAAGAGTTTTGGAAAGTAAAAACAATTTCAAAAATAATTCTAAACTTTCTCCCGAGGACTCTCGATGTAGAAATATTTACCAACTCAGTAACTTGCGATAATACTGGAAGTTTCACAGTACTGTTACCATTTAAATATGAAAATCCTAACTTTGGTGATAGTCATACACAAGCACTACGGCCATAATTTTAAATTTGACGCCCCAGTAATTTTAGATATCGAACCAAATTTAAAAAAACGCATGATTTCTGAGATGATTTACATTAACGTATACAAAAATAATGTCAACTTTAATACAGATACCAGTAATCTCAGTAATATGTATAATCACTTAATCTCCACTATAAAAATCAAGTAAAAACAAACTGATAATTAATTTCATTACTTAAAATTTATTACTTAAAATTACTTAAAAAATTACCTAAATTAATACCACCACCAAACTAACATTACCTTAAACTAACCCTAATAACTAAAACATATAAAAATAAAAAGGAATTCTAAATTATCAGCAATCTATAACCTGATCATGGTGACGTATGTTGTCTGTAAAAGCATTCAGTGTAAAACTAAATTCTGCACCATTTACGTTTGTTTGTCATAGTATATGTTTGGTCCCGAGTTTTTTACAATTTTATATTTATATTTTAATTAATGACAAACAGTGATACTAGTTTATAAGTTTTATAATTTTTGTTACGTATATGATTCCATATTTATTACTGTGCTATTGTTTTATAACCGGTCCAGTGAGATCAATCTGGGTTGCTGCTTTTGTAAACTATTTTTCAGGTGAGACACAAATGTTAACCTAGTAATATATTAATTAACGTTGCGATAATTATCTGTGATAAGTTTGTTTATAATATTACCTTAATCTTTTTACCGAATGCGAACCAATTAACTATAAATTCTTGTTTCCTTTTTCAATTAAAGAGCCTTGAGAAAGACCAGCCTTTACTGGTCGAAACGTCGGCAATAATGAAATACTAGTTTCATTTCAACCCCATTACATTCTCCTACGAGAAGGTCCACTGCGTGGAAACTAACCATTAATAGTTGTTATGGTATAAGTGTTAAAGTAGAATATTTTATTTTGTATGACGAAAAGTCAATTACAAATGTGAACAAATAAACAATCTTTGACACAAAGTACCGATCAACGCATTGAGTTTATAATATATCCTTTACGTTCCACCATCAATAATTAATACATCGTAGAATTCCTTGTTGTTGTACAATCTGAAGGCCATACTATAATACTCATAATGATAATCTTAAGCTAACGTTGGTGGACAAACCCCTGGCGCCTTTGGATATTATCTGTTTTATAATTTTTATTGATGTACTTCGGTCAAAAACCCATGCCACTCTACCGTTAGCTGGATGTGGTACCAGTAGGATTTTTTTAAAATTAAATTAAGAGCTTGCCGGAAAGTATAATTGACTTGCTTATTTAATTTTTTTTGTTTTGTACGCGACATCATCTTGAACAAACACAAAATAAAACTATTAGCTTTTAGCACTAATTATTGCTGTTATTTAAGAGAAGATTAATTGTCAGTATATTACATATTATTTACAAGTAATTTTTGTATGGCCAAGTCAAAAGACAACATTTGCCAATCATTTCAAGAAAAAATTTTTTTCTTCATAAAATGATCAATTGTTGATGTCGACTTTTTTTTGGTTCAGGTTTTTAGAATAATTTGAATTAAAAAAAGTGCAATCATTAGGCGAATGTTTTTTGACAACACCTGCATATTAATTTTAAATTGGTCTGAAATCGATAACAATCTCCTAGCGATGCCAATGTCGCGAAACAGCGAGCTCAAACGGTTTGCAACTGTTGTCACAAAACTGTCGTCTTGTGTGCGCAGGACCTTATAGTAATAACTATTCCAAATAATATTCAGGCGTCACGCACAAATATCTTAAGTAAAAATGTTGTTATTTTAACGTAGTCTGGGGATGGACGGGGTGGGAGTTACATGTCTCTGGGAACATGAGTGTTTTACCCTTCAAAGTTTATATTGTACCATAAAAATATTTTCTGAATGTAATTTTTGACATTTTATCATTCATCCTAATAATATGTGTACTTTATAAGAGCCCTTCTAGGTGTAGGTGGGAAGAATACACAACTCAGTAGGTTGTAATTGCCTACGTTTCGCCCACCGTTGTGTGGGTTTTATCAAGGCTGGAAATTTATTTACAACAATATACAAATTATTTAATAATTGAAAAATGCCTTACATTAATTTAGATTAAGAATGAACAAAATTCACCAATATCGGTACTGCTCTAAAATTTGATAATTGAAATTTTTAAAAATAATTTTTTTAAAAATGTTGAAAATTAAAAAAAGAGTAAGAGGTGAGTACAATCTATCTTTCTTATTTCAAATAAAACATACTATTTTTTATTAAATTTTCAGATTCTACAAAAAATTTAAGGTGTGTTAAGATGTGCCGGACTCTTTATTGTTGTAAATAAATTTCCAGCCTTGATAAAGCCCACACACGAGTGGGCGATACGTTAACGATTACAACCTACTGAGTTGTGTATTCTTACCACCTCCACCTAGAAGGGCTCTTATAGAGTACACACATTGTTAAAAAGTTTCATCATATTCATTTCCATCCAGTGGCAAGTTTAAAAATATATTTTTTAAAATAAATATGCTTTCGTTCATGTGCTTTTCTTAGATTACAATAACTGGAAAAGTTGCAACTTGATGTTACTTTGGTTAATTCCGTTCAAACTTTAAAAACAGTTTGTACTTACAAACCAGTTTTTTTTTCAAATGTAACTAAAGTGGAAACTAGTCGACTTATTTTTTCTAAAATTTATGACACCAAAGAATTTTAAAACCCGTTCAGCAACATTAAAAAAATTTTAATATTTATTTTTGCAAGAATGTTATCAACAGAAATGTATGATTAAATTATCCTAAAAAACTTTTACTTTAACTCCTGCTAATTTCAAAATTTTATCTAAAGTAATAAGTTACCCACTTTCTGATGTCACCTTGTATAATCGCCACTGCATGATCACATATTTTTTAACTGCATTAATTGAACCGTTCTGTGTTGTAATTCTGGTAACGACTTGTTATTTTTAAAAAGAATTTCTGTTGTTTTATTTAATGAATTAAAAGTAGTCTATCCTTAGAATATTTGTTTATTCAACGAAGAGAGTTTTTAAGTGCTACTGTTTTCTTAAGTGTATTTGAGAACTTGTTCATCATTGATAAGTTTTAAACTAAATCTAATTAAGATTCTAGTCAACAGTTCTTTTAAGTTATGAGTCACGCTTTAAATGCACCCTAAACATAGTAAACTTTAGTCATGTTCAACTGCGGACATTAGAATCTGTAACGTCCGGTCTGTAATATAGGCCTGCATACAGGATGATCGACTAGAATATATTTTTGATGCGTCCTGTCGCACCGATCAAGGCATAATCTATATCCTCGACGCGATGAACAGCAAATACCAATGCACCTTGACTTACAATTAATGCTCTCTTGTACGTGCGGCGTAAGCTTATTTTATATTTATTCCAGTAGACCATTGTAGTTGGCATTTGTTAAACAATAAAAAGAAAATCGTTGAGTTATTTTATCAACTAGCCCACCTGATCTAACGCTAAACACGTACCATTGAAGAGCGTGCTTTATGGCTGCTGAACTCAACGACCGGTCGAAACTGGACATATTCCAATGTCAAAGTATTGGTTATTGAACACAGTAAACATAATTAAAATTATATCACATTTTAATTATTAGGACCCGATTGATCATCGTAATTAACAAAAAAGCGAAAGTGACAGATGCTCTGCTTGTGGTCATTATTTTGCAGATTGAAACGCATTTGTGTCCATTTAAATTACAATAACTGTTAATAATTTGTGCCCAAATTTTCTATTGTTTATTTCACATTTGAATGTTAATCCAAAGTCTTTTGTCTTTTTTCCATGCAGCTTTTGTACTATTGTCTCGTAAAGTCTTAATAATGGCCGACGTTTAGAACTGATTGAGCGTTCATACAAAATTCTCTTTAAAAATTAATACTAGGAACAAAGGGCATTAACAAGCACGACGAATCCTGTCTGTTAAAATATCCAGGTACTCATTGTTTCAAGGCATCATCTGGGATACTTTTACAAAGGCGGTTAAATTCAAAGAAACTTAACCGTTAATTTTAATATAGATCTGCACCAATATGTAGCGTTATATGTTTAAACACGATTTTCCTTAATATATGTCTATGAACAAAGCGTTGCAGGTTTTAATCATGCCCGGAATATATACTTAATAATAATTCTTCTATTATTATTGTAATTATATGATATTGCGATAGAGTCGTATGCCGGCAATACCACAAAACGCAACGACAAATCATTAATCAGGACAGTTCGCACAACCTTCGACCTTATATAATAACCATTACTAATTGTTGCAATTGCAGACGTTCCACATTATGTCAGGTGGTTCGAAACGTGATCGTACATTTATATAAATAAATTTATTTTAAACGTACACACGTAACTGTGAAACATCCAAAATTTGTAACGTTTTCACTTCTACAAAAGCACAAATATGAATAATGATAAATTAAAAAGAAACTAATTAATAAAAAAAGTGAGAAGCTTGTTTAGTAAATATGTTATTGACAACTAAATTATCATTTGATTAGAATAATTTATTTTTACAATTAATAATTTTGTCTTTTGCAATATCCAATCAACGTGTTTAATTTGCATATAATTTTTTTATTAACTTTCCAATAGAAAACTTTGTTGGAAAAAATACTACTTACGTAATCGTCGTTAACAAGCGACCCATAATGTTTAAAAAGTTATGAATCTTCACAAATAAATGCGTTAAGATGTACAATAATCTACGTCGCCATTGTTGTAAATAACATATTACTATTATATCCTATTAGAAAGTTATTTATGCTGCATGTGCAATCGTCGTAACCTGTTTATATGCATATTTCACTTAGACTCACGCAGTGAACAAAATTAACACTAGATAAACGAGCATTATAATATTTACCACGACAAAATGTGTCAATTATTATATATTTCATATACAAATATGTATTTGCTTTCTATTAAGCTTGCATTAAATTAATTGTTTTGTAAAACGATTGTAATACAGATTTATTGATGAATATGTTCTTTGACATTTTGATGCAAGTGATTGAGAAAATTTGATCTCGTTTTGCAATGGTGTATTTGTTTCATTTATCATATTTATTATTTTGATGGGAACCGATCTTCTTTTTTTTTCATCAACAACCGAAAAAAAATATATTACTTACACATCCTTCCAAACAATTAAGTAATAAAGCAAAATACACCACCTAATTACATTTGAAATTGACAGTATAAGGTCAGTTCTCATATAACATGTTCCGTTGCTGAACCCACCTATTTTCTCAAGAAATTAATTTTTGCTCAAGTTTTTTTTTTTTTTAGTGTCAATATAATATAAGGTGGCGAGGTAAAAGTATGTCCAGAAACGAAGCGAAGTAATAAATCAACATGTTTAACAGATTCCAATGACTTACCGATGTATAGATACTTTTTCGAAAAGGGGGTTAAAAATGTAGAAGATGTGTAACCTTTCATCATTAATTAATTATTTTGACACATTTCATCTTATTAAATGTTCAAATTGACCTCCACCTACTTCCATGCAATGGTATAAACTACTAACTGTAATAAACTGAAATTTGACACATGGGTTTGTCTAAACATTTCGGTTTATTATAGTCAATAGTTTTGAGGTATTCTAAAAACATTTAAATTTTTTTTAAGTTTACCACCCTGTAACTTTTAACGAAGCTTTCCTGATAAAAACTTTATATGAAAAACCCAATTTAAAATTTTTATCAAATAATACGTGGGTTTATTTTTGGCCACCACTAGTGAATCACCTTGTTTATCAGAAATTGCTAATAGGTAACGGGTACAGTTATTGGCCAGGTACTAGTTGTTGGCCAATTTGAATTTAATTTCAAATAATAAGATTCCTGTCGGTAAAACAGAAGTATGCAATTTACAGTAAAATCTGGCAACCTTGTTTTATGTTCTTACCGATTATGACACTTCTAGTTAGCGTCACAGAAATTTTATAGCAGGTGTAATTTTGTTCGTCCGAAGTTGCATCGGTTTATCCAGATACACTAAGAATTCCTTAAGAAACAGTGTTATTATGGTAAGTGGCTATGCTTTACTTTCCTAATGTATCATTTCAAAACTATGTTTTAAGGCATCTTATTGTATAATTTCACATTATTTTAAGTGTTTTTAATGCTAGTTTAGAATTTTTCGCGCCAATTTTGTGGTGGCCAGTATCTGGTACAATAATTTGCCCCTATATAGTTATTGGCCGCCGTGGCCAACTACTAGTGTTAAGTGTAGAATAATATTTTTAGGACATTTTATGTTTTTAGCATTTTTGAGCACAAATTAAACATTTTATAGCGTTTTTAGGTATTCTTAAATGTTTAACCAGTAGTTGGCCGGTGGCCAGTAACTAGTTTTAGGGTGGCCAACTACTATACCTTTATGCTTTTTAAAGCTCTTTGCCTTTTTCTTTAATTCACAAGTTCATGAGTATTTTTTTAGATTCATAATGTCTAATTCAAGTAAAACTAAAACACATAGTCAAAAATACACGGAAGCTGATGTACAGAAAGCCCTTACAGCAATTAAAAATGGAACGAGCCAGAGAAAAGCAGCCCAACAGTTTAATGTTCCGAGAGCTACTCTACAGTTTAGGACAAGTGAAAATTTTCACGATAAAACCACTCGTGGTCCAACTCCTATTCTTTCGTTGGACGAGGAAACTCGACTTAAAGACTGGATTTGTGCATGTCAGAAAAAGGTTTTCCTGTGAGGATAGAAGATGTACAGCATTCAGTCAAAGGATTTTGGATGCTAATCCCCGCAAGAATCCATTCATAGACAATATGCCTGGAAGAGGGTGGTACAGGAGCTTTTAAAGAGAAACCCAGAAATAACCCTAAGGACTCCAGAAGCGATTACTGCGGCAAGTTCTAATATTTCCGAAAATGATATTCGGAAATGGTTTAGTGGAGTGGAACAATACTTAGATAAAAAGGTTATAGTGACATTCTTAAAGATCCATCACGTATTTTTAATGGCGATGAAACGTGTTTTTATCTATGCCCGAAAAATAAAAGAGTGTTAGCTGTAAGGGGAAGCAAAAATGTTTACGAAATTGAACATCACTCGAAAGTTAATTTAACAGTTATGTTTACGTTTGCAGCCTCTGGCGATCTTACACCGCCCATGGTAATTTATCCTTATAAGAGATTGCCATCAGACATTGTAAAGTCGGTACCTGCTGGATGGGGAATAGGTTGTAGCGACTCAGGGTGGATGAAAAACGAAAATTTCTTTGAATATATAGGAAACGTATTTTATAAACATTTAGTTGCCAGAAAAATCAAATTTCCAATAATATTGTTTGTTGATGGGCATAAAACTCATATGACCCTTCAAACTAGCGAATTATGTTCAAAGTTGCAAATAATATTAGTGGCTCTCTATCCAAACGCAACAAGGATAATGCAGCCCGCGGACGTTGCGGCGTTCAAACCCTTAAAATTGGTTGGAACAAAGCAGTTTTGAACTTCAGAAGGGAAAATCCAAATTCTGTGGTAACCAAGGAAAACTTTGCCTTAGTATTGAACAGTGCCATAAGTTCGTTAACGTCAGTTTCTATAATCAATGGTTTTAAAGCAACTGGGTTATATCCTTGGAACCCGTCAGCAATTGATTATTCCAAATGTTTGGGAAAGAACACCAGCAAAATCAAAGAAACTGTTTCTGAAGAAGACTCCATAATCTATGCCGAGTTTAAGAAAGTAGTTGGGACTGAAAAGATAAATATGTTCCAAAATAATGGATGTGAAGATCTGAATGAAGATGCACAAATTTTATATAATATACTCCAGTTATTCAAAAATAAGTCAGATGATGCAAGATCTAATTTAATTGATACTAACTCAGATGATCTAACGCGTGATGAATATATTCCGTTTGCCGACAGGGAGAATAATGATCGTGCTGATATTATTGCTTC
This sequence comes from Abscondita cerata, assembly GCA_030710515.1. NCBI lineage: Eukaryota > Metazoa > Arthropoda > Insecta > Coleoptera > Lampyridae > Abscondita > Abscondita cerata. Next base: position 91,944 of record JALBCR010000951.1, read on the forward strand.
TTCATCTGATATCCCAGATACTCTAGAACAGTTAACCACAATCGAAATAGAAAATCTCGTAACGGACAGTAATAATATATCATCAACTAGGCTTTCTTCATGCAACCGTTCAACTTCAAATTTTAAGTTAACCACATATAACATAGACAACATTCCTATTATAAATATTAGTTCACCTAATCTTCCCTCCACTTCCTATAATTATTCGTCTCCGACGCAAGTAGAATCACCTTATCGGTCAAATTCTGGACAAAAGGAATTCATAAATGGGCACACCGAGGAGAAATCATCTATTGACAAATTCTTCTTTTGGCCGAAGACTCCAGAACGTAAAGGTAAAAAAAACGGAAAGACTTCCGTTTGTGCTTACATCCTCAGATCGGCAAAACATAGAAAAACGTAAAATACAAGAAAAATTAGAGAAAGAATTATTGAAAGAAGAAAGGAAAAAAATAGAAACAAACAATAATAAAATAATTGCACAGAAAAATAAGAAAACAAAAACGTATATACCTAAAGCTAAACAAATAAAATATAATAGCAAAGTCGGAGAAAGAAAAACAATAGTAAAAGTTGATGAAATAAATTGCACAATTTTGAAAAGAGGACTTAAAGTTCATCTGCCGGAGAAAAAGTGCATTCAAGAAATCGATGAGCCTAACACGGAATCCACAAATTGTCAGTTTAGTGCGGACATTTTTGTAGCACCAAACGTATTTCTAATAGTCGCCCATGTGATGGTGGAACAAACGTTGAAGATACTGAAAGACCCAATTCAACCCATAAATCGGAAAGTGAAGATTATCTGAATGATTTCAAAAGCTATACAAATACTTCTACAAGTGTTATCAATTCACCTGATACTAGATCTACCTTGAAAAATGAAAAGTTTTCAGAGTCAGAAAACCTTTTTTTTGAAAATAGTTTTCAACTGCAATCGTCAAGCCATTCATCATTGACTAGAAATTTACCAAATTCAACTAAACGAAAACTATTTTCAGAAAAAGAAAATGAGACCCCTAAATCCAAGGTGTTTATTATTTCTGATGTCACTACAAAGCCAAATAGCAAGCATGCAAATAATGTTTCCACTGGGATATGTTATGCATGTACTATGAATATCACGGGTCTAAAATCAGGAAAAAATGCCACTTTTGTACAAGAACCTATCATCTTGCTTGTGTTAAAAAACCTCAACAATCAGAAAATGATGATAAGTTTGTGTGCAATAGCTGTAAAGTTAAAAATAGTTTTCTAACAAGTGTGCAAAGTGATACTTTCCCATATCTACCAAAAGCAGTAGTAAGCTTTGAGTGTAGGAAAAACATTTGTGCAAGTGTTAGGAACAATATTTTTTTCTAAAAGTGGATGTTAAGTAGGTAGGTACTAGGTATATTAATTTTTCATTTTCAAAAACGTTTCTGTTTGATTTTGTTAAAATAACATTTTGCTAATAAATTATTTAGGATTTTCTACAATAATGTACAAAAGCGTGCGCAAAGTAACTTTGTGTATGCAAATAAATGTGCAAAGTACTTTATGCTCGCTTGTAAAAAATATCTTATTTTGTCGGGCTAAGCTCTATATTTTTCAGATGGCCAATTACTGGTATATAAGTAGGCCAACGACTGTGACTTTGTGGCCAATAACTGAATTTTTTGTATGCTTTCAAAAATTTGTATTTTGATATTATTTAGAGAAATTAAGTTACAAAATAAAATTTTGTTCCTAATATTTGAATATGTAATTATTTGAGAAAAAAATACTGCATTATTCGTGGTGTAGTAATTTTAAAATAAACTGAAAAATACGTCTCTAAAATCCTTAAGTGGCCAATAACTGTACCCGTTACCCTATCATTATCGATAACATTTTTAGGAATTTTAACTAATTAATTACTAATAACTGAACTAGAAAGTATGTACTGTATTTGGAATGACACTTTAATAGATTTAATGTGTTTTTAATGGTATAATTAGGGGAGAAATATGGTATGTAATTATAACGATAGGCTAACTAATGATTATTGTCATATTATAGCGGAATATCATAAGGTGTACTTACGCTGCAGTATTGAGTTTCATTGGAATGGCATCGAGTCCTGAATTTATTCCAAGAAAACGCGTGAAGAGGTCTGCGCTTTTTGCCAACAAAAAAACTATTGTGCTCAATGTGTACAATTATTTGAAATGCCATAATCCCTTGAAAACAGTTCAAGATACAGTTGATATGTGTTTGCATATGACTGGCATTTAAAAAACAACAATATTCAGACTTTTGCGTGAAGACAAAGTTTCTGTGCTTGGGCCTAGTGTATCTCATGGTAGAAAAAAACTTGAAATACCCAAATATGTGAAAAGTACAATTAGAAGAATAATGCATTCGTTTTATTTAAAAAAAAATACCCACATTAAATAAAATTGTGTCAAATGTAAATTTAATTAGAACGATGTTGTGGCAAGTTTTCCACAAATTAAATTTTTCATGGGGAAAAAATGAATAGGAAATCAGCTCTCATTAATAAGGAAGAAATTGTATGTTGGAGAAGAAATTACCTACGAAATATCTCTAAATTACGTTCTGAAGGCAAGGAAATTTATTATTTAGACAAAACGTGGGTAAATGAAGGTTATACTGTAGGAAAAATGTGGCAAGACAAAAATGTAACCAGTGGACGACAGGCTTTTTTAGAAGAATTACCTACGGGTTTAAGACTTCCTTCAAGAAAAGGGCGACGCTTAATTATTACGCATATAGGAAGTGACGAAGGCTTTGTAGAGGGAGGTTTACTGCTATTTGAATCAAAAAATACCGGTGATTACCACGAGGATATGAATGCGGATGTTTTTGAGGAATAATTTGAACAAATGTTAGATTTAATACCAAAGGGTTCTGTAATTGTTATGGACAATGCCAGCTACCATTCCAGACAAATCGAACCTACACCTTCCTAAAAAAATACGTTATAATGGAATGGCTTTCCTCAAAAAATATTGCTTTCGAAAATAATATGGTAAAAAGGGAACTACTAAGTCTAATACAAGATGTTAGGACAAAGTTTAAAACATATGCAGTTGACGAAATGCCAGCAAAACGTGATATTTTTGTTCTACGCTTACCGCCATACCATTGTGAATTAAACCCTATAGAATTAATATGGGCGCAGGTGAAGGGTGCAGTAGCAAGAAATAATAATACCACGTTTAAATTAAGTGACGTTCGACAACTTTTAATGACTTCTTTAAGTGATCTGACTGCGGAAAAATGGAAAAAGTGTATAGAACACGTAATGAAAGAGGAACAAAAAATGTGGGAACTTGACAATTTGATAGAAGTTACTATAGAACCTATTGTAATTTCAATAGGGTCAAATGATACTTCTTCCGAAGAAACAGATGAATTTTCAGAATAACTGTATTTTAAAATTATATATTTATTATTTTTCCTATAAATTTAGTTTGTTCTTGCTATATTTTATTATACCTTAAATTTTCAAACTCTATAAAATGGTTTCTAATAAACGATGTGTTTTATAATTACTTTCTTTAGTTCAGACCTCAAGAACAGGTTCGTCCCATTGTTAACGGATTAGGAGCTATTCATAAATAAATTACCTTGTAACACTATAGTATGGAAGCGGTATACCCTAAAACTAGTTTTAAAATCTTTTATGTATTTCATACAAAATCATGTACCGCTTATATGTAAAATAAATAAACTACTTTAATTTACTACTTCGCTTCGTTTCTGGACAGACTCTAGTGTGAACTTCAACTATGAAAATTTAAATCTGTTAATTTTTTCCGAAAATGTAGGTGTTATATGGCAATTGTCACATAAGTTACCGGTCACCAACTGTGGTACCCTAACATCAATCAATATATCAACAATATACCTGTTGAAAAAGTAACTGTCAGTGTTTTATCAACTAAACGATAGACTTAAGTTTGACATTGAAATTGAGTAATAAAAGTAGATTTTATTTATACATAAGTTACCTTTTAATTTAGGAAAATTGTTCTAAATTGGCAGCACTGAAAAGAAAAGTGCTTAGGTAATCTTAAGCTGTGTAAGTTGTATTGTGAGTTTGCTACCAATTTAATGTCTGTATGTGAACCAATAAAACGGATATCTAAAACCTAAGTACTATAAACATGTCTATTAAGGTCACTTAAGTTACCAAATGTATTACTTTATTGTTGCAATTTGAACGGTTGTTGATTTGAAGCCATAACTCAACAGTATCAGTCTTAATAGTCCAGGAAAATTAGTCGTAAATGCCATAGGTACCGGAAACAAATTGGTTAGCGAAATTTTATTTTTTTAAAACGTAGGTATTATGTAGAGGACTATACGAAAAAGAAGTCCCTACCCCTACCGCACCCGCATCGTGTTTGGTCATCGATCCTGCACGAACTATGCAACTCGCATGCTCCGGCACGGTTTTGCAAATTGCAATTTTCTTACCATTCAGTGAGCAGTGGATTAAGCGGACAAACGTTGTGCAGTTGATTTTTTATGTTAGTGTAATATGAACAACAGTAAAGTTTGCTTTGGCTGAAGCACTCCAGCAGCGTTGTCCCTGTGAATCCACCTGTTCTCTCCATACAACGTTTGTGCTTGATGGAGGTCATCTCTTGTATTCCGTGATGGGTTGGAAGCGTGACAATATGTACTCGGATGTTTCCGAAATTTACGTCAAATATGTGCATTCATTTTCGATGGTTATCGGGGCCCTGTAAGCACTAAATCGAAAGAGCAGCAACAAAGAACAAATATCAAGTCTTCAATCTCTCTTAAAGTTCGAGGAAACCTACCAGTATATCCGTTGATTTTTTGACAAATTATTTTAATAAAGCTAGTTTTATCGACCTGTTAATCCCAGCTATTCGTGCGGTTGGAATTACGGTTTTTCAAGTAGAACGTGATGCCGAAGTTCTTTTCTTTACAGTTTTATGTCTTCAGGATATTGACAATTATACCAGCAGATACCAATATTCTTGGAATTGCCATTGCTCATGCATTGAGCAAACATTCGCTATACATGTTGATGCTTGGAAGGCCGACTACGCCATCCAAGGTACATAATATTGCTAAGCTGCAGAACAAACTAGTGCAGCCATTGGTAAACGTTCTATTGTTTACTCATGCAATGACTGGCTGTGATACGACCAGTTGAATGTTTGGCAGAGGGAAGAAATCCAGTCTGCTTGTTGTAGAACAGAATCAAGATCTACGATCAAGAGTGAGCATTTTCAACCAGCCGACAGCAACACACGACCAGATAACCTCAGTGGCGGAAGCATTCATTATAGAATTGTACAAGACAAAGAAGCAGAAAAGGCTGAACTTTGACAACCTGAACAGCTATCGGTATTTCTGCAACTGCAAAACCATTTGGAAAAAAACCTTGCTGGGGAAGTTCACATGGCCAGCTTGCCTCTAACAAGTGACGGAGCACGACAGCATACCTTGAAGGTTTCAATCAGGTAAAGACTATTTCATAAATGCTTGCAAAACAATACCGAATTAACACTAATAACAACTTTCGTTTTTGCGCAGGTTCAGCAGTGGATGGGCAATAATCTACTACCAACCGAGTGGGTCTGACGTCAAAGTAGCAATCCGGGTCAACAACCTGTAGATCACGGTTTTTCCTGCACCCGAAAATCTGATGCAACTGGTTAGCTGTAAATGCAGGAACAGATGCGCTACTGGGTCCATATGCAGAGGTGCAAGGATGTTGTGCTCGCCTATGTGCAAACACTGTATGGATGTGGATTGTGTTAACATCAAGCAATGGCAAAATGATTCAGAAGTTAAAGATGATCTTAACAAAAGTTCTGCGTAATTCAATGTTTTATTGCTTTATTCTAATACTTTTTTAAAACACCTCCTATAAAACTTATAGCGGGGATGGTAGGGATGAGGTTTTTTACGTGTAAAAGACACATATTGCTACAAGTTCGCTCACCAATTTGATTACAATTGTTCCATCTTTTTCCGTTTACGAGTTATTGCCGAACCGTTTGAAACTTCGACTGTCCCATTTAAGACCTGTCCCTTTTAAGGCCCTTTCTATCTCAAGGGCGTATCTGATTGATTTCTTTATAAAAAGGTAGCTTTTTATTGTAGGTGTCACTCGAAAACGATATCCTGCAATACCACATGGTAAGGTGATCGCTTATATTAACTTCAACGCCTCTTTCACCTCTGAGCCCTTATATATTAGGCAATTTCTACTCTGGGGCCAATATTAATTTGAAATCGTTTAATTTCATCTATTTTTGGTTTCATCAAGTCAAAATTATGCAAAATTGACATATTTCAACCGATTTAAAAAAAAATTAATTATTCCCCATTTTTGCGATACGTTATAAGATCCACCCTCTAAAAAAACACGATGTGGGTACGGTAAGAGTGGGGATTTTTTTACGTGTAGAGGACACCCATACTTACATTTAAAAAAAATTTTTTTAACCAGTTTATTCCCGTTCGTTATGCTATTTTTCCTGGGCTATAAGTACAAAAAAAGTTTGCTTGTATTAATGTCTGTCTTTGACGGCTTTTTTAATATTTTACGGCCGAATGTCACATAAGTTGGCGTTACATAATTACCGTCATACGAGGATATATTGAAAAATTCTTAACCTACTTATAGAACCAAACAAAATTTCAATGTCAAAATATTTTATTACTCAACATATTCTTCTGTTAATTGGATAAATTTATTACAGCGAACCTGCAACGTCTCTAGACCTTTCAAAAAAAATGTTTCTTCTTGCACTGCAAACCGGCTTCTATTACCTCCTTGTTGGAAGAAAATGTACGACTTTTTAAACTTTTTTTCAGTTGAAGAAAGAGGTGATCGTCGGACGGGGCCAAATCGGGTTAATAAAGGGGGTGTTTTAGTAATTCCAACCCTAAATTATGAATTTTTTGCATGGCAACATGAGATTTGTGTGGAGCGGCGTTGTCCTGCAAAAACAAAACACCTTTGGATAGCTTTCCGCGTCTTTTCTCTTTAATATTTTCCCGTAGAGTAGTCAGTAATGTCGAATAGTAATCTCCAGTTATTGTTCTATTCTTATCCAAAAAATCAATCATGATTACTCCATGGCAATTTCAAAAAACTGAAGCAAGAACTTTTCCAGCAGATTTTTGGACACGAAACTTCTTAGGTCTTGGAGAACCAGAGTGTCGCCATTCTATCGATTGTTGCTTTGTTTCTGGATCGTAAAAATGTACCAAAGTCTCATCCATAGCAACAATTCGGTTTAAGAAATCTACATCGTTTTCAAATCGAGCACAGATCGAACGCGATGCTTCTACCCTTGCACGCTTTTGGTCAACATTCAAACAATTGGGGATCCTGTTACGTTCCAAAATCGCCTTAGGTTTAATTTGCCTTTGGAAACATTTGTTTGTGTAATAATAGAAATTTTGTATGGGAATGGGCAAAAATTCCTGAGTACGCCTCTGGTTAGTTGTCTGTAACACATTTGATTCGTCTGGTGTCGCCCCCTATGTTTGAACGCTTTTTTGTCATTTCCGTTGTTCGTGTTTGAAGGAAATCATCCTCCATCTCAAAAGCTGTAGAGAATCCACATTTTCGGTTCGTATTCGAATTAATTAAGGTCATCCATTAAGTAAAAATGTTTTAGGTGTCGTGAATTATACACAAACATTGTGGATGCTTGGCGATTAAAAATATTTTCGTTGGTAGTGAATTCTCTACAGGTTAGTTTTATAATGCAAATGACACATTGTTTTCCTAATTAGGGATTATCATTTTACAGCTTTTTTTTTATTTTGTTCTTTTACCTTTTCGTCTTCGACTTTTGGTTCCTAGTTAGTTCCTGTAGGTACAACTTTGTTTGGTTGGTTTGGAGTCGATAATTCTAAAATCTGAGGGGCGAATAAGCAATTTATGGTGAACATCTAAGGGATGGAGTAAAATTGTAACGTCGTGACAAGTTTATGGATCATAAGCGAAATTAAAGTAAACACCTATTGAACGTGTGCAGTTTACACCATCTCGTACCTCCTGTTACGGGGCCTCTCTCGAAAATCAATTCGTCACCTTCGCCTAGTTAAATATAGAAGCTCGGGAATTTGGGTTCTGCAAGTATTCGGCAGACAACAATTCAGATTCCAACCACTCAGCTAAGTACTCTCGTCTGCTTCACAGACCTTATAATTTTGTGTTACATTTAAATATGATTTTTGATTTAGTTGTGATGCATGTAGGCGATGGATTCTTATTTTAACACGCAAACCAAGTGTTAGATTTTCGTGCTTTAGTAATACTATATAATCGTCGGTGGGTTTTATTTGTGAAATCAAAGCGCGTGGCGCTTATTAATCGGGTTAACATCGGAGGTGGCACCATTGACCTACTCCCCTCTACATCTTTAAAAGGTCTGAGCTAGCAAAGATTATAAATAACAATAGTTGCCTGTAAAATAAGAACCCAACATAGACGTTTTAGTGTAAGAAAATTGAATATTCTTATTGTGTGTAAACTTAGTAAATTAGGAACGTTTCGGAAATTAGACAATAGTCGATCGTGATAGATCTAACTTCTATCTTCGTTAATTTTAATTCGACAGTAGCCTTTAAGTGATCGGCTGCTACCTAATTAGTCAAAGCAGTGCTTTATATGCAGATGTATAAATTTTGACCTGCTTATTATGTGTATATGTTTTCACCAATTAAAAATATAATCACCTCCAATTTAACATCTTGTTTGTTTCTGTTACTACGAAAGCTCGTAGCAATACATTTTGCAGCAATTTTTCTCATGTCCAAATTGACGTGAACCATATGATGAACGCGTTCGTATGAAATATTCAGTGCTTCAGATTTCCGTTTTAGCCTAATTCGACGGTCTGATAAAATCATGTCATGAACTGCATCGATATTTTCCGGGACTGACACAGAAACTGGCCTTCCTAATCGATCATCATCTTCAATGGAAAATTTACCTTTTTTGAAGTTTGAATTCCAATTTCAGACGTCGCATACGAAGGACATTGATCACCAAGGGTATTAAGCATATCTTCGTAAATCTGCTTACCTCTTAACCCTTTTATATACAGGTACTTGATGATGGCTCGATACTCCAATTTTTCGATTTTCACAATTTCGGTGGACATCTTTTTTCATTTAATTTATTGCGTGACTTTGGTTTACTTTTTTGACGTCAAACTTTACACTGACACTTCTAATAAGTTATTGCTCGTTGCTATGGTAACGCAATATTTTGTTTATGCAAGGAACTGGTCTAGGCTAACTAGATATCAATACATCCTCGTATACGTTATTGTATATGCATATTTTAAAAAATCTAAATTATGTACTGCTGGTCATAGTACTAGAGCTAATATGATCCATCCTTAAATATGGCTTCAAATTCTACTCATTTTATAAATATAAAACTTGTAGATATTCAATATCCCACAGGAACAAGTTTTATGAGATATACCCATAAACGGAAAAATGGAATTTATAATGGCTCTGTTTAATGAGATTGCTCTTCTCAAAACTTGCCTATTCGTTAAACCAAAATTACCATTGTTGACGAAAACGTAAGAGTTATGATGTCTTTATGAAAAAAAACTCTAAATTGGTTTAAAAGAACTAAGAAACCAGTTCATTTTGATTATTACAAAACTCTGCATAATTTGGTCCCCTATCAATCAAGAACAAAGAAAAGCGCATCTAAAAGACTGAACAAAGTCACTCAAAACGTTGGCGGAATAATACATATTGTTGATTTATCGCGGAAATTGTCTGAAACATAAGGTATTGAAGAAGGCCATTCAGAAGGATTTGCTGGTAATATCCATCTAGAAGCAATGTCAGCTAGATAACATTCTGAAGTAACGTGAAGCCATTGAAAAACAGAGATGTGATTCAAAGTGAAAGAAATTCGATTGGCCATAAAAACTTGAAGACGTGAAGGAGACATTTCAATCCAACCTTAAACCACCGTAGAATCTGTACAAAATATTGATGAAGCGATAGGTATACGATTTCTAAAATTAGGCAAGGAATTGTATAATCGAACAAGAAGATGAGCTTCATAGAGGTATAGAGATGGGTTTCAATGTTTTATTTTAGATTTCACAAGTCGAGATAAACAAGATCCATTTCACATAACTGATACAAAATATACCACAGCACCAAACGCTCTTGACGAAGCGTCTGAAAAACCTACTAAATGATGTTCTATGTATAACTGAATAATGAAATTTTATCAATAAAATTAGACCATGATTTAATAAAACTTAAATCGGGTACATCATCACAATTCAAACCTTTTGACCACAATAATAATAATTTGTCATATAGAACTACTTGTGAAATAAATCCAATAGGATCGGAAATACGAGCAATAACAGATAATACATCACGATTTGTAATATGAAAACAACAACATATGTAAAACATCGTCATTTCGGTTTCAATGAAGTCCTAAAATCTTAAATGACATTGGAATGTCATTGGGTGAAAATTCAGGTGAATTAGAAAAAAATGATGAAGATCATTCCTCATAAAGTTGAATTGCTGACATCTGCAACGCCTGTCGCAATGTCATCAACATAAATGTCGTTTGTCAATTTTTTTTTGGAAATTATTTACCATCTTCCATAACTAACTGTTGTAATATCCGAAGAGATTGATATGGTGATGAAGTAAAGCCATATGTTACCGTGTTCAGCTAAAATGTTTGAACTGGATCTTTAGGATAAAATCTCCAATAAATATGCTGATATGATCGATCAGAATCATGAAGTTCAATTTGCCAAAACATCTTGCCGTTGTCAGTTGTGAAGGCAATTGGATGAAGTCTGTCTGAAATTACTAAGAACATCATCAATGTTTGATTGAAGACGAGGTCTACTATGAATAGTGCAATTTAACAAAATTACAGTTGTAGTTTTTAACTCCAGATTGTTGAATGACGCTGTAATGAAGTATTACATGTGGTTGTTGAGTCAAAGACATATGCCCTAACTTAATATAATTTGATATAAATACGCGATTCTGAAGTTTTAAATTGGAATTCCTCAACAATTTATATTCCGAACTTAAGAATCTTTTTATTGCGAATTTGAAGGATTCATTTTAAAAGGTAATGAAAAAGAAAATCGATCAGGTTTAATTCCTTGCATTAATGTTAATAAAATGGTTCTCGCAATACTGATCTTCTTGATGAAACTCTAGAGATGGTATTTCTTCCATTCTCCAAAATCGTGAAATAAGATAATAAATGTTGTCACCGGATTGTTGATGATGCGATGAAGAATCACTAGCAATAATTGTCGACAAACATGGAGAAAAAGTCAGTCAAGAAGAATTTGAAGACCTTTCCATTGAAGACACGGTTGAATCATCATTGTTGATTGACGATTACAACAAAGCATGATAATTGTCTGGAATAAACTTTCCCATTAAGACTAAACCAAAAATCGTTAAAAGAGTCTTTGTTTTGTCATTTAAATTAACAGCATGTAATGACAAAATGCTTAAGAAAACATTGCTACCTAGAAGAATACCAATTTTAGATGGTTTCCAGAACAAATGATCAGCAATATTAAATTGGTCCACTTCTGACCATAATAATGAATCAACCCTTATAAAAGGTATCTTGTTTAACCCTTTCGGCCCTGGAGGTGGCGTTTGCCACCAACCATATTTCCGATTTTTTAAACTCCCACCAGAAGCTATATTACGCGCTATTGTCGTATAGATGGCACTAACCATTTGTACAGATTCCTACAATGCAAAAATTATCGATAAAAAAGATGTTTTCTTGTAGCTAATATTATCTTCAAACTTCGTGTCCAAACATGGAAAACAAATTGCCCGGTAAGTGCCACTTTATTTATTTATATTTCAACAATAATAGTACAAAACGTTTTATCAATTATTGCCATAAGTTGTGTAAATAATGAGGATTGTGTACAGTACATTTTTCTTATTTTACACCACACCGATAATTTACAGTGTGGTGTAAAAAATACGTACGCAATTGCCACCATCAGGTGTACACGGTGCCAAATATTCAAAGTTTGTAAAATATGTATGTATATGATTTTTTCTCTGTACAGAAAGTGAAATACCAGCGATTCGGTTTTATGGACGAAACCGAGTTCAAATTTCATTAGAAAATGCAGACCGAGCATTATCGGCTCTGAGGGACACTGAATCAGAAGTTGAGGACAATTCCGGCGACGAAGAAGATCTAAATGAAGAGTTTGAGGAAGAGGAGCATGACGATGACGATGCAAATTCATCGTCAGATGAAGAACCAGTTGCCCCTACTGCCAGTACGTCTAAACGCAAAACCAGGAAAAATACAATATCTTGGACAAAAAGAAGATTTATACCACCTGATACGACTTTCACTCCAGAAGATGATAACACCAGCAGCGCTTCAGATTCGGATTCTCCATTCGAGTATTTCATACGTTATTTTCCATTGAACATATTCACCCAATTAGCTGAATATACAAACATATATTCGGTTTTTAGCTCTGGAAAATCTGTAAACACAACCGAAAATGAAATGAGGAGACTTGTGGCACTTCATATCATTATGGGAATTATAAATTATCCTCGATTACGTCTTTATTGGGCACCACAAACCCAATTCAATTTAGTCCGCGACATTGGACTTAGCAGAAATAGATTTGAATCTCTTCGAAATAACTTACACATTACGGATGTAAACAAAGATAGGGATGAAAAAGATAAATTATGGAAGGTGAGACCTATAATAAATAGTTTCGAGAAAAGGTGTGAAGAATTACAAACAGAAGAAAATTGTTGCCTTGATGAGACTATTATACCCTTCAAAGGGCAGTTAGCGATAAAGCAGTACATCAGGGGTAAGCCCAATCCCTGGGGTGTCAAGGTTTACAACTTATGTGGCGAATCTGGTATCATATATCGATCAATTGTTTATCAGGGTAGTACGATCTTACCTGAGCAACACCAATTCTCAGTTACGACTCAGTTAGTTTTGCATCTTGCTGAACGATTACCAGGAAATCATGGATATAAACTCTATTTTGATAATTTTTTCAATTCGGTTGAAGTTCTACACGAATTGTCAAATAAAGGAATTTTAGCGGCTGGTACAGTAAGATCTAATCGTCTAGGAAAATGTAATTTTAAAACTGACAAAGAACTAAAAAAATGGGCAGAGGAACATCCGAATCCAGAGTAACCAAAGAAGGGGACATCGTAGCCGTGAGATTGTTCGACAACAAAGCCGTCAATATGGCATCAAATTTTGCAGGTATAGATCCTGTAGACCAAGTAAGGCGATGGGACAAGAAACAGAGAACACACATATCTATTGAAAGGCCTGCGGTTATTCAATTATATAATAAAAGCATGGGGAGTCGACAAGAGCGATTTTTTAGTGGCTCTTTATCGAACATTTATTAGGTCCAAAAATGGACCCTCCGCGTAATTTTCCATTATTTCAATGTTGCTGTGTGCAACTCCTGGCTGGAATATCGTCGAGATGCCAGGAAGGCAGATATTACAAAGCAAAAGATTTGCTGGAATTTACGTTCGATGGGGCCGAAGCTTTAGCTTTCTCGGAGGCATTGGTAAGAACATCTAAGGTAGGAAGACCCGCTCTCGTTCAGCATCTCCAGCCGTAGCTCCTTCAGCTTCCAAAAAACAGAAGCAGTGTGCACCCGTCCCTGATGTAAGGTTTGATAATCTTGGCCATTGGCCAAACCTTATTGATGGTCATGAACAGAGATGTAAATTAGAAAGCTGTACCGGAAGATCTCGCACCAAGTGTGAAAAGTGCAATGTTTTTTTATGTTATAATAAGAAAAATAACTGCTTCAAGCAGTACCACGTAAAATAAGGTATTTTTGGATACATTATTTTTTGTTTTCTTTACCTTTCTAGACGCCTCCTGACGTGCTTACGGGTGTACCAAAAATTACAAAAAAATTATTTTGTAATGTCTATACACATCTATTCCCTAAAACAAATATAGTTTAATTTTAAAGCAAATATAAAAAAGTCAGGGCTGAAAGGGTTAAAATCGATTCAATAACCAACGGCATGATTGAAATATAGAGTTCATTATTAAATCTGGACCGAACATGACAAAAAGTTCTTCTATTTTGGAAGCGGAGTAGAACCGGCCCCAACTAATTGACACTTAGTAGATTTCAAATGAAGCTTCAATTTATGCATAGCTGAATTGGATTCTTGAAAACCGGGGTCAATTAATGCACGAAGTCTTATTGGATGATCATTATTGTCGTTAACTATAACCAAAGATGTACAAAGCAAAGCAACTTCTAAAGAAAACAAATTTGCCATTGTAGTTACTGTAGTTGGTGAAGGTGCATATATTAGTGCATCACTTTCAAAATAATCATGAAGAGTAGAATGATTACATTCTTTACATTTTTGTTGGGAGAAGCAATTACTGAACGAATGATTCACGTCTAAGCAGTTGATGTTTCTTTTTCGAGAGATGACAAAATCTAATTTTGAATTTCAAAGTTGAGTGCACTTATTTAAGACATGAGGGCCTTTGCATAATGGGCAGAAAAGTTGTGGGGAATTGCTAGATGATGATGAAGTGATAGGACTTGATACAACAGACTTGCTTGGACTACTCTTTATTAAAGATTTTTTAAAGACACTGAAGATGTAGCCAAAGCATAAGCTCGTTTACTAGAAAAGGATGATTATGAATTTGTAGATTGTGACTTTGAAGTAATTGAAGAATGTGGTTCAAGATTTGCCATGTCTAATGCCGTGCACTTACGATTGACAAAATTCGCTAGTGATTCATAACTAGGATATTTGATATTTAATCTATTTTGTTCAGTCTCGTGTTCAAGACTTAATGCAAGATGCAAGAAATCTGCTTTAAAAAGATCAAGTGCATCTATTGCTGAAAAATTGTTAAGAATAGCTTTTCTGAAATCTGCTAACGATTTTAAAAATTGAGGTGTGGTAAATCTTTTTTAGATAATGCGCACTAAGCTTCAGCTCATTATTATGTCTAATCATCAATTCGTCCCATACGAATCAATTATTGTTCGCCAATTAAGCGCGCTAAGAAAATAATGAAATTTTTCTATTTTACTAATGTGTTGATCAGAATGAACGACGGAAATATATATAACTGAATGATACCCATTTTGAAAGAATGCCAGAAAAAGGGTATATCATTCCAACGTTTTAAATCGTCAGGATAATCTTTTATACCACTATCAGTCATTAAAAAAAACGTTATTAAATTCTCATGAATATGATTAAATCAATCACCAACCTCAATGGATTTAGTTTGAATGGCTTTTAACTGTTTAATAGACATTTCACTCTTGATTTTGAGAATGCAACATTTTCAATTGATTTAATTTGGATAAGAGCTTTGTTCTTTCTGCAAGTAGTAATTGACATTCTTCTTATCAGTCATTTTAAAGAAAAAATCCGACTCGAAGGACCAAAAATGTTTCAAATGCTAACGCTTAAAATTTTGGAAATGGTAATAAAATAAGTGACTTAACAATTGGTAAAAAATAAATTTGTCCGAGAAAATGAAATTAAAATAATTTAAAAATACTGATGTATAAAATTGAAGATTGTTCAATGATATTTATGTTTACAATGTAAAAATTGTAGTAAAAGTTTCTGTCTTTTACAATAACTTAATAGTTTAAATTTTACTTGCTTAGATGTAATTTAGAAGCTCATATTTCAACAGCAACAACACATCTTGATAATGATCCAAATAATTAAATTAAACTTGATTTTGTAGAAAATTCCATTGTACTTTAACTTTGCTAATGTAATGGGTGATTCATTTAGAAGTATTTTTTTAAATTAAAAAAAAAGTGAATAAAAACAATTTTATTTTATAATTTTTGTTATCATACCAAAAATCCATTCTTTACAATTATTTCTTAAAGATCATTGCTTTCAAATCTTGGCCGTAACTACGGTTAACATGGTCCATTCTGAAGTTCTAATTTTCAATGACGCGTTTTGCCTCTGTTTTGAAGACCAATTTTTCCACAGGTTGTCCCGGACTAAGTTTTTCCATTATGAAATGTCAAACATTAACGATGAAGAATGCCATCTTATTATAAAAAATACCTCTAAATGAATCACCCAATATTAGATTTGCTGTGTAGTTGGTAAATCTCAAGCGTCAGTAAGACCCGCCGACTAAAATGAAACTAAATTAACCACAAACAATATGTGTATTTAATAAATACCTGCAAATTTAAACTCTCTTCCATTAGTATTTCAAGATTTTTCTGTGATGTCTTGGCGTGAATATTCGTTTAACGTATAGTTATCGGAACAGCTCATTTCGACGCGACCACTTCGACGCCGCCATCTCGACGCAACTCAACATTTGTTGATATCGTAAACAATATGTTTAAATAAAAGTTTTCGATAATATATACTTTACAAAAACTTTTATTTTTTGGCATTATTAGCAGTGAAGATATTGTTAACTAAAAGGCACGTGATTACCGTATCCCTCTAATAAAACTTATAGAACAAAAAAATTAAATTAAAACAAATGTATTGGTGTTTTATAAGTTTAGTATTTTTTAATCAATTATTGCGGTCTCCATTGATTTCAAATTTGACAGTGTATTCAATTTAATATTTACATTTATCCAAAATAAATAGTTTGACAAGTTCTAGTTTTCTTATACTTTCAAACTACTAGACAACAGATTTTCATTAAAACACCCAAATTTACTCGGCAAAATGCAAAATTCTTGGCAATTATAAGTAATAATTTCGGACATTAGCCGATTCTTTCTATCTCAAAAATTTGAAGGCGGAATAAAAAATCGTGAAAAAATGCCGGAGAATAAAACCCAGTAAAAAAAGTCGACAGAATGAAAAAAAAGGCGACGAAAAAAATTATATATAATACTAATAGTTATTTTTTTGATTTACGTAACACTTCGAAACAATCAAATATCAATTACATGCGTTGTTTGCAGTTAATACTAAATTGAAAATACAAAAACACTATCCGCACCACCCACTAGCGCAAATATAACCTCACCTTGAGATGGGCTCCCGTCGATATGAGCTCGCGTCGAGATAAGCTACCGTCGAGATGAGCTATCGTCGAAGCGGCGGTGTCAAGATGGCGGCCGCGTCGAAATAAGGCGTACCGTACAGTTATAGAGGCAAGGGTATTTTCCACTTCTTCTACGAAACTAATATTCTACGATTGTTTTTTCATTTTACACAAAATCACATAGAAATAAAACTATCTAAGCGACTAATTGTAAATGTTCATTAAAAACGTTGAAACGCAAATGACACGATAGCACGAGATGACACTACATGTCGCAACACTTATTTGTTATAAATTAAACTGGCAATGACAATAAATTATAAATAATGACATTAACACTAGGGGAATTGTGGCTGAAATGGCATCCTTTGTTTTAATCCCTTGTATTTTTTTAAAAGTGTCTTATTGGTTTTTGGTTTTCAATCAGTAGACAGAGTTTTATTATTACTACAATAAATAGTTAGTAAACTGTATCTTAAAACAAAGTTATGTTGGTAACATTGATTGTTAAGAATGTCAATGTCAACCTGTCACTTTTCAAAAATTGTGCGAATCTCTATTGTGATTTTAAAGAAGCGGCCATTTACTTTTATTGGTACACAAAAAAGTGCCGCAAATGAGGCTTACACTTAAAAATTCTAAATACATACACCACAAACAAAGGTTTTAGTTGTTCATTGCAATCCCCCGGAATTTGTGCATGTTCAGCATTTCAACCACCATTCGCTACTTTTCATTGCATTAGATGCGTGCTGTATCAGTTTCTACAAAGAATGGTTCCTCTTCGTTTTTACTTTTACTTATCAATGTTATATTGTTTTGTCTTTGTTCTGTCTTTTATTTTTGTATTACGGTTTCTTTTAAAGGCGCTAGTTTCAGAGAACTGGTAAGTATTTCAATTTTTTCTCGATTTTTACACTCTTTCTACGCTTCATGGATGTAGAAATTAGAGAAATGTCAGTTATGGCAATACGACTTATGTAAGAACACGCGGCGGCGTTTAAAAACCAGTTGAAGTATTTTTGTTTTCGGCACTATTACCATTGGTTCACAAGCATTGGGCTCGTCATCTCTAAAATTATTTTCTTGTTGTTCTAATCTTGATGATTCTATTTCTGTGGCTTCACGATAAAGATCTCCAGAACTGATTTGATTGTACTCTGGATTTGTTGCTTCTGCTGGGGCAAACATCCAGTCCCGAAAAATATAAGAATTAAAGAAATATATGCAGGTCTTGAAAAAACTTGCTGCCTTCTGTTTTGCCCAACTACTTGATAATGCGTTACAGTTCTTCCCGGATGAATTTTCAGCCACAAATTTCAATTTTTTTAAAGAAATTTCTTCAATTTGTGACAAAAAATCTCTCTTGCCTTTTTTTCGTATAGGCCTCCGTTCTTATACAAAAAAATAAAACATCTTAAACCGTATTTTGCATTTTTTAATACATTATCAAGAACTATCTAATACTGAACAATAACAGAAAATAACAGGATACGAAAAAAATGTAGGAGAAATTTTTTGTTGCAAATTGAACGAGAAATTAAAAAAAAATGATTTTTAATTTGAAATATCTCAGTGGCTGGCTATTTTTTTAAATTGAAATCATTAATCTTTATCCATATGTCATGTGAACATAAATTCAAAACATGCGCAATAACCACCTCTTAAAACCAACCAAATTTTAATTTTTAAAATTGTATTTGCCCTACACTGTCTGGCTATGGTTTTCCTAGCATTTCCGACTAAAAGTATTTTATGTGTGACTACAGATTTTTTAAACACAATTTTTTAAATCTTGAACCGCATACCTATTTTATTGCAGAAAGCATGCCCGTCATGTGTTAAAATTTTGTTTTGATGCAATTAAATGCATATCTCTTCAAAAACACATATTTTGAGAAAAACTGAAAATTTATTACAAGAGGGGCGTGGAATCGTAATTTCTCTTTTCAATTTTTTTTGTTTCAATGTTGTAAATTTATTATATGTATAGAAAATATTTATTTTGCTACCGTTGTTTTATGCATCTGAACACCGGGCCAAATACCCTCTTAAGAAAAATGTTAACATCCCGAATCTCTGAAAAATAAGCATTTGCGTGCATACGTTTACATAGTAACTGTCATTATTTTTCATGCAGAATGACCCACTAAACTTGGTCTCACTTATTTACTGTATAAGTGTTGCAAATTTACTGCTAACTAGATATAACTTTTTGACGTATAATTTTTGATCGAATTTACTTGACTAGAACTATACCCTGTTACAAATAACGCAAGTATTTCAAGAATACCATGTATACTTTCGGGTTTAATCTAAACTATTTTGCCAATGGAATACAATTTCAATTGCATCGATGTAAAGAAGAGATACTTTGGACCTTGCCCAAGCATTAATCAATCCTTAACATGTAAGAAGAGTATATGAATTAACCTCTTGTGAAATTGCAACAGAGGATATTGAAAAGCGGAAGCTTACGTAAACAAACAAACTAATTCATTTATCCATCCATGAACAAACAATAGTGGTTGATAATTTTAATTGTACTTGAAGCATATCGTATGTCACAAGAATACGTAACAATGGTATAAGGTGCTAGTCGCTTGGTTAGTTCTGTATACAGTCCAAGGTCTGACTTGATCTGATTTTATGTAAAATGAGAACACGTCGATTCCCATGTCAATTCGCAATACATGCCATCTTCTTTTAAAATAAGTATTTTATTAACACCCGTCTTCGTCATATACGCCTCCGCAGTATTATGCAATTCAATTACGTGAAACTAAATAATACCTAATCAAAATAAATAACACGCTTTACCTCACTTACTACTTCTAAAAGTTCTTTGCACGTTGTCTCTTTACGCAAACATTGCTTTTGAGGTCCTTCTGAATTACACGTTATCATTTTGCAAATTAAAAAGAATGACTCGGTAATTTTTGACGCATTCGGATAATTTTTAATTATGACTTATGTACGAAAAGGTACTGATCTTATTAATCTAGCGATCATCGAAATTTCTACCATCAAAATTTATGATCCGTAGTTAAATTACATTGTAGTTTACAACCCATAATTTTAACTAATTAAAAATTAAATACTGTACTTACCTATACTCGTAAGTGCTTGTAATTTTTTAATATCATTACAAACGACGTTTGCATTATTTAATTACTTGCCTTTGCGATACTTTAATTTTCTAACGACAAAACTCTTCTTTCTCATTTTGCAAATGAACATGCGATGAGTATATGTGCATTAGCATTGTTATTATTATAATAACAATTAACGTGTAAATAACCACCTTGCTGAAAATGATAGTGTACGCAATGGTTTATATATAGTAATTAGTTTCAAATGTTAACTACTTACATTACATTTTGCTTAATGTTAAACGTATGACTTTTATTCATATTTCATGTGTGGCACTAATAATGAGGCTTAGAATATATTAGTATTAAATGTACATAGTATTTATCACACGTCTGAAATGTAATAAATATTTGTTGTACATCTTAACTTTCAAATATGAATTTTTATGTGCATATATCATAGCATAATTATTTAAATGCAAGCGTTTTTTTTTTATTCATTTACTCAACACGGATTATATTCTGCATTAGGTGCATAATTATGTGTATAGTAGTAATCACGAGAGCTCGAGTATGATTCATCTAAGGAAGCAACAATAATAAACTTATATAGATTTAGTTATCTCTATCACACACTTTTGAGAATTATGTAGTAGAAAGGAGACAGAATAATAATAATGTCTGCCCATACTTTCAATAGAACGTATGTCGGTTTTAATACGATTCATTATTTATCAGCTGTTCATTGTAACCTAAAATTCGTGCGTTGTTTTAAATTGTCTTAGTATTTTTATCTGCGTTATTAAATAAAAACAGTTCTTATTAGAACTCCGTAAGTGCTTTAAGATGTCTCTTACGAATAAATTTTAAAAAGTCAAACGCAAATAATGCTAATGAATGTGCTTAAGTATTTCGAGAAAGAAAGTGAACGAGGTGGATGTAATGTGCCATTAACATCGATAGTGCAAGTACAGTATATTTGTAATTTGAGTTATGCGAATTTTCAAATGTTTATGTTATCATTAGCGAACTGCCGATGCCTGTGGTGTTTCTACCTATGCTGTGACTTCTACGAAGAAACGGATGGCAGAAGCATTAAAACAAGGTAAATCAACCCCTACGAGTCCACAGAAAAACGCATACGTCTTTGCAAAAAGTCTACTGATGTAGATGAATATGTGAAAGACATTGTTAAGAGAACAATTTATAAAATGCATTCTAACCGTAAGTACTTAGTAACTTTGTGCACCGAATGTTTATGCATTTATTTTTATAGTAACACCAGTTACGGTCGCAACGTTACAAAACAATTAAAAGACGATGATGTCTTTAATTTTAGTGTAAGCAGTTTTAACAAGGCTGTTAAGGTCCCTTGGTTTCTCTTATAAAACAGAAGATGGTCGTAGAGCTTTATTTGAACAAGACCACATTGCTGCAAGTCGAACAAAGTTTTTAAGAGAATATTTTAAAAACAAGGATGAAGCAGTATATAATCCAGTATTTCTTGACGAAACTTGGATTTTTGGTAGAGGCTCAGCAAAGAAAAGTTGGCACGATTCTGATAAACAAAGCATTAGAAAAAGCAATTAGGTGAAGGAAAACGGTAAATATGTGCTAAATTAGTTCAACAATTAAGTATAAAATATGTTTCAGGTTTATTGTTCTTAGTGCTGGTAACAAAGATGGTTTTATTGAAAATACTTCTTTAATATTTTCTTCAAAAGCCAAGACCGATGATTACCATGACAATATGAATTCGATTTATTTAAAAATGGTTTACCGAACAACTTTTACCAAATTTACACGAGCCAAGTATGATTATACTAGATAACGCTTCATACCATTCAAAATTAATTGAGAAATTATCCACTGCTTCGTGGAAGAAAGAAGAAATTAAGGCATTTTAATGAAACACAATTTACAATTTACTGATGATATGTTAAAGAACGAATTACTTTTTATTGCGTCAGAAGCAAATATCCCCAAAACGTTTGAAATTGACATGATAGCTTATCACAATGGACATAAAGTTCATCGATTGCCCCATATCATTGTCAATTTAATCCGATAGAATTAGTATGGGCAAAATGCAAGGGTTATTATGATAAAAATATAGGTAGTGAAGGGTACGGAGATGAAAAGGTTTTAAGTATGTGGAAGAAATCTTTAGACTTAGTAGACAAAGAATATTGGATGAAGTGTATTACACACGCTGAGAAACTTATGGGTGAATGGTGGGATCTGCAGAAACAATGGGATGTAATTCAACCACCAATTATTATTAATGTAGGTTCTGATAGTACCACCAGTGAAGCTGAAAGTGGAGAATGAGGTGGAAAACTGATTATTGATCTGTACGGTATATATTTTATGAAGTAATTTCTACGTTATACACTTAACTCATATTTTAAAACTGTATCACAACAATAAAAATTGTGAAGTTTCTTTCAATTAAGTCATCTTACAAATAAATATTTAAAAAATGTAATACCACCAACGTTTTTAAATCACATGTACTTTACAAAATTAAAGATACAAAAATAAAATACATCTTATAAATATAATCTTGGTCATTATGAGTCGATTATGAATTAAACGAAAAAGGACAAAGTTTGATAGCAAAGTATTTCCGCCTGTTACTGAACAGGACGTTATAACTTATTTAGTATTAACGAATAGTTTTTACACCCAACAAGTGAAATCATATAAAAGTTTATTCGGATATAAATACTCTGATGCCGGGCTTGTCCAAAAAGTTGGTGCTGTAGAAGTAAACGAACACATTAATGTAATCGGAACAGTAAGTTTATTATGTTTGATGTTACTTGTAGATGTTAATAGAAAACAACTTATATTTATAAGTCGAGCATTAATCCACTTTTGCAGTCGCACCTTCGAGAATTCATTCAACGGTTAAGCACTTCGGAAATGGGTAAAATTTTACATTATCCCATACACGGCGACTTCTACAACGCAACTAAATGCTGGCATTTTACTCACTTTCCATTTACAACCTATATTTTCTTTATGAAACGTTAGTAAAGATGAAAATTCCTAAGTTACAAAATGTAAACAAACTATTTGTCATCTTTAACAGAGATAAGTAAGGTTAGGTTAGGAACTTTAAATTTATTTGACAGCATGCTGGATTGGTCTATTAAATCCACGACATACGTTACCTTTTTTAATTCATACGCTTTTGAGAATGAGTCATACTCGAGCTCTCCTGATTACTACTATATATGTTTGTTTTTAATGAGTGAATAATCAAATTAATTAAATTAACAATTCCTACACTATCTCAAAAATCTACAGATAATATTATGATAGGTATTGGGTACAAAACGATGATTAAAAACCTTCAAAATACATAATAATTTAATATTCCCTACTTGGTGAGCGGAAAAATAGCCCTATGAAAAAAAAATCTAAGGAAAAATGTCACTAAAAATCCAAGGAAAAGATATTCACAGGAAAAAAGATCGACTGGAAAAAAACCTTTATTATAAGAACATGATACGTAGATTATCAGATTCACTAAAATTTTTCTTATTTATTCCTTGTCTGCTTGAAACGAATCAGTGAATCTAAACTAGGAATAATTTTTTGTTTTAATTTTTTTTACGTTATTAATCCTAGTTGGTAGAGAGAAGATTAAAAATAAAATGTTGAAAAAATAATAATAATAAGAAATTTATTGAAAGTAGTTAAAATTAACACAATTGTACAAAATAATACAATAGAAAAATATTGCATGCTTTTCAATTCGGTAATTCTCTCAACTAATGCTAGAGAATCAGTCTTCCTAGAGCCCAACATTGTACCGTATAGTAGCTGTGGCAGACACGACTTGGTTTTATTCACGTTGATTTATTAGAATATTATGTGTTTAACAAGTCATATTATATTAAGACATAAAATAGTTAAATTCGAGAGACGCAGATTCACACAGTCAAATAGATTTATTTCTTTACACAACTAATATAAACTTTGTAAATAGTTTTTATGCTTTAATTTAAAACTAGAAATTGGTAAAGACTTTATATTCTAATAACGCTACCAATTTCGTGAAGGCGCCAACAAAAAATTACTAGGTTTATATAAGTTTTTATAGTTAAACAGTGAATTTTAAATTCTTTGATTAACGATAACATACATTGGCATTTTATGCTACTTTGATCTCCAAATTTTGGGGGTTTTTACGAAGCGGGCATTAAAAGTTTTAAACATCATTTACTAATAATAGTAGGTAATAGCAACTTAACATTTGAAGCAAGTAATACTGTAATAGTACAGATACAAAGGGTACTTAATTCGAGACCATTAACTCCATTATCGTCAGATGCTATTGAACTCCAGCTCATTTACCAATTGGAAGAGCAATGACGACATTACTTGAAATTGAATTGTTAGAGATTCAAAGAAAATAACTTATCTATATATAATAGAATACAACAAATAATTCACTTCAAGTTCGTACAAAATGAAAATGTAATTACAACAACATGATACATAAAACAATGGTATTAATAAAAGAGGACAATACACCAACTATAGAATGGTATCTCTGACATGTTACATAAACTCATCCAGGAATAAGAGTAGTAACATTAAAAACAAAAAATGGTTTGGTAGAACGCAGTGTTAATAAAATTTGGGCACTTCCAATTGAAAAATAACAACAGTTTGATATTTTGTGGTTGCAAATAAATTTATTATTCAATGTTAATGTTTGATTAGCAAGACGTTTTCTATAATATGTTCATTTTCTTATCTTTTTTTTTTTGAAATTGTATTTTTAAAGCGGCCGGTATTTTAAGGCTTACAAGTATGATCAGATAACCGGATAATTAATCTCAATGCAATAAAAATATATTTGGCAATATCCTATTAAAATTTATTAAAAATATATGCAATTCAATTAAGTTTGCAGTCGTAGAAAAAATTAATTTAAACAAACAAAAATTAGTCCGATATCACATACGGACTGTTCGTTTTTCGAGTGCCACTATGGGGATCTCGCTTATCTTAAGAGATACGAAGTCGGTTAAATTGTGGCAAAGTTCCGCCTTTTTTATGCTGAATTACAATCTGAAAAGAAATTTGAAGCATCTCCAATAGTTTTGAAAATATCAAAAAAAAAAACGAAAATTTCTGATTTTTGTTTTTAATTTTTTACCGATAAACTAATCAGATTAGACATTTCTAACCAAGACATTATTCAGACACTTTGTCATTGAGAATTTCAATATAACATCACCTTTTCAATTATTTTCAACATGACGGAGAAACACCTGTAAACTTTGCCAAAAATCCAATTTTTCATTTTTTGCAAGCAGTGCTATGGAAAAAAACAACGTTCTTTTGTTGTCAACAAAATTTTGACAGTTTGATAATATTTCATCTCTTAATATTTAAGCTTGTGTTAGTTTTATTGCAAAAATGTCCTTTTCAAGTGAAGAACAAAGAGATATGATACAAATTTATTACACTTCGTATCGAAATGCCCACCAAACCGCAGCAACGTATTTGCAGCGTTATCCAGAGTAATAACAATCCAGTTTGAGATATTTTTCCTTGCTGTATAGAAACTTGGGCCAATATGGGTGTCATTTATAAAACCTAGATTAAAATATGGCGATAGGCCTAATGAACATGAGCAAGAAATTTTGCAGACGGTAAAACTTTTGCAAGACAATCCATCTGTAGCCTCAAAAGAAATTGTAACCCAGTTAAATTTGCTGTCACATCAGATTGTTTGGAGAACCTTAAAAAAACACAAATATCGGCCTTTGGCAATTCATATTTGCTTCACCCCGGAGATCGTGAACGACGGATAGCTTTTTGTACATTTATAAATAATCAAATTTAGGACAACCCAAACTTTCTTAACAATGTGATATGGTCTGATGAATGTAAGTTCACCAATACAGGAATGTTTAATCACCACAATGAACTTTACTGGTCAATTGAAAATCCTCATCAATTTCAAGAACGGCGACCACAAATACGACCAATAATAGGTCCTTACATCTACGAGGATAATTTGAATGCTGATAGGTACCTACATTTCCTAAGGACATTTCTCACAGATTTTATGGATAACAATGTTCTTCTTCAGCGTTTGAACGCTATCTGGTTTTAACAAGATGGCGCACCGCCCCATAATGCTGAGCGGGTTAGGGAATGCTTGTTGGAAATGTTTCCAACCACGTCATTGCTAATAATGGCGATGTACGGTGGCCGGCGCGGTCGCCTGACTTATCCCCATTGGATTATTTTTTGTGGGAGACAATGAAAAATAAAATTGCCAGCCTATCTTGACGAACTTCGTCAAAGAATTGTCATCACCGTCGGGCATAAGATTAGACGAAGAGATGTGCCAAGAGCTGTAGCAAATCTGAGGAAGAGAGTGGCATTGTGCTTAGAATTAGGGGGTGGGCAGTTTGAACACATGTTGTGATGTTACTTTCTTTAATTTTTAGGTACCTATTTCTTTTGTATTTGTTCTGATTTGAATTACAATTTTCTTGCAAAACGTATGTTGTTGCGTGTTGATCAGTTAAAAATCAAACACAACTAATTCAATTCCAACGCAGTTACCAAACAGACGCATCAAAATGTAATAAATTGCAAAAAATTGGATTTTAGGCAAAAATGTGATACTGAACTACCAAGTGTGATCATCTAGAAATATTAAAATCCAAAATGGCGTTGATAAGAAAAAATGAAAATATTTGGAAAAGTGATGTCATATTTGAATTCTCCATGAAAAAGTGTCTGAATAATGTCTGGGTTAGAAATGTTTAATCTGATTAGTTTATCGGCAAAAAATTAAAAACAAAAATCAGAAATTTTTGTTTTTTTTTCGGTATTTTCAAAATTATTGGAGATATTTCAAATTTCTTTTCAGATTGTAATTCAGCATAAAGATGTGCAACTTTGACCCAGTTTAACCAACTTCGTATCTCTTAAGATAAGCGAGATCCCCCATAGTGGCACTCGAAAACGGACAGCCGATATAAAATTATAATAATCACTTACGTACTTAGTTAATTTCATTATATTAGACACGTTAGTTACTTGTTTGGAAAATGCATACAAAATTACAAATTAGAAAAAGGAGTTAATTACACAACATTTAACTTATTCAGCCAAAGATTCCTAGCTTGATGTTCATACTGAGTATTTAAAGTGTTCTATAGTAAATTTCCGCAAACTTGTTATTGCGTATACACATGTGCTATCTTGACATTTATTTAAATAATTTTTAAAAGAATATTAAGAAATATACAACAATGCAATAATCTGGTACCAAATTATATTAAAACTAAAACGAGGACGTGGTTTTAAATTTTCATAATTACATTTCCTGCCATGTACAAGGATATCATCAGACAGGACACATTTCTGAAGAACTTCGTAATACTTGACAACCGACTTTTAACAAATTAAGTGTTGCCGGTTTAATTGCAATGGTATCATTTGCGTTGATAACTACGATTTGACGTGCTTAACATTGCTTTGTCTGTAAACTCTCAGAATTTTAAATAATTTCATATTGTGTGCCACTGTAACAATAGTTACTTGAGAGAACGATAATTATTAAAGCTTTAACAATTATACGAGCGTAATTTAATATTTCATTGTTACTTTTCGCAAAGTTATATTGGTTTGGGAAATTTTACCGTCTAGTTTATTCGGTATAATTAAAATATCGACTCAATTTGTTTAATGTTAATCACCCGAATAAATTTCTAAGAGACAATATGAAAGTTTTCGAAAGTATCACCCTTGCACTTAAAGCTTCATGGAGACGTGCTTAAGATTTTGCAACGTTTGAGATAGATGTTACACGTTTGTCCAAATTACGAGACAGGAAGCCGTGATTGTCTCTGATAAATATGCGCATATTCTTAAGTCTTAACAGATTTTACAGATCAGTTACACGACTTAACGGAACAAAATGATTGCAACACCAAAACCACGCCTAATTTACTAAGGAAAAATCGAGAAACTTAACGAACTATTCAACATTAAATTGACATATTTATACAGTTTAGAGATTCTCACGCTAATAATAAAAGTCCTTGGTCTATTTCCGTGCAATAATAACAACTAAAAATAACATTGCATTATTAGAAAAAAATACGTCATTTTATTTTTAAGGTAATGTTTCTTAATGTGTATTAAATGGTCCTTTTAGTGATACAAGGAAACTGCAAGTTAGATAATTTCTTTATCCATAAACGCAGTAAGGGGCACCAATTAATTGCACGCACATCGTGACCGAAGATGCCAATCGTCATGTGAATTCCATAAAACTCAAGATAAAGCCGCTATATTCTTTGACAACTAACAGCAATACCTGAAGATTATATCAATTTTGCATTCAATGCGTTAAAAAAACATTTTTTTCTATATTTTATCGCAATAATGCAATGACGACCTTAAATTTACCTGGCATTTGCCTCAATTATGCAAGTAGAAGAATATCTGCGCAATTATAATTCACTATAATTACAAGTGCATGTAAGTGATGTTTCTGATAGTTTCATCGCTGTGATTATCACAACCCTGAAACGATATTAATAGTTTTCACACTAATTTGATAAAACGAATTACATTTCCTGTTATGGCGATCAGAGACGTAGAAATTCAGCTTCATTAAATTACATAAGTATGAAAATTAATTAAAACAAAATTGCTCTATAGTTGATGTGCTCGCAATAATTCACCTGTAACCATGCAAGGTCGAATAATAAGTATGAGAATTAGATGTTTGGATTTATTTACGGATCTAGAATTTTTACTGACCCCGCTTTTAATGTTTTGTATTAACTAACGTCATCAATCTCACGTCTGACAATTAAATTGTAAAGGTCAAATTTTGTAACATTTTTTTCTCCTAAATCTTATAGAAAAAATGATAACACCTATAATTTAAAAACACGCTAGTGTTGAGTGAGGGTGATTAAGTCGTAATTTGTATTTATGCGTGTAAAAAAATTAGCATATAAATTCTCAATACCTGGTTAACCATTAATTCCAAATACTGTGCTTTTCTCACGTGGAATTACATAGGCTGTGCCTTTCAGTAGAATCGTGTTTCACGATTGCTCTACATAGAATACAAGTGTACTCAACAGACTATCATTAACTATTTGATACAGCGCATACAGGTGAATTAATTTTAGTTGTTTCTGTTACACTTTATGCATTAACAGAGGTCACTTAATATTTGAAAGTTTTTGAAAGCACGCAAAGATTTATTTTTTACACCTGCACCAATTTACCTTGATACACATACAAAAAAAACCGTAACATTTCGGTGTCATTATAAATTCAAATTAAAAACAATAAAGATCGATCTTTAAATTTATTGTGCGGTAAAAATAACTTTTTGCTGTCGTCAGCTTTTCTCGAGAACTATTTCTAATCGTTTTCTGAGCATTATTTAACACAATTCTCTTAAAAGTAATGGGATTTACGTAAATGTTACGAATGTTGAATGTCGCGTTGTGTAGACGTATATGTTGATCCGTTGTTATTATCACGTAATTATCCGGTAAAAGTTAATAATTATTAATTTGTCTATTCTACTACTCAATCTGTAAAATGTCCGACTGTAGCGTTTGTGTTAAAAAATGTAACGATAGTGATTCTATCTATAGAAAATTTCTTCATAATGCATGCGCTGGCTTATCTAAAGACGAGGTCAATTGTCTTCGCTCTAAAAGACGCAAAATTCACTTTTATTGTGAAAAATGTGATATAGTCGACACTATAACTAATTTGAAATTTGAAATTGACACGTTAAAAAATGAGATAAACGCAATAAAAAACAACCAAATTCAAAAAGAATTCCAAGAAGAGACATTACATACTGAACCTGAACTACCACTTGATGAGATTATAGCCGAGATGGAAGACAGGAATTCGCGAGCAAATAATTTAATTCTTGTTAATCTACTTGAATCTACGTGTATCGATAAATACAGCAGAAGTGCCGATGATAAGTCTCGAATTGTGAATATTTTAAAGTTAAATAACGCTGGTAAAACCATTGGTATCATAAATATTTACCGGTTAGGAAAGTTCATTCATGGCAAAAATCGATCACTAAAAATTGAGTTTTTCACTAAACGAGATAAACTAAATGTTCTCGCTAATTATAAAGTACAAAACAATTTATTTCTAAATCATGATTTGACAACCAAACAACGTAATTTTGTTATAAGATTCGATCTGAGTTTAGAAACCGTAAACAAAACAACGAAAATAATATAAAGCTAAAATACAAAAATGGTATTCCCGAAATTGTTACTATCAACTCAAAAAACTTATAAAGATGCCCCATAACGCATTATATACAACTTCTCATAATATTGGTATTGTTTATCAGAATGTAAGAAGCCTCAGAACTAAAACTTCAGCTTTTTATAATGAAATTATGATGTGCGAACACAGCATAATATGTATAACTGACACATGGATTTCTGAAGATCTTATGAGCTCTGAGCTTTTTCCACCTGTGTATAATGTAGCTCGTTGCGATCGTGACTTTGAAGCTACTGGTATGTCTAAGGGTGGCGGGGTTTTGATAGCTGCAACTAACAACATCAAAATGTCATGTCTTACTTTACCTGATTTTAGAGAAGCAGTACGTGCTGTCGATATTGTTGGTTGCAGATTGGAGATAAAAAATTTTGTTTTGTATTTATTTAATGTTTATATTCCCCCAATACAACAATTAGTGATTTTGAATTATTCGTTGAAATGTGTGAAAATTGTGACTACTTCTATAAAAAAAAATGTTCTTTTGATAGTTGATTTTAATAGTACTAGTATCAGCGACCGAAAGTTTCAAATTATGCATAATTTTCAGCAGTTATTAAATTTAAATCAGTACAACAATATCGTTAACTGTAGTAATCGAACGCTTGATTTAGTCTTGGCTAATTTTATATGTAACGTTTCTATATGTACGCATTCTTTGGTTCCAGAGGATAATTATCACCCCTGTATTTCAATAAGTATTTACCATTCGGTTACTCAAACGTCGCGTTTTGCATTTAACTCTCTGTTATTACAATTTCAGAAAAGCAAACTTTATTAATATGTACAATATGTTATGTAAGACCAATTGGGATTTATTCCAAAACTGCCATACTGTTGATGAAGCATGCGATATTTTTTATTCTGTCATTTATTCCATTTTTGATAAAACAGTCCCCAAATCTACTTGTAAGAAAGGTAGTAAGTATCCACCTTGGTTTACAAAACAATTAATATACAATCTTAAAAAAAAGATTTTGCACATAAAAAATTAGAAACAGTAACAGAAATTCTCATTATAATTATTTTAAGTATCTTAGAACTTTGATAAAAGCACAGATTCAAGAAGCTTACGAAAACTACACTGCAAAAAATTTAAACCGAGTTGTCGTGTAATCCTTTAAATTTCTGGAAATTTATACATTCGAAGAAAGGCAAAACTTATAGAATTCCTGGTACCTGTATTTTAATAACGTTGAGCTCAATTCGTCGGAACAAATTGTAAATGCGTTTAGTCAATATTTTAGTAGTATGTACATCAACTCTAATGTTAGTAACATATCTGATCACCCTTTAGAGTTTAATACTTCGCTTTGTGTAGACATACCTACACTTTCCTTGGATGAAGTCGTTTCGGCTTTAAAAAAAATGAAAAACAAAAGTACTATGGGTGTAGATAATATTCCATCGTTTTAATTCGTGGTTGTGCATATGTGTTTGCAGAACCGTTGCTACATATATTTAATTTTATACTTAGAACTTCAACTTTTCCGACTGTTTGGAGGAAAGCTTTAGTGTGCCCTGTTTTTAAAAAAGGTGACGCTTCATTGATTATCAATTACAGACCAATTTCTATTTTGTGTAATTTTTTTAAAGCATTTGAATCAATTCTTTATTTCCATATATACACAACCATTTGTCCCATTATCAACATGGGTTTATAAAGAATAGATCGACTACATCTAATTTGGTCTGTATTACACAGTTTCTATCCAACGCTTTAGACAATCAGAGCCAAGTCGATGTTATTTACACTGACATGCAAAAAGCTTTTGACAAGATTGACATTTATATACTGCTTAATAAATTAAAGTTCTTTGGTTTCAATAATCCGCTTTGTAAATTACTTTATTCATATTTACTGAATAGGAAGCAAGCAGTCACTTACAATCACTATACATCACATTTTTATGAAATTAACTCTGGAGTACCTCAAGGCTCTAATCTTGGACCATTATTATTTTTAGTATTTATTAATGACTTGTCTAATCTGATTCTTTGTGAGAAACTTTTATATGCAGACGATTTAAAAATATATTGTGAAATACAATCTTCAAATGACTGTGACTTTTTACAGAGTAATATTAATCTAATACATCAGTGGTGTAATAGAAATCATCTACAACTTAATATAGGAAATGTAATGACATGACTTTTAGTAGAAAAAGAACCACTATTCAACACTGCTATTACATTAATGGAATAAAATTAGAAAGTTGTAGTAATATTTATGATTTGGGTGTTCTATTTGACGAAAAACTAAACTTTACTTCACATAACGATCGCATTGTTTCCTCAGCGTATTGCACGTTAGGGTTTATATATAGAAATTGTAGAGATTTCAAAAATGTAAACAATTCATTAGTTAGCTTGTATTATTCTCTAGTGCGTTCTAAATTAGAATACTGTTTTCTTGTTTGGTCACCGTCACATCAATGTCATATTCAAACGATCGAAAAGGTACAACGTAGATTTTTAAAATTTTATTTTTTAACACTAAACTTAAATTGTATTTTATTAACTTGTAATTGTCCTTATGTATGGAGTTTTCTGTTGGGGCAATAAATATGTTATTATTATTATTATTATTATTATTATTATTATTATTATTATTATTATTATTATTATATGACAGTAAGTAAGAATAGCAAATTAGTCACTTTTAATGGTAACAAAAGCTGGAATGGTTTAAAGAACTAAGCCCACAATTTTTTTGTTGATATATGTAGTTTATTTACTTGAACTATAAACTTAATGATGGTTGCATATAATTACGTTTTTTGTTTAAGTTCGATCGTAAAAAAAAATAATTTCATTTTCAAAGCACTTAAAATTAGGATTACAATAACTTTACAAGAAGTTAGTTTTAAGCAGGTTTCACTTGAAGTAGTCGCTAGCCCAAAGCTAATTCGTGTTGGTGTTGGTCCTTTTTATTAATTCTAAAGTAATTCTAGTTTTATAACTTTCCTATTCTAAAGTACAGTCCAAATCTTATCTTCTATTTGTTATTTATTACTATCTATTGTTGACTATTTACTATACAATGTCATTCAAAATACCTCAGTAGGTAATTTGATATATGACGTAATTATATGTGTTTGCTACATGAAGGGCTAGTTTGTACACATGAACAACATGTACAAAAGGTTTTAAGTAAAATTATATCCCTTTTCCTTACTCCTATTGGAAGGAGAGCACACAATTTGGTAATACAACAATATTACTTATTGTTTTGTAATTGCTTCACGAAAATGACAAACAACTTAAATCTATCTTAATACATTGTAATGAAATAACGAAATAACTTAATGTTACAAAAATAAATGAGGTTTTTCCCAGCCGGGTTGAAATTTGAATCATTCACACCTCATTTGAGGGTGGAAAGTTGTACTTTTCATACCTAGGGAGAAAAAGTAAATTCCAAAGCAAACATGATTGAACTAAAAATTGGCAGAAGTGGTACAAGTTAGTAACATAACCTTCAAGAATTATAGTATTATAATTGTAAGTACATTTTGTTAATGTTTTGAATGGCTTTTACACAAGGCAATTAACATTTGTATTATTCCAGTCGTTGTTTATGTTCATGGATACTTCACCGAATAAAATTGTGCATTCCGAAGGTAGAAACATTGTTAGAGGCCTTATTGAGTTCTTTGATAAACAAAACTGCTGGGGATACACTTTTCCCTTAGAAAAATCAACTGGAAATGCAATTGCAACAACTGATAAATTAAGAACATTTATAAAACAAACCTGAAAAGAAGAGGTCATAAGGATCTTCGTCGAAGAAGAACAAACTAGAGGTTGAAATAAAATAACTCTTGACATTTGTGACTTAGGCATTTTAACTGTCTTTGAAGCTTATACGATTGATAAAAACGTTCCCACATGAAAGTTAAAATAAATTACTGGTGGAAGTGATACCTTTCAAAAATATTTATTCCAAATTGGTCTCAACAAATTATTAATGGAATGTGATCACGTTTTGCGTTATTAATACAAGTTAACAAGTGAAACAGGGTTTTATACAACTGTTTATACGAATTTAGTTATTCATTATGACCTTGTTGTCGATATAATTTCCATTAATGCTATGAAATGTGCCACAGAATAACCAGGAAGTTGAAGACTGTATGAAAGTGCATTCTTAGATGTAAGTCATATTTGGAACGCACATCGTCAACATACATTAACCATTTAGTAGAAGAAATGTAGCATCGAGATTAGATAAAGAGTAGGAAACTTATTGTTCATCCTCTGTAAATGTTGTTTTATCGATTGGCAATCTCAATATGAAAGTAATTAATCTTTAATTTTCATTATAGTTTATAAACAGGAGCTTTTTAAATAAATTTTAATTCTTGATTTTGTTATAATGATATTATAGTATATTGAAAACCACAAAATTGAAATTGTTAATGAATAAAACACAATCAATAATTTTTTTAATAACTGGTATGCAAATACTGAACCTAACCTACAAACTTAAATATCTTCTTAAAAACGTAAAGGTAAACAACGAAATTAAACAACAATTTAACAATAACAAATAACTAGGTGCAAGAGATTACATTACTGATTTACATATAAGTTGAAGGTGCAGTTTGTCGAATTTTGAATGGTAATTCCTGTTTTTAGACTTTCAACTGATAAATTAAAATCTGCGTTGCTCGTTGTAGCAGAAACTTGTGTTGTATCAACAAGAGTAAATGCTGAATGTGTGGATGTACTGGTACATGGGCTAATTGGCCTATAATTGTTATAATCATGTCTATTGCCTTTTTTACGTTTTGGACAAATAATAGATACTTTAAAAGCATATGGAAACGTACGTTTGCAATTAAATGTTGTAATTTCACAGAACTTTTGATTGTCTTCTTTAGGCCTAATCTTATCGTGTCCAGGAGCCTTTTGATTTTATTCGTTTCTTTTTATAATGTTTGCTATACTTGTTATTTCATTAGATAAAGGCACGTAAAAACTACTATTTATGGATTTTTATATTATGTTTGCACTGTTCCGTAAGTTCTTGTAATTGTTTTTCAAATGTATCAGCAAATTTATTCACAATTTCATCAACATGTTCATTGTCTCCATGATTTTTTCATCGATGGTTCTTTCCTGTTTGTGGTATATGATTTTGTTTATTTCTTTCCATAACGATTTAGACTCTTTTGCACCTTTTCTCGGCATATGTTCGTTTAATTCCATTTATTTCGTTGTTAAGCTTGTTTCGGTATGTTTTATATATTTCTCTGTAAAGAATATTACTCGGATCTGACTTCCACTTTCTGAATAATCTATTTATTTTGCTAAATAGTTTATCCGTGAACCATTCTTTGTTTAAATAATAATAACTTTATTATTTTATCTAAACTATTTTTAACAATATAAAAATTAATAAAATTTTCCACAACCCAAACTGTTTGTAAGAGTTTAATCTTCTGAAGAAGACACGTAGACGATGTGTTCTGTGTGTTTGATGATTCCTCTTGTAGTATAGAAAATTCACGATAGAATCAAGTTCACTTATGAGTTACCAAAAAACTATAAAATCCCATTTTTAGATCGGAATATTTCGTTTGACTCAAATAATAAGTTCTCATTTGACATTTATAGGCAACCAACCACCATCTACCATGCAATACACTTTGATTCTAACCACCATCAATAATATAAGATTGCAGTTTATCATTTTTTCTTCGGCAGATTACTTAACATACCATTAGGTGCTTCAGAATTTCAAAACGAATTAGATACCATTTTAGTAATAGGTAAACACAATGGTTTTCCAGATGATTTAATTAACAAATTATTCAATAAAGATATTAATAGACATTTTCTAAAATTATCAACTCTCACACTCAAAACATCCACATTGAACCCAAACACATTCCTTTTTATACCAAAATTTTCAAATATCATAACCAAATTAAACAGTTTTTTAACATCAAAATTACCTTTTCAAATACAAACATTGTTCTAAATTATCGAATAATGTAATTAATAAATCTGATTTGAATTTGACAAGTGGAATTTACAGATTTACGTGCAGTTGCGATAAATTTTATATTGGTAAAACCACCAGATCATTCAAAACAAGATTAAATAAACACACTATATATTTGAACTATCCTCAAAAATACTCAACCAACATTACATTCGTGAAATCTACATTTACAAAACATGCGATTTCTAATGATTACACCTTGTCTGATTTCAAATTAATTCAATCCTTTACTTGCACATTTTTTAATAAACAAATTTTGGATAGGTTAGAGGAAATTTACATTTATATAGCAAGTACAGGTCACATTCTTAACGACCAAATTAATTTAGACCCACTAATTATCAAATATAATTGTTAGGTCTTGAGTAGTATAGTCAACTTAATAATTTTTAAAAAATGTACAACAAGAACGTAATAATTAATTAATTTTAATTAATAAAGTTTTATTTGCTATAAACTTACATTTTTTGAAAGACTTTACATTATTACTTATTTACATTTATTGTCATTTATACTTTTTTTATCTTTTACATACTTCCAACATCCAATCTACTTCCTCTCGGTTTCCACTTAATATTTGTTCCCTACTCTTGTTCTCCTCTCTTAGCTCGTTACATTCTCTTAATAGATGATCTATATCTTCCTACCCTTCCCCACATAACCTACACTTCCTTTCTTCGTCTTCCATCTAGTATCTGTTTTTCTCTCCTCGTTACCACATCTAAATCTGGCTATTATTTTTTTCACTTTTCCCTTTCTCCCTCCTGTGATGTACTTTGGTCTTTCTTGCTTCCATTATCTTCTCATAATTTCTATTATACCTTGAATTTCTAATTTTTCCCTCCTTTCTTGTTTCTATGTCTTTGTCTCTTTGTATTATGTCCACCTCAACTCCCCTCCCTTTGTCTTAATCTTTCTAATTCACTTGTTGCATATCCATTTCTCAAATAATAATTCCTTCTATTCTCTTGCCAATATTTCACTTTTTCCTCTCTAATCTCCTTCCAGCATTCTTGTAGTATTTTACAGTGTTTCCTTCATTTCATACTTTGTTCAAACTTCATTGCCCTTTTTCCCCCTCTATTCTTACTTTCTCACCATTTACTTCTTCCATCGTTATATATCCTAGTGTGTCTTTATCTATCCCAAGCACCAGTATCTTTCCTGCGCCCTCTTCATTTCCTTTTGTTTCCTTCCATCCCTATATTCTGCTCCGTACAACATTACACTTTTATCAGTTTCTCCCACATTAGATTATTTTTTCTATATCCAATCCAAACGTTTTTTACCCATGCTCCATACCTGACCCAAGAGTTTCATCGCTTTCTGCACCCTGTTCTTCACTTGTCCTTCTTCCTTGTTGTTTTTCCTAAACACATATCCTAGGTATGTGAATTCCCTCACACTTTCTATTTCATCCTCCCCCATCTCCACATCACTTTTCTTCCTTTGCCATTGCTCTTTCCTGAATTCCATCATTTTTGTTTTTCCCGTATTTAATTTTAAGTCCTTTCTTTCTAAATATCTTTTTAAAACCTTCATCATTTCCCTCATTCCGTTTCTCTTCTGTTGTCATCAACACTAGGTCATCCGCGTATGTTAGTGTCCACACTTTTGTCCTCCCAACCACCACGCCGCCAGTTTGTTTTTCTTCATCATCTCCTCAAGGTCGCTTATATATGATGAGAATAAGACAGGGCTTAAAGAGCATCCTTGTTTTAGTTTTCTTGTTGTCCAGAATTTCTTGCTAATGTCTTCTTTTCCCTTACTTTGCATACTGTTTCACTATATATATCTAAAAATAATAAAACAAAAGTTTAAAACTCTTCACATTAGTTATAGTTTTAAATACACTGTTTAATAAAATTTTGTAAACAATTTTAGAACTACAAACACCAAACTCATACACTTACGCCATCTTTTTATGTTAGTTTAAGTTTTATAAACATGTCTAACGACGTAGTAGTTTTTATCATTATTATATTATCATTATTATATTATTGTATCAGAATGGATCTCAACATTCAACATTAGTTTATATCAATTTCATAACCATGCCGTCCACATAACAAACGGACATAACATTAACCTGAAATCGGTGATTTTTGTATAATATATATTTGTTCAAATTTTGTTCAAATTTCATTGTATAGATTTAAAATGTAATTAGGTAAGTTTTTTAATTTTGATTTTGATTGTTACCTTACCTGTGTTTAAATCTTTTCAGTTTTGAAGATGACCACCCTTTTATATTTATGTGGTCAAAACTAGTAAAAGTTTAAAATTTTTAATAATAAAGTATTGGTCATGACTACAAGAAAGTTAATTTATTTAATAATATCAACTTAAAACCAATACATTAAATTAAAATAAAATGGATCCCACATTTATCAACAATACGAATATACATATGTTTAAAAAGAAAAATTATAAAAGTATCTACAAACAAAAAAAAAATAATAATAAAATATGTATGTATAAGTATAAACAATGCAAATTGAAAAATAAAAATAGTATAATCAGTAAAATAATAACGCTATTACCGTTTTAAGCCCTATTTAAATGCATCAAAAGAATAGGCAAATCAATATATTTCTTGTTGAATATTGTGGTAAGCTTTAAACATTTTATAGTGTGGTGCATTACCGTGATGATTAGTCCTGGGAGTCTGGTTCCTTTGATGGTACGTGAAAGTTAATATTTTCTAAGGCAATCGACTCATTTACGCCGGTCCGCAATAGATATATATTAAAATTCAGCAAGAAGTGTATTCTAAGAATATTCACGGTGAGGATAAGTATTACCTATACTTTAATTTATATAAGTACTTTAAAAATCTTCTTCGTGTATATTCCAGTATTTGAATATTCTCTTGAGTTAAGGGAGACCAAACTAAAACACAATAATCTATTCGACTTAAAACAAATGTATTATAAAGTATTTATGTTTTTAAAGATGGTATACGCATTCTCGAATAAGATATTACTTTACATTTCCCAGAATTAATTATCAAGTGGTTACTCAGGCACTAATTCTCAAGGTTCACAATCTCATTCTGTAATATTTCATGGTGGGCTTTAGAAATTATCTCTCTAAATTTTTAGACCGTCTGAATTAAATAGGCATGGGGATGAGAGTATTGTAGAAACATCATTTATTAATAGCAGAAATAGTAGAGGCCCTAAACTTGAACCTTGAGGAATGTCGGACGTAGCATAAAACTTGTAAGATTTAAAGCCACCATATTCGACAATTACGTAAATACGATGCTATAAAGTAACTAAGCTAGGTGTAATGTTATATGAATTCATTTTATCTTTTAAAATGCTATGTTAAATAGTGTCAAATGCCTTCGAGAGATCTGTATAAATTACATCAATTGGGAATCTGAAATACTCCGCGTAATGTGTTGAAAGTTAGTGGCGGTGGACCTTCCTGGAACAAATCCATGTTGAAAGATTGATACATCATGTTGTATGTGACTATAAATGTGCTCAGATAATATACTTCCTAAAATTTTTGAAAGATTACTGATGATAGATGTCGGTTTGTAGTTTTCAATAAGTTCCTTATCTCTGGTTTAAAAACAGGTGTAATTCTAACGTATTTCCAGAAATCTGAAAAGTAACTCTCTTTAAAAACATGATTGAAAGTATAAGCAAAAGATTTGTATAATACAGAGCCACAATCTCAGCAGTACAGGAGCCTTTCAGTAATTTCATGTGACGCAGGACCATACTATCGAATACAGTGAAATGACTCATGTACTTCTATAGCGATTTAATATGAGTGAGTGTAATACTGTGGCCACGCCTGTCGATGTCAACCAAAAATTAATTTTGGATATGTCACCGAAAAGGGAAGCTGAAGGTCATTATGCTAAAGAAATATTGTAAGTTAGATCTAGAAAACAGCTCTAATTCTGAAATTTATGTTCAAACCATTAATCTGCAACAATCACATCAGGGGAGCAATTCTAGATATAGTTCAATCAATCATAACAATTCGGAGGAAAATTTAAAAATCGAAAAGTACAAATAAAATCAAAGTTAGATACAGGTGCTGAAGTAACCGTAATCCCTCTTAAAACTTTTAATCAAGTAAATTGTACAGTTAAAATTCATCCTACAGGATATGCTTTGGAAGGGTTTCAACTTAGTTGAGAACTTTATGTCAAGTCTTGATTGGTGGAAAAACTTGCATTCAGTTTGGTCTAATAAAGCGCATCTGCACTGTTAACTTGTATACTAAGGCAAAAGAAAAAGTTAAAGTAGATAAAATTCATTCACAAGTTAGTATAAACATGATGGTTATAGTAGAAAAACCAAATGATAAACTAAGAATTTGTTTAGAACATCTGATCTGACTAAACAAATTATTAGAAAACCTAAACCAAGTGAAATCATTTGTTCCAAATTAGTAAACAAAGAAAATTTCTTGATTTTTTATGTACCTGAAGGATATCACCAGTTTGATGGTAAATCCTCATGGAAATGACGACAAAATTGAGAAATATTTTGGTCACATAGATACTATCATAATATGACATGATCATTGCTGGATCAAACCAAAGTAAACATTATAAAGCACTTAACGTTGTATACGAGTCTTAGATACTCACAAATGGATACTTTTCGAGATATCAATTTTTAAACATTTAATGGTGTCAATATCAGCTTTCAGATATTTCATGTTTTTTAGGTTAATACTTAAAATATCAATTTCAAATTTTATTCACATTTAGGGCGGTAACGATCCTAACAGTATCTGATTTAAAAATTGCCAACGATTATACAGGGTATGAGAAAAAAAATGTCAAATTTTGTAATTGAAAATGATAAAATCAAATAAAATTTTTGAGTAAGACTCGTATACATAAAGTCTCTATAGTTATTCACGTAGATTCAGAATAAAAAATATAAAATATATGTTTTTATTTAAAATGTCAAAGTTGACAAGTGGTTCATGAAGTGGGACAACCTGTATA
Source organism: Abscondita cerata (assembly GCA_030710515.1). NCBI lineage: Eukaryota > Metazoa > Arthropoda > Insecta > Coleoptera > Lampyridae > Abscondita > Abscondita cerata. Next base: position 133,487 of record JALBCR010000951.1, read on the forward strand.
ATTAAAAATATTTTAAATTGTTCCCATTGAGGAACCTAAAAGAATGGTCCAAACAGTTTTGAAAAAAAGAACTTTTTAAAGGCAATATCAAAGGTCCGCGTACTACGCGGACAGGCTCTATATTGAATTGTCATTGATTTTTAAATTTACTATACAGTATGTCTGTAAAAGTTGGCAACATATGGAAAATTTTTTTATTATTATTGTATAGAAAAAAGTCATTCTTCCTAAAAGGTTTTGCTTGACATGAAACCCAAAATGAAGTGATCAGATACCAATTATTTCAAGCCATATACGAAGTGTCTCACAAAATATTATTTCGGTACAGCACTGGAGTAAAGGACTTTTACTTGTAAGAATATCGTAAACTTTGGTTATAAAAGTTGTTCAGCATTAAAAACTATGTCTGAATATGCAAATACATTCTTATAATTCACTTCAAAATATTAAATATAATTTTAAGATTTTGATAGGGATTAAAAGTTACGTTTATGGGGCAAGAAATAGGTACGTAGTTAGAATGATTTATTATTTTGAAAATGCTATTCAACACATTGCATGAAAAAGAAAAATCCCTAATAATTTTTTCATAAACTAAATATTCGTTTCAACATGTCTGCTGTTCCACAAATACGATGTCTTTCTATAACTGGTATGTTATCACGAAATTCAGAAAAATTTAAAATAACGTTCAGCATTCATACTGTTTCGAAAAAAAAATAGTCCAATTATTCTATCTTGGAATATTGATCACCACATTGAATATTAAAGTTAGGATTAGCGTAGCTCCACCGTCGGCAATGTTGTAAGCTGACTGTTCCAGTATAAATCGTTCTATAAAATGATTGTGACGTTATTATTTACGGACAAATTAATTTGTGAATCGAAATCTCCCTAGAGTATAGACAACTGTGTTTACACTTATGCGACGATGAAAGAACTCTTCCAATTTTGTGTTATGAATTTTTCTAGTGATTTTTATTAACTTGAGATTGCCGGATCGGAAAAGTTTTCCCATTAGGTTCTACTTGACCTGTCGGTTAAAGGTGCTACATAAACATCATCTGAAATTCGAACAGCTACACATGTATTATTTATTTAGTATAAACTTAAGTAAAAGCATCCCGTAAAACAACGGAATAAGTTTTTACCTCTGTTTGTGTATGAGTATACGTTTACGTTTTCGTAAAGTCGTTTGCTATTGCGACACCTTTTTTTGCTTTTTTCTGTGGGTCTTTCTTGATAGATAATAATCAAAAAATTACTTAACATAACGAAGCTGGGTCTGGATATTATTATTAGTGAAGGTTGCCAGCGTTGGAATTTAAATATATACTATTATCTGATTCATTGTGAGCACTGTGAATTTAACAATCTACCGTTTGCGTTGTGTTAAAGAATCTCTGTAAACTTGAAAGATCTTTTAAAGTGTTGCTAAATTGTGTTGCGCTTTGAAACTGTTTAGATAATCGGCAAAGGTTCAGTACGTCACCTAATTTGTTTTTAAGTAAATTAATAACGATAATTGCCACCCGAAATTGGTGGGTTGCTTGCAAGGAACGATTGGTGCTACGACTGTCAAAATTTTATGGTACACTACGACAGCTACCTATTTGGGTGCTCGTGTCAAAATTATTACTTAATTCTTAACTCGCTCTCCTGAATAATTATTATTCTATAACTGAATATCGTGCATTTCTCTAAACCGTATTATATTTTTGTGTCTATGTATTCTATGTGCTTTGTGATTGAAGTCTAGTCGGTATAATTTTATATTTCTATCAACCCACGGTTTGTTTCTTGTGTCTAAGAATTCCTAGTGGCTCTAAAAGACATCTTAGACGTAATACTAAATGGCACCTTATAAATACTTTGTGCAGTGTAGAAGCCTTTGTTCTAACAATTATAAATAAGCCCACGACCACTTCCGACTACTGGAGCTGTCGGCAAGGTTTTCTAACACTGTTATCTCATTGTTTAGTTTGTTTAAAAATAAACCGTAACATTATTATCTTAAAAAGTCTCCCATATGTTGCCAACTTTTACAGACATAATAGATGGATCTGACTACATATCTGGATGTAATTTTCAATTCCAATCAATTCTTCTCCATGACAATTTTTGTTTCTATCAAAAATAAAAGCATTTTACTTTCATATTTTTTCAAACACTGGTATATGGCTTTAAAAATTGAAATCTGATAATTTTATTTTAGATTTTAGGTAACGCAGAACTTTTTATCAAGAGTAACTTTTTTCCATAAAATCAATAATAAAAGAGTTTCTCATATGTTGCCAACTTTTACAGAGATACTGTATATTCCATTTTACTATTTTTTTCATTTTAAACGTTGTTATTTTTAAGAGTAATATAAACTTGTTATTTAGATGTAGATCCATTAAAAATAGTACATCCTGTATTTGTATTTAAATATATTAGATGAATAAATAAACAATTGAATTGAATTAAATCCTATGTAGGCTATAAGTTAATTTGTTATTTTAGTTTTAGACGCGCTGAAATTACAAATAGTACATTCGTTGAAAATTGCTAAGCAATGAGCACACTCGATTAATATTTTTTCTACCATGTGTTACGTAATAACATTTTAAAAATTGCATCTGGTGTATAGTCTGATTATAAACGATACTTGGAAAAATGTCGTCAAATTGACAAACAGTAGATGTAGCACCATTTTTGTTAACTGTAAAGTGAAGAGTGATCATCGTTTTTAAAGCCGGAATCACACAGCTTAAATTTCAACAAGCATTTTAATTTTATCATCCAAAACGGCCTATAAATAACTATAGAACTATTTTTAATTATAATATAATTTGTTTTTTAATTTCTAATTTCTTTTTTACTCCATATCGAGGATTTAGAGTCAAAAGACGCTAAGTGAAATTTTTATGATTTTGAGATATTAATTTTTATAAATTAATTATACTTAAATTTTCTGAATTAACAGAGATAGTGAAATGCTAACTACGTGGAAATAAAATTATTTGTGAGCCAAAAGACGTTTTGTCAAAATGCTTTACTAATATGCTTGACGAGACGAGAACTTACCATCTAGTTAAGGATAAAAACAAATTTCAAGTGTGCCAGAAGTTCTTTCTTAACAGATTTAATATTTCTAATACAGTAATATTGAACATTTTATTGAAGAGAACAAAACAGTACACAAACGGGGAATATCGACGGGGTAAACATTCACTAGGAAACAAAATTTCAAAAACAACAGAAGATTTTATAATAGACCATATAAATTCATTCATAAATTAGGGTACCATCGCACTATACTAGAATAGATAGTTCAAAAGGATATTTACCCAATAATTTAAATATTTCCAAAATGTACGAGTTGTACATACAAAGATGCAACGAACATAACATGCAACAAGCAAAAAGTTGTTTTATCTCAAAATTTTTCAAAAAAATTTATAACAAACATATTGCTCTAAAAGCGAAATTATTATAAGATTCAATCTCTTGAAAATAAATCGATTTTTGTGGAATTTACATGGAAGCTGTTAGATATTGTCCAAAAATAAGTCCGAAAGCCATTTTTTACAAGTGCCGTTTAGCTGTCCACAATTTGACAATTTACGACGTTGCAACAAGAGTTGCAAATAATTTTGTTTGGCCTCAAACACTTGCTGGAAGAGGTGCTTCTGAAGTTGCATCATGTCTTTTCAATTACCTAAAAAGTAGAGCCAATGGTCAACAATTTATCCTAATGTCAGACACTTGCGGTGGCCAAAATAGGGACGCTATTGTTTCTTCAATGTTTCTATATACGGTAGAAAATCTAAACATCCCTGTTATTGACCATTTATTTTTTTAACCCAGACATTCGCAAATGGAATGTGATTCGGACTATGCACACATCGAAGGTGCTACCAAGAATTTAGAAATATTCGATTCTTTTGGATGGTACACTCATGAAATTTAAAACTTGGACACCACAATTTCTGTAAACAAAAGTTTGCACATTGTGAAGCGGGCTTAAGGGTATCATTTACAATTCTAACAGCAGGTAGTCTCAGCAGGGGTTATCTTATAGAAGGACTGTAGAATGAATTATTACACTAAGCACGTTTTAGAAAATAGGTAATTTACGTTGCTTACTTAATTTTTTTCTTTAAAGAATATATTTGAAGGTATCGCTAATTAAACACCATAGCTCGATTAATTATCGAATCCAAATTTTGTTTAGGAAATGTTTACAAAATAAAATTAGAAATAATTTTGATTTAAAAAACGTCTACAAAAAACTAAACATGGTTATTTGGGTTGACTGATTATTACTTATTTTTAAATAAATCTAACCTACTAATTATAGTAAGTTATTTAAAAAAAATCTTTAAACTATCTATTCATAATATTTAGTCCTGACAAAATGTATATTTTATGACGTTTCATTTTTTTCTGTAGTTAATATAAAATGTGAAAATAAAACTTGTTGTTGTTCTGTTACGTAATGAAACAACTCGAGATCTTGAGCACGTGTAGATACTTTAGGTCTACCACTTCCGATGGCTCTTTCCAAAATGTGTTCAAGATTCCATTTTACTCGGTAATGCCCTACGGTGCTTTTTGGTATATCTAACATTTGTGAAATTTCACGCACGCTACGGCCCGCCGCTAATTCCGAAACAATCCGCGCTTTCAAATCAGCACCGAGATGAGGTGGCATTTTCACAACACTTGAAATTTTAAACTAAAATGGAATTTATATTTCTTACTTTATTTATTGGTTCACACTACCCCTTCTCAAACAGTAGGTAATTGTTTATTTATTACATACTTCTAATGACCAATGTAACAACCCTTAGAGCAATATGACTCAAAGGAAGTAAATTAAACAAGCAAGGATATTCTATTGTTATTGAAACTTATTCATAAAGTAAAAGCCATTTCCTTATAATGCTAATGGACAGGATTTTCTTTTAAGTATTAAGATTACAATAGAGGACTTATAAACTTTCGAAAATATCTAATTATAAATATTTACACTGCAATTGCGCTTTTCCTTAATAATTTCTTAGCAATAACATACACGTTCTTGGTTTTAAGTTGTCATAAATTTGATATGATATAAATTTGTGTTTCTAATATTACATCACAAACTAATCTTTATTCGCCAAAAATTGTTGCTTAAGTTGTAAAGCTTCGTACACACCTGAACAACAAACCGAGCAACAAACATAACAACGAACCGAAAGTCAAACAGAACGACAAACGATCTTTTATGATTTCCACAATCCGAACAACAAACGGAACGTTTGTGCTGTTCCATAATTATTTTCAGTAGTTTTCAGTTCATATATATTTATTATTGAGAAGAGAAAATTGCGGAAAACAAGAAGATAGTGCCAACCAAATTTTACGCACAAAGAAGAGTAAAAAATTATAATTTACTTCGCTTTTTTTTTATTTTGGAAATTTCCCGCCCAAATGATGCTAATAGGGACATCATTTTTTCTTGCATTCTTAAACACTGATTAATTTAAAACATTTTTCTTCTGTCAACTCCATAATATTACCTAAAACACAACAAACCCACAAAAGGGAGGACAAAAATAAATAATTTAATTCTCCCGCATAAGTTTGTTCGCCGTTTTGTTTAGATTCGTCCAAACCTGCAAACGCATTTGCGGGAACGCCGCAAACCGTTCGTGGAACAATCAGGACTTGCGAATCTGTTCTAAAATTCGTACGTAGCACCGTCCAAATTAATGTTCCGATTGCCGTTCGGTTCGTTGTTCTGTTTGTTCCTCGGTTTTTTTTTCAGGTGTGTACGAACACCTATCTTATGAAAGGAGAGTTATGTAACTATAATTAAGGACTTAACGTTACGTTAGTAGATTCCATTTACTATTTACACATATTTTCTTGGAACAATCGATAATTAACTATCGGGATATGATGACCCTATACTTCGCAGGTTGTGCGCAACTGGATACAAGCAAATAACTTGGAGCTGTTACCCTGGCCAGCAAAAAGCACAGATTTTAACATTATCGAAAATGTTTGGGCTCGAATACTTGCTGTTATCCGAAGACAACAAGGGCCAAATTTTATACCAGTAAACCGTAATGCACTAATTGCAGCCATTGATACCGCATGGGAAACGATTAATATTAATTATATTGATACCTTGATAGCGTCAATGAGCAGACGCCTCCAAGAATGTATCAATAATAATGGAGGTCACACCCATTATTGATTTCTTATATTTATTTATATAGTAATACCTTTATTTAAAAAAGTTTTCATTTAATTTTAAACTATAACTTGGTATCTTAATTATAATTATGTAATAAATTCTTGTCAAAAACTAAATATATACGTTGACAATAAGAATTGCCTTAGTTTTTATTTTCACTTTTTATATTAACTACAGAAAAAAATGAAACGTCATAAAATATACATTTTGTAAGGACTAAATATTATGAATAGAGAGTTTAATGATTTTTTTAATAACTTACAATAATTAGTAGGTTAGATTTATTTAAAAATAAGTAATAATCAGTCAACCCAAATAACCATGTTTAGTTTTTGATTTAATTTAAAAGTTATTGCTTGTAGACGTTTTTAAATCAAAATTATTTCTAATTTTATTTTGTAAACATTTCCTAAACAAAATTTTGATTCGATAATTAATCGAGCTATGGTGTTTAATTAGCGATACCTTCAAATATATTCTTTAAAGAAAAAAATTAAGTAAGCAACGTAAATTACCTATTTTCTAAAACGTGCTTAGTGTAATGATTCATTCTACAGTCCTTCTATAAGATAACCCCTGTTGAGACTACCTGCTGTTAGAATTGTAAATGATACCCTTAAGCCCGCTTCACAATGTGCAAACTTTTGTTTACAGAAATTGTGGTGTCCAAGTTTTAAATTTCATGAGTGTACACGGTTATGAGAATGACTTTAAAAAGGGAAAATATCTTAAGTAAAATGTGCGTCTAACGATATCTCGTGTAACATGGACACGTATGAATAGTATAAAACTAAGAAATGCCAACAGTTAACTGTAAAACTTAAAGAGAAATTATATTTTTTAAAATATTTTTTAATAAAATTTAATTAAAAAAAAAAATAATTATCACAAAAAAAATTTATAAAATTTTTTTATAAAAATAAAAAAAAAATTTTTTTACTTAAAATTTTTTTTAATAATTAATAAAAACTCTATTATCTCCATTAATAATAATATTTAATTTAAAATTATTAAATTAAAATTTTAAAATTTAAATAAAAAATACAAAGATTCACATTTATAATACAAAAAGAAATAGATATAAATAAATAAAAAAAAGCTAATTTAAATAAATTTTTTTAATTACAACACTAATATTAATAATTGCTAACAATAAAATGGGAATTACAATAATTCACCAAAATCTATAAAAAATTAACAAACCTTGATAACTTCTGATAACAAATAGGTAACACATTCAACAAACCAAAATGTCCAATAATGGGGCGTCTGCCATATTGGGACCACAGTCATTCACGGAATTTGTGACGAGGAAAGTTAATCTGTCATTTTGCAGCAGCGGCTATTTTGAAGAAAATCAACAAATTTCAGCTCAGTCGATTAGTTGGAACTTGTTAAAAATTCAGTTGCATGAATTACGTACATACACTGTGAGAAGTTATTTAGATAAAAGTATACGAAAGGTTGAAAAAGCATTATCACAAAGTAATAATAAACCAACATTAAAACAAAATACAAAACTAGCAAATAATTATTTGAGTAAATTTTCCAAATGCCCCCCAATGACTTCTTTACATTTTCTTCTGTTAATAATTAAATTTAAAATTTCTTTTTGTAATTACATTCTGATAATTTTTGATTTCCTGAAAAGATTGATTAATTCGTTGCAAGAGCTGGTCCCGTGTATTAATTTGTTCGGCATAAACTAAATTTTTCATGTGTCCCTACAAGAAAAAGTCCAATGGGTTGAAGTCCAGAGATATTGCAGGCCAAGAATGAGGCCCCCGCGGCCTATCCATCTATTCGGATAAGAATTTTGTGAAAAAATGGAAACAACCCTTGAAAAATGTTGAGGGGCCCCGTCATGTTGAAAATACATCCCTCTTACATTAACATTTTCATTTTAAATCAGATTGGGCAAAATATTTTGTAAAAAATTTATATATTGATTTCCATTCAACCGATGTGCGGACCAATCAGTGTATTGTTGATTATTCCTAACAAACGTTTACAGAGAATTTATGTTGCGAGTGCGTCTGTCTAATAGCATGTGGATTTTCTTGACACCACACATGAAAATTTTAAGAATTACTAACACCATCTCTGGTAAAATAGGCTTCGTCGGTCCATAAGGTCTGGTATATGTCTCTTCTGTGCCTTCTAATCCACTGACAGAAAAGTAGCCGGTTAGCATGATCACCAGGTTGTAACCGTTGTACCTCTTGAATATGGTAAGAATAAAGGCCTTCCTTTTGTAATGTTGAGTGGACTCTTGTTTGTGGAATTATAAGGCGGCTAGAAATTTTTCTTGTTGATGTTTTTTCTATTTAAGATGTCTTCTTCCTCTTGAACAGGATGTCTTATGGGCTGATGAATATTATTTTGGGTTGGAAAATGTCCGTGTTCACCAACAAATAAAAATACTTTTGAAAATGTTTGGTGATTTGGACATCGTCTACCAGGAAACCTTCTTTCATATTCTCTAGCTGAGGCTCTTCCATTGCCGTCGCAAAACCCATAAACAAAAATTATGTCGGCGTATTCTTGATTAGAAAATTGATACGGCATTTTAAACGTAAAATAATTGTTTATAAGTTGTAAAGGTATTTATTAACCAAACAAATAGAACTAGCAAAAATTCGATAGTGACGTTTATTATTTGCCATTGTTGCTATCCAACGTAAATTGTTAATTGCCACAACTCTATGTACACGCATTATTTTTCCATAGCCACCTAGGTATTTTGTTTGTGGAACTTTACTGTAGAAAGCAATAATACCTATCTATGGTTTGGTTTGTATAATTGTTGTAATTAAAAATTACTTAATTTGAAAGAACAACTATTTACTATGGTTGGAGTGATGAGTGCGGCAACTGTGGAAACATGTTACTTGAATCAAATGTTTAAGCTTTTTTAAATAATAATAAAGTTTTTGACAATTGACACAAAATATTTTCACACAATTTTTTGAAGTTCAGACCTGTATAACAACATTTTGGGTATAGCATTTTAAAGTGGCGGAAATAACTCCACCCAAAATGAATAATTTGTATCGGGTGCTAAAGAAATGATTTGTTTAAGTGTATGATGTTTTTTTTGTTGATTTCTAAAAAAGAAAATTTGTTATTTTTGTAAGATTGATTGTTTAGTGCGGCAGCTTTAGAAAGTATGTCATTAGAATCATATTTTTATATACTTTCTAAATAATAAATATTTTTTCAAAAAATTTGATACAAAGGGTGTTGAATTTTTAAAAATCGAAATCGACTAATTTTTTTTAATACGGACCTGTGAAAGAACAATTTTGCATATGGCATTTTAAAGCGACTGAGATACAAAACATTTTCACCAAATATGAACATTCTATACGGGGTACTTGAAAAGATATGATAAAAATAAGTGTGTGACAAATATTATAAATCATCCTGTATCTGGATAACCGTCGAAGATGAAATCACTAAAGGTGGGTTATTTAAAACCACTATGATGACCTTTATCTTGTGGTGACGTATGTACAGTTAGATCCAGGTCACCCTATATTAATTTCAACTATTTATATACTTACTTTATATATGGTTGTAATTAACTTTTTTAGTTGTGTTTATTGTAAACTAAGAATTTCTATGATAAATGTATTTTTCTATTTTGCCGCAAAAGTGATTTCATAAAGTTTACTTTATAAAACGTAAATGACGTCATTTGCATATTATAAAATCCTTTTTCTATTTTACCCATTTAATGTCGACATTTCGATGCTCTGATGACGTCATTTGAGTGCTTTATTGGATGTTTTTTTTTTCACGGAACACTTTTTTTACTGCTTTTTTGTTTTTATGGTTGGTACTAATTTATATTAAATTAAAGTGACAGATAACATACATATTAATAGTATAGATTAATGATAAACTTTAATTATCTAATTAATTTGTTTATAAATCATGAAGACTTATTATTAAAAAATACCCAAATATTTGAATAGTAGGGACACGAGACACGAGGAATTTCTTCCCTATACAAAGCAAACGCAGGCGCATAAACGAAAATTTAATTTCATAACCTATACTTCTATTTACGTGTGTTTTGTAATTCAAAATATTTAATAAAATTATTATACAATATCAGGAACAAAAAACAAACGGTATTTATTTACCAGTATTATCAAATTTACAATTATTAAAAATCTTAATATTAATAGTGCAAGAATCTTTGCCTTCAATATGGATTCCTGGATTTTGGGTGGAAATGTTGACATTCTTACCCATGTTGTGAATTTCCACATTGTGAGTGTCTGGAATACATTGTATATTGAAGCATCACTTGATTGTAAGTTAGCCGTTGAAGTGCTAGGTTGTGCGAGTATATCTGCGACTTGAATCTTTTTGCTCAGTGATGTTTCAATATACCCTTCAGCAACTGCCCCAGACTTCCACCCACCATGACGCTTAATGGTTATCAAGTCGCCACCATTTTTGCCAAGTGAGTGGCACTTGACCTTCTGAAGCAATGGCCAGTGTAACTGTCGGGATCATTTAAATTTAAAAATTTTGCGATGAGTTTTGGCATACTCCCAATAGTATTAATGCTAATTGGACTATTAATACAATAGCCATTGCGGTATGTTAAAAAAACCTTTCTGTTTTACAATTTTCCGGCCTCAATGAATAATATTTTTTAATGAAATTGATCCAATTTTGTTCAGTGATTGCAAACAACCTCGGTACGTTATTTTTGTTTTTGGAATTGTAATTAGAATGTTTTCTGTATTAAATGACAAATCGTTAATTTTTATAGTCATAATTTCCTCACGACGGCAAGCACCTGCATAACCAATAATAAGACCAACCTGAAGCGAAAAGCAAATATTGAATTACATTGCTGCTAGTAATAATGAAAGAAAATCAATAGGTACCTTAATGGCTAAAAACTTGTGATTATCGGCATCTCGTAAGAAGCGGTCAATATCCCCAGCTTCTAAAATTTTGGATTTCTTTGGTTGATACCCTTCAGACAATCTCTTCAAGTACGAAATTAATTTATTATACTTTGAGATATCAATATTATTTTCTATATTTATGCAAGACTTTAATTTAGAATATGTTGACCAGAGCGTAGATGACTTTTTGGTTTCATTCAATTTTATGAAATAAACTAACATAACATTTTCAGAAATACCAGCTTTGTTTTTTGCACGCCATATATTGAATGTATTATACTCTTTTTCATAAACTGCTTTTGATTTTGTAGGTAACAATGCATTTACTACTTCAGCCGCTGCTTCTTCAAACTCTGGTGGGGTACAACAATCTTCCATTGCAGAAACCAAACGATCTATGTACTTTTTTAATATTAATTTTTTTCTACTTTTAATATTAATTTCAAATTTGAATCTTTAAATTCAAATAATTGAAATTTAAATGTCAAATGAACGCAATAAAATTAAATTTGTGTTAAATTTTCTTTGTTTTTGTAAAAGTAAAGAATACTAGATTCACAAAGCACTACTAGATTACCGCAATACTGAAAAATTTTATTTCTTTCAAACCGTTAAAAATGGGGTAAAATAGAAAAAATAGTATAAGAAATTCACTAATTTCTTAATGTACTATTATTTCATGCAACTTTTAACATTTAACAGTTGGTAACAATGAGTAACTAAATATTGACATTTGTTGAGTTTTAACATTGGTTTTAACAGATTTATACTAACTGGAATTTATGCAGTTTGTAACAAAGGGATAATAAGGATATTTCAAAATTTAGGTAAGACTTCAAACTTGGAAAATGTGTTTTACTAATTTTATTTTTATTTTAGAATTATGCAGCAGCGATTACAACCCTGGAAGCACGTCATTAGCAAACTGAATGAGAACGAGGAAATATGATTAGAAAAATGTAAATCAATTTTGTTTAAAAACCAGAAGGTAGAGGGTGCAATTACTTAAAAATACTACAATCCTCAACATATCGCTAAATAGTGAAAAATTGCATCTGCCTATTTATAGTGCAACTGTTTGATCGCTTGCATAAATCAGGATGTTCTACGATTAGATGTACATACATGCTTAAGTATGGGTACTTGACTTTCTTTTAAGGTGAAAAGTTCCAATAAACATGTTTTCTAAAATCAACTGTTACAAAGTTATTCAAAGTTATTATTTTCAAAAAATAACATTAAAATTTTATTAAATAAGTACACCAGTTAGTTTCACAAAATTAAATGCGCAGCTACATGTCATTTTCAAAATGATGTTCTCGATTAGCTAGGCATGTTCTCGCCTTTCATGATATCGAGGTAACAGAGCTCATAACAAAAATTCTTTTTACAGATGGGGCTACGTTTAACCGAGAAGGAATAGCAAACAAAAAAATTCACATGTTTGGGCGCTTGAAAATCCACATGGATCCAAAGAATCACACTTCCAACACCGTTTTTCTATTAATGTCTGGTGCAATATTATCTTGGGAATAAATTGATTGGGCTATATTTGTATTTGAAGATTGCTTGACGTAAATGCCAATAACTTTGTAGCGATTGATTATACACTACATGCTTAATGCAACTTTTCTGCTTAAAAGAACTTCAAGAACCCATACTTTAGCTATGTACACCCAATCGTGGAACCCTGTATATAAATTACATTTGTTACTGCATCTCTTGTACATTTTTGTAATATACTTAGTTACCTAGATAATTGTAAAGTGTAACTTCTAGATTAATAAATTTTTAACTTATGTACAATTTTCTAATGTAAAGCAAATTAATATCCAATTCAAAGTTTCCACCAAAATTTCTTCTAGTGCGCATGTGGGGAAATCCCGTGCGCGGGTCGTATTTTAATCATATTCATATATAGTTCGAGTATCGAATTTGTGTACATCGAAAATAAAATACTGAGAAAAAAACTCGTGAACGTTTCATTTATTAATTTTTATCTTAGGAACATAAGTGTAATGAGTAACATATTAAAAATAGGTGTAATAATAATAATATTAAGTTTAGAAACATATTTGTAAAGGTAGGTACAATTTAAAAATAGAGTTATTTATTTATGGTGCAATTATTATACACATTAACAGTGACATTGCTTGAATCCTTGGTATGAATTGTAATTCCTGGAGTATTTTGAACATTAATAACATCATTAGATACTTCCAGAGAAGAAACATTAGATATTTGAGCGATTGGCTCTTTATTCGCTGGACAAGAAGAGGAGCAAGTAGCCTGTTCAACCGATATCAGTCGTGGAGTTGGAGGATTAGGGCTAGAGTTCGACAACATCTGTGCTACATCTAGTTTCTTTTTTATAGAAGTATCGATGTAGCCTTCTGCTACAGTAGAACTTTTCCACCCTCCATGCTTCTTAATGGTTATTAAATCCCCCTCTTGATTAGCTAGTTCCGTTACACTGCTTCTACGGAAACAATGGCCAGTGTAAGCATCTGCATTTGGTAATTTTAAGAAACTTGCAATAATTTTAGGCATTTGACCGATTTTATTTATACCTATCGGGGAATTTATGCAATAGCCATTTCTATATGTCATGAAGAACCTATCATTTTTTGTATTTGGACGCACATTTACATATTTTTTTTATTAAACTAATCCATAATGGATTGGTAATTGCAAACTGTCGAGCAATATTATTTTTGGTTTTTGGAATGTTAATCAGAATAACATCGTCTTTCAAAACGACATCTTTCGTTGTCATTTTGGTAATTTCATCTCTTCTCAAAGCACCATTGTATCCAACAATGAGTACCACCTAGAAGAAATGGATGGTATAAAATGGAAAAAGTTTATGAAGATAAGGAAAATTATATTTAAAATGTAAAATTCTATAGCTATACCTTGATTGCCAGGTACATATTGTCATCAGCGAGTTCGATAAAATTGTTAATATTGTCAATGTCTAAGATTTGGGACTTCTTTGGTTCATAACCTTTTGAGCAGTTTTTTAAAATGCTGTTAATTTACAGAAATTGGCAATGTTGACATTGTTGTATACATTTATGCAAATTCGCAACATGGAATACTTCGACCATAATGACGAAGCCTTGTATTTTTTTGTAAGCAAACTCAAGTAAGCCAACATAATGTTTTCAGATATTATCAAAACATTATTCTCTTTTAGCCATTTGGAAAATATTTGAAACTCCTTTTCGTAAATTAATCGCTACTTTTGGGGCAAAAGTGCATAATGAGACTCTTCGGCCAAAGCTCGCAATTCAGGTGGAGTACTTGAAATAGCTTCGTTACTCATTATAAGAAAAAGAAACAAAATGGAATTAAAGGAAAAAGTGATTCTGAATTAACTTGAAGAAGTAAGCAAATGCATATATGTTTTAAAACTTTAAAATTTGAATCGTCCAAAATTTTTACGAACATTATTACCAACTAAAAATGCAAATATATAAAATCCCTATATTTTGAAAATTTCGATAAAACTATGAAATATTTGTTTAAAATAAAGGCAAAATAGAAATAATAGTATATGAAATTCGTAACATAATGCCTAAAAGCACTCGTTCTTTGCAAAACTCCCCGCTTCGCGGCTCGTTTTGCAAACTGAAACTCATGCTTTAAAATGAGCATTGTGTTACTTATCTCATAATATACTATTGTGTTATTGCATTTTATTTCTGTTATTATGCTTCGTCCAAGAAAGGTTGTAAATTTCAGTGGCAATAAAGCTGTTTTTGGTTGGATGTTTCCATTTGGGTACCCCGCATTCAAACCCATAAAAAATGGAAAAAAGAGGGATTAAAACCTTTAATTTAGAAACGGGTTCCCACCCCCTTTGGTTTAGGTGGGGAAAAAAAAAAAATCCCCAAAATTATTTTTAATTTTTCTCTTTTGTGTTTTTAAAAATTTAAAAAAAAAATTTTTAAAAAATAACAAAGAAAACACCAAAAACACACCCCCCAAAAAAAAATAAAAAAAAATTTTAAAAAATAAGAAGTGTATAATAAGCAACCTACAAAATTCTTTTTACAAAGATGATGCGAATTAGTGCGCCTTAAACAATAACAGTTTATTTAAAATTATCTGCAATAACTAAATGGAACCTAAATAAAGGGAAAAAACATAAATGATATTAATTTTTAAGTTCCTGTTAGTAGGTATGTATTCATAAAACCACAAAAGTAATAACCTGTATTTAAATAGAACTCTAAATAATGTGCACTTACAACATATACGCGAAATTGTTTTAAATTGTAATTTTTGCCCATCTAGAAAATAGTTTAGAGAATCAATGACTAATGTTTATCTATAAATAATCAAGCAATAACAATAAACAAATTATTTTTGTATTAAAAAGTACTTAAATTATCTTATTTTCTTAAAAACAATAATAGTTGACTGAGATCGTCTAGAGCAAATTCCAATGCCAGCGGAATTAGGAAATTACACAATTTCGATGTAACGTAAGTAGATTAAAGTAGGCACATAATTTAATAACAAAAATTAATGATCTACAACAAAGATTGCGTTTTTTTTCAATGATATATTAAATAAATTTAAAATTGTTTTTTTTTGATAGGAACGTGAAGAAAATTTTGTGGCTTATTTTTACGGTAAGTAACTTGTGTTGTAATGTTTTGTGCTAATTACAGTATCCTTGAATATTGAAATATGTGTTACAAATTCTAGAAATCGTGGATATCACGCTAAACGATTACCATGAACTTAAACCACATCAATTCCGTGATCCATTAAATGCACTTAATAATCGCAAAGCGTTAAAAATTATTGCGGTTATGATTGCAACCGAAGGTGAGGCATTAGTTGAGGGTATTTACAATATAAAAAGACGTAGCATCACCATAATTGACTTTACATTACAGAGATAATCTACATTGATCAGACTGTTGTAAATAATACAAGGACTTCTAAAAGGTCATATCATTACTTTCATAGAAACTTGATACCGCGGATGTGTTGAAATGTAAATTTTATTGCATATTTTATTCTGTAGATGAGCATTCTTCACATTTAATTTGTTTTGTTATTCAAACTAATTCCACAGAACGCTTTAAAATGTAAGTGTCCCCCCAAAAAAAAACTATTATAATAAATTTCGTATTATATAGCGTTTATAGATTACACTCGTATTATAATCACCAATTATTTTGGAAATTTATTGCTTCACGACTTTTTAACATTCGTTTACAGCGATGAAATCAGCATGTGGTACTTATTGTTTTACATCTCCGTACGCGTTAATATTAATTTTCCTACAAGCACGGAACAGTACCTGAAAATTTCTATTAATTACAACTTTCGTTTATGGATGCACAGGAAACGATTGTTTTGCGTTATTGAACGTGTTAATAAATTGAAATTAAGCCACAAACCAGGATGTATCTAATTACAATCAAACGTTTCGCTTAAAAGGTGCAATTGAATAATTCATGGTTAATTGTAACTGCATTTGCATCCAATGCTTCTTGTAAAATCAAAATCTTCATTGAATTCATCATCCTTGAATTACACGTGAATGTATCTCACGATCTTAAATAAAAAGTGCTTTAAATTGTAAATTGCATGCGTGACTCAAAGTGTTAACTTTTATTTACTAATAAATTTTGATTCAAACATGCTTTGGCAAGATTGTTAATTTAACTTTTTATATTCTTCTAAGATAATATATAGGACCCCATATGTTTGCTATCCGTAAACAAGGCTCCTATAACAAAGTCAGTCTAGCAAGACGATACAAACGAGCACTTTAAATTAATCTAATATTTAATAATGTAAAATATTAATCGTTATTTATAAATAATTGTAATGAATCTTACGCAAACGTTCGTGGAAACATTATGAATCAAACGTGATCTAACAATTGTTTTCTTATATTTATTTTAATAAATTGCTTAATTACATATTTATAAATAATTCAGTTTGATTCACTGATGTCCTAAAACACTATTCCTTCAAGTGCAGCATGCTTTTTTCTGTATTTTTTATGAAAAAACTTTAAAAACAAGTTTTTATGTATTTTTTTTAGAAGAAAATGAATGAAAATGATGGAATAAATACGCATGACAAGAATTCATTATAAACCAAGTTGTTGCATGACAAACAAAAGTATGTATACATTGTCATTTGGTAGTCAATGAGTAAAGTGTAAGTAACTATAGTAAAATTCACGAAGCAAAATAGCCGTGTTTACACGAATAATAGAATCGCGAACCACCACGACAACAGAAATAAAATGATACATATTTAGTATGATGTAATGCAGTCTTTTTTTGAAGTCCTTCAAATAATACTCAGGCAACGATAAATTTTTGGGTTTATCGTACTCGTAAATGTTAATTTAGTTTTGTAGATCAATGTATTATTTTCTCCAAATACCG
This sequence comes from Abscondita cerata, assembly GCA_030710515.1. Lineage (NCBI taxonomy): Eukaryota > Metazoa > Arthropoda > Insecta > Coleoptera > Lampyridae > Abscondita > Abscondita cerata. Next base: position 151,081 of record JALBCR010000951.1, read on the forward strand.
AAGCGTGAAGTGTACCGTTCCGATTTATTAAGTACGACTTTATGTAAATGCGCGCGCATTATCCTTTTTAAGTTTCATGTCCCCCTGAGGGCGCCTATAAATCTGTAGTTCTCCAGTTCAGAAGTAAACCGAAGGATAAGGTATACGTGACGCGTTTCGCACGTTTACTTGGCCTCATCGTTCCGTCCATACGTGGAACAGAGAACGCCGTCCACCGCAGGCCAAGTAGACGTGACGCGTATCGCAAGTTTACTTGGCCTCACCGTTCCGTCCGTACGTCGTCTTCAACGTGACGCATTTCGCACTTGAGGACGCCGTCCACGGTAGTCCAGGTAGACGTGACGCGTTTGCACGTTTACTTGGCCTCACCGTTCCGTTTATACGTGGAACTGAGAACGCCGTCTACCGTAGTCCAGGTAGAAGTGACGCGTTTTGCACGTTTACTTGGCCTCACCGTTCAGTCCGTACGTGGAACTTGAGAACCCCGTCCACCGTAGTCCAGGTAGACGTGACACGTTTCGCACGTTTACTTGGCCTCACCGTTCCGTCCGTACGTTGTCTTCAGCGTGACGCATTTCGCACTTTAGGACGTCGTCCACGGTAGTGCAGGTAGACGTGACGTGTTTTGCACGTTTACTTGGCCTCACCGTTTCATCCGTACGTTGCGTCGTCTTTGACGTGACTCAACGTCCTCAACATACGCCTTCCAATTTTCGTTTGAATTAACGACTGTCGCGTTTCACACGTTGTTGATCCAATCCGACCTACGTTATCCAAACTCTTTTTGTACGTTGTCCACCGAACAACACCACCCTTTCCTACCCCCAAACAGAATCGCTTTTATTATTTTCCGTTGTTACTTAAAAATAAAGAATTTTGAGTTGTTATTTGTTTGTTTGCTTCTTGCCACGACTTGAACCTCCCGAGGACCGTTTTTTTACTGAAGCCACCCGAGTGATGTAAACGACCATTTTTTTTAATCGTGTATTGTCAAATCAACCTACAGATGTTATACATGACATTTAGGAATTAGTAAGTGAATGACAAAAATAATAAATGAAAATGAATAAATACGCATGACAAGAATTCATTATAAACCGAGTCGTTGCATGACAAACAAAATTATGTATACATTGTCATTTGGTATACAATGAGTAAAGTGTAAGTAACTATAGTAAAATTCATGAAGCAAAAATAGCCGTGTTTACACGAACAATTCTTGGCCTTACCGTTCCGTCTGTACGTCGCTTTCAGTGTGACACCTTTGAAACTTGAGAACGCCGTCTACCGTAGTCCAGGTAGACGTGACTCGTTTTGCCCGTTTACTTGGCTTCACCGTTCCGTCCGCACGTAAAACGTGAGAACGCCGTCCACCGTAGTCTAGGTAGACGTGACGCGTTTCACATGTTGTTGATCCAATCCGACCTACGTTATCCAAACTTTTTCTGTACGTTGTTCACCGAACTACCACGGCCGTTCCTACCCCCAAACAGAATTGTTTTTCTTTTTTTCCGTTGTTACTTAAAAATAAAGAATTTTGAGTTGTTATTTGTTTGTTTGCTTCCTGTCACGACTTGAACCCCTGGAGGGCCGTTTCTTTACTGATGCTACCCGAGTGATGTGAACGACCATGTTTTTTTTTTAATCGTGTATTGTCAGATTCACATACAAATGTTATACATGACATTTAGGAATTAATAAATAATGTCAAGACTATACTAATGTCTCAGACTGATCAATTGTTTTAATAACTGTTTTGTTTTAATCTGGTATAAATATTTTTATGACAACGATTGAAAAACACTGCACCAGTACACTCAGTAGCGTTAATAAACAATTTTCTTGTACATTTGGCCATGAATTTGTAGATTCAGGTTTGACTGTTGATTTTCTATTTATTATGGGGTAAAGTTGTCTTAACCTGTTGTTGCCTTGCATGAGTTTTGGTTAATGCGGTAATTCCAGTTCAAACAAATATCTAAGTGAACACCAATATATTTAATAGCATTCTCTTTTGGGTTTCATAGGATGGAAACTCCACTTATTTCAATGTTTGGTGGGTGCAAATATCTTTGCTTGGCATTTTGCGGGGTTAATTAGGATGTTCCAGTCAGTGTACCATTTAATAATACTGTTAACGGTATGTTGTAATTAATGGACTCCATCAGTTAAGTTACGGCTTTGTGTGATAATAGCTGTATCGTCAGAAAATATGGCTAATGACGCTGATACTGGTGTATGTTTGAAATATAGATATTGAAGAGAAGTGGTGCCAGAATACTTCCTTGGGGAACGCCTGCGTGAATTGTTTTATTTTGAGATATGTAAGAGTTTACTTTGCATGTGAATTGTTTGTGGTCTAGCAAAGAAAATATGCAGGTAGCTGGGGATGTTCAGATTTAGGATATTCTTCTTCAGACCTAAACTTTGTCAAACGCTTCTGTTTCTGTTTCTGTTTTCAAAGCCACTTGAAATGATTTCGCTGACCCGTTGCAGTTGGTAACTGGTAGAATGCCTTCTTCTAAAACCGAATTGCGACGGTGGTAGAATATGCAGTGTGTCCACGCGTTAGGGAGTTTTTGAGCAAAAAACAATTAATGCAGTACTACCTTTACTCAGTCTTCTAACTCTATTTATAAATTTATTTACAATCAATTTGTCCAGTGCTTCTAAATCAATTATTGCTTAAATTATAAATAATACTAATCTATTTACATACAGTGGTTTAGAATTACTGGTAATATTATTATTTCTATTTTACATTTATGCTGACTTGTAATAGTTCTAGTTTTATTCCTTATTAAATATTTTTGTCATTGTATTTATATTATGAAATGTGTGTCAATATTTTTACCTTCGTTTGTAATGAACTAAATTATATTGTGAAATTACATTTAAATTACGCTGTGAAATCTGTTTAATTTCCTAATTGAACATATTGCCACCTCCAGTTCTGGGAACTGCCACATATCCGGCTCGAAGGACCATGTCCACGCGTTAGGGAAGTTTTGAGTAAAAACAATTAATGCAGTACTACCTTTACTCAGTCTTCTAACTCTATTTATAAATTTATTTACAATCAATTTGTCCAGTGCTTCTAAATCAATTATTGCTTAAATTATAAATAATACTAATCTATTTACATACAGTGGTTTAGAATTACTGGTAATATTATTATTTCTATTTTACATTTATGCTGACTTGTAATAGTTCTAGTTTTATTCCTTATTAAGTATTTTTGTCATTGTATTTATATTATGAAATGTGTGTCAATATTTTTACCTTCGTTTGTAATGAACTAAATTATATTGTGAAATTACATTTAAATTACGCTGTGAAATCTGTTTAATTTCCTAATTGAACACAGTGTTTTACTTTCTTTGAGTAAACGGGTGTTGGTGATTCTTTCAATGACTTTTGATAGGGTGTTTAAAAGGTTTATTAGTTTGTAACTGTTTTTACCCGGTTTGTTGTACATAAGTATGTGCGTGAGTTCCCATTTTAAAGGAAAATGGCCTTTTCTGAGATATGAGAACTACCACCTATAGAGAGTAAACTCTTATAAAATCTGGCGCCCGTGAACTATAAAGCTTCGTAGAATGATGACGGTTGGTATAGTAAAATTACATTTTTTATAGCAAAAAAGCTTCTCATCCAAAACACCAAAACTGAAGTGGAATTATTGCTCTCATTTTGTATTTTCTCTAGTAATTCTTGTCATTAGCATTACTTCTTTAAGGTATCAAATTTAAGTCATTATTTGTACTTCATTTTCTGCCTATATCATAAAATAACAGCTTTAAAATTATTCAATAGTTTGAGCTTGATTTTTTTCGGTGAGGTTTTTGATGCACCAGCCCAAGAAAACATGCAAGTTTGCTTAAGAGAACGAGACCAATAATTTTCGTATTATATTTGATTCCAATAAATTACACGAACGTTTTGGATTACAAATATCTGACAAACAGACAAATACTGACCTAACCATTAGAAGTAAATGAAAACAATACAATAGATGATATCTCAAGTATTTTGGGTTAAGTTACAAGTATGAGGTGATAGAGTATTGGCAAAGAATTCTCAAGTTTAGAAAACCAATTCAAACAGTACACTATGCCATAACTAAAATTTAAGAGAAAAGTATAAAAATTAGTCATAAGGACGACTCGATCAAGATCAAGAAAAAGAAGAGAAGTAATTAACCAAATCACATGCAAAGTAAGGTATTGAGAAAAATGAATATATAAAAAATTGGAAAATGAAACTTATCACCTAAAGCAGATCAAAGCAAGACCAAAAAAAATCAAGTTTTTCCTGAGAAATTCTAGAGGAGTTTTAATAACTGATACATTTATAGATTTTGACGTGATTTTTCCAAATTTTTACTTTGCTGCAAATTTTTTTCTGAAAACCGCTGCCATATTAGAAAAACAATGTTCCAAAGCAGTTTTTCGACGATATTTTTTTTCTGGCTAACTTTACGTTGAAAACAGTTATTTAATAAATTAAATTATAGAATATTTGGTATAATTGATGTTTGAATTATTTTTTCTAAAATGAACAGTATTGGCCAAAAACCCATTTCCACACCATCATAAAGTTGTGTTCCTGACTCGTCTTTTTAGTGGTATTTCCAGTAGGCATTCTCATTCTCTCGCTATCACGGATGAACAAGGTTTTGCTCCATACTCATAGTCCATACCACTGCTGGCTGAACTTAGTGATAGGTTTGGAAGGGACCCAAAAGCAAACCAAAGCAAAACCAAGAAAAAAAATGAAAGAATTTCCTAAAAGCTAGAACAATTGTTGCAACGTCCGAGAAATTCACGACTCAAAATACGTACCGTAAAACATTTTGGAGGAAATTTTTCATGACTTTGCAATTTCTCCATATTAAAGAAATTATGACCCCTCTTAATTATAAGAAAATTTTGCATCTCTGGGATCATAAACAAAACACACCAAACACACCTCACAAGTGGTGTAAGAATGGATGCCTTCGTAGAAGTTCAGTTACCTGATCTAGTCCAGTCAGCTAGAAGTATTGCCTTATACATTTTAAAAAAGTTGTAAAAATTGGTGTATTTATAGATTTTGACGTGCTCTTTTCGTATTTTTACTTTGCTAAAAAAAATTTTTTTTGGAAACCGCAACCATACTGGAAAAATAGAGCAAAACAATTTTGCCGACTCACTTTACGGTGACAATAGTTATGTAATAATAGTATATTATATAACGAGAGAAGTAAAGAGCATATTACGTACGAGTGGAAAAGTTACATACGAGCGACGAAGAAGCGAGTAATGTATTTCCACTCGTACGTAATTGCTTTCGTTGCGTGTAATGCGTGTAATGCTTCTGTACAAGTTTTTTACTTGGCTTTATCGACACTCGTGCGTTTAAGGCATTGAAGCTGTTACTTAGATAGCGATATGCACGTAAACGCACACATGTCCTTACTTTTAACTGTTGGCATTTTCTTAGTTTATACTAATCATACGTGTCAATGTTCATACACGAGATGTCGTCAGACACACATTTTGCTTGTAATTGCTTTACTACTCGAGACATGTACTATACTTTCTCTACGACATCACAATTTGAATTATCCAATGATTAATGAAATTTGTATAAATTACAAAATAGATTTATAAGAATATTTTTGCCCTTCTTTCAATAAATTTACTAAGAAAAACACAAAAAAAGAAAAAAAAGAATGCCGGTACTGAGATTTGAATCCTAATACACCTATTCAAAGTCACCCACCTTAGCAACTGAGCCAGGGGGTCTTAACTTTTTGTTTTTTAATAGTGGGAGAAGTTGATGAACCAATTAATTTGACGTTAGAATTAATTTATTGTGGCACCTACATTATTTATCTTAGTTTCCATGACGACTACCTGTAATGTAATATAAATATATTACGTGCTAGTACATTACTTGCATGTTTGTGTAGAGGCCCACCTACTAATCAAGGAAGCAGTTGTGTTTTTGACGTCTTACTGACAACGGAGTAGAAAAATTAAATTACAGAATATTTCCTACAATTTATGTTTCAACCTTTATTTTGTGAAATAAGTAAGCATACAAACGCCGCAATGGCTAGATGCCTAATTCGTACATCAACAAAAAGTATTTGATATACGTTAAAAAACCGGCCTACTATGGTCTGCTGTCACAGATATAAACGGACAATCTTCCCTTACCTTGTTTTGTAAGGTTACAGTAGCGTAAAAAGTATGTCCTTAAATACCTACAGATATACCAGGTTTAACCAGCAGTGGTATAGATCAAAACCTGGTCCATCAGAGATAGTGAAGAGAAGGAGAATGTGGTAAATTTAAACAATAGTGCATCACATGTGGATTAGGCTACTGGCGATACTACTAAAAAAACGAGCCTGAAACTTTACCTCGTGGTGGTGTGGAAATAAGATTTTTGGTCAATATGCTATTTTTCCAGTATGGAGGCGGTTTCCAAAAAAAAAGTAAAAATCCGTAAAAAGCACGTCAAAACTACTACACTATAAAGCGCTGTGATACACGGAACCGGTTTGTTCCAGAATTTATAGACTGATTACTAATACCAAAATAAAATCTGAATTAAATTGAGAGATTGATCGTAAGTTAGATCAGAGTTTATTTTTTCATCATTGTAATAAATCGCGTGGAATAATCATAGTGCAAACTGTTACGCCACTGGAGTTACGAGAATAAGTCAGAATGATCGATGGTTCTAAAACTTTCGTATTTTTAAACGTTCGAAACGATTCAAGTAGTTTTTGAGAGCAGTTGTAAGTTGTCAGTTAATGCGAGTTGATAAAAATTATAACGTGTAATATGAATTGTGTGGATAAGATCTATACTCTCAATAGTGTAATATGATCCGGGTTGCGTAATATTCATCTCGTGATTGTGAATGCAAAAGAAAAACAAACGATAACAATCGTAACAATTCTTACAAATTTGAATGTTTTCAACAAGATGGAACCACCGCACACACTGTAACGTAAATAATATAAAAATATTTTTCCCAAATAAAATTATTCGTCGAAATACCTTTTCTGTGATTTTTTGTTATTGTCTACTGCAAGAAATCTTTATTTTAACTACTGGTAAACAATATTGACGGAACGTTGCTAAAATTATTTGGAAAAATAAAAATAAATAAGTTTTAAAATATTCTAAAATTGCCTGATTTGGTTTTGAAAAATATAATTTTTGAAAAACAAAGATATTTTCTTGCAAAATGAAATCAAATGAAAAAAATGGTAAATGTAAATGAATAAATGGTAAATCGTTACCATGAAAAAATATTGTTGTTTCTTGATTAATTTAACTGACATTTAACAGTTTTCCCAAAAATTATATTATAACCGCCACAAGACATTAAAATAAATTTTACGTGATCAAAATCTGTAAATGAATACATTATTATTATTATTAATACTTTTAATATGTAAGAACTCCATGAACATGTAAAAATCATAAAAAGGTGATAAAAATTAAATACCTAAATGAAATTTACTTCTCATCGTAGCCACAGATTATTTTGTACCGGTTTATTTGTAAACAAACTATAAATTAGTGAGCAGTGTTAAAAACCTGGCCGTCAGCTCTGTTAGTCGCAGAGGGGTCGTAGATGTACTTACTAGTTATTAGGTCAAAGGTTTGAAAAGGAGAGAAACCAGAGGGCACTATCTAGTAGAACGTGTAGAAAATATTATATAGCAACTAGGAGTTCCAAACACAGAAACAACCGTAAACTAGTTACAGTCATCCAACAGTAGCTTCAGTAGGTTCGTTATTTCCATATTGACAAAACGATAGAAGTAACAGATAAAGCAGCCAATGCAAGGACCAATTTTTAGTGATTAGTCTTTAGAGAACGGGAAGACCTATTAATAACCAACCATATTCTACGGCTTAGATAATTATTGAGTAGTCATAAACCAGTATCCTAGCCGGAGTTCTACACGTGGTGGCAAAATGATGGTCTAAGAAGGAATTCACAAAGGTAGAAATATAAGAGAAAATGCTACTTATGACGCAATAAGTGCTATTAATTTATCTGGAGCTCAAACTGGATGTTCAAAAGTACGACACCTCCGTACGACCACTTTTTGGTAGAGAAATGAAATTTACCGCAACGTTAGCGAACCAAATAAGAAAACTGGATAACCCTAAGACAAAATCTAGAATTCGAAATTTGCACCAAACAGGATTTCTAACGACATGTATGCATATAATCTTGGTTGCGTACCCACAAGTAAATTTTCTACTAGAAAAAATATTTTTATTTACAATACTAACACCGCATTTTGGTATAATTTGTATACAATTGCTATTTGTATAACCACAAATGACAAAACGAACAGGTACAAAAAATCAAGTATTGCTATGTGTTACGTTTTGAAAAAAGAAGCATAAATATGGAATTAAGCTAGTTTTTAATTACTAATTAATGCGAACCATTGCGTACGTGATCGCTCACACGAGTCGACACTAGATGTCGCAAAACCTACAGTTTTAATTACTATGTTTAAAACAAATGTCAAATGGTTCTGACAAGTGACGAAAAGTAAACAATTTTGTCATCAACTTTGATTATGAAAAATATCACTTTATGTGCCAATTTAAAAAAAAATATATTTATCAACACTAGTTTAAGACGAAATTAGAATGAATGCATTTTGACGAAAAAATCATATTTTTGAAAATATAGAAGAAACCAAAAAAAATGCCTTTCTCCTGAATGGTCCCAAAATTATCAAATCTCTATACACAAAAATTTAGTCAAAATCTGAATAACACTTTGTAAAATTTTTCCCCAGTTGCATAAATACTAGTTAAATCTGTTTCGTAGTATCGTAGCACGTCCAAATGCTATCGAATTAGCACTATCCTTCTGATTGGTTAAAATTTAAATTTTTAGCCCACTGATTGGTCAACAAATTATTGAGACTAGTTACTATTTATGCAACCGGGAAATTCATTAAATTCTCCTGAGGAGATTTCACTGGGGTTTGTATTTTACCTAATAAATTTGAGTTTTTTAAATTCTAATCTTTTCTAATAAACAACTCAAAATAAATTTGTAAAATTGTGCACGAGCACTGATGAGTTTTAATAAGGCGAAACACGTGTATGTAGGGGGTTCATAAATCTGTAGCTACAACGGGTCATTGTTTATATGCAGTTGACAAGAATTTAACATCCAGTGTTATTAAAAGCGCATAGTTTTTAGAAGAATTCATAGCTGAGATCGAATTTGATTTCATACAAGCAATGTTTCATGAGGCGGCGACTCAACATACTTCAAGTATAGTTAACATTTTCTTACTATAGAAGGACTACAGAATTTAAATAAAAACAAAATACTGTTTCGAACATTATTTCCAAGATATAATAATAAATAACACAACCACGTCCACTATAAAGATTAAAATGTGTAGATTCAGAAAAATTTAATTAGTTATCAGCTAACATTAAAAATTCCTACGGGGGCGTTCATAAAAATGCGCACTCAAATAAATAACCGGAATACAAATAATGTTCTTTTCTTAATACATTCGAATCGTTAAGAATTAATTCTTGGAGTAATCGATAAATAAATCAACCCCTTGGCAAAGGCACGAACTTTATCATATAAAAATAGTTATAAAAACGTCAGTTGCAAACGTCCCTTGTGATGCCTTTTAACAAAAACATACCTCTTGGACGACTCAACAAACCCGATTATTTTTAATAAAATTTATCATGTGTTACGTATTGTATTGTCACTTTTGAATATAGGGGCATCTTTAAGGGTATAAAGTCTACGACACCTCTCGTTTCACGTTAAAAATTCAGTAAAATTTTACAATTTACGATATACATCCGTTAGATCTAGTTCAGTGGTATGGCAATAATATGCTGATACAAATAACAATAGTACGTGGTCGTGTTTTGTGTTTGTGCTCTCAAAATATGTGGTGTTTGCAAGCACGAATTCAGTCCTCTCCGTATTATAAAAGTATTGTTAGGAAAGTGTCGATTGACTTCGTATCTACTTACTCAGATTTATGTTCCGTTAATGCCATTGTGGATTATCGACTGCCCATTGTGTTTACATTGGACATTGACAATATTAACACGGGATTTTTGTTATTTATGAGATAGCAAAAGATTTGATAAGTGATTTCAACGGGATGTGCATTCGTACGGAAATTAACTGATATTCAAGAAGCATCTGCTTGGGAGAATCTCTACACTAAAACGTCCGTTCAAGCATTTTACTTGATTTTTTACGGATAATTATAGTTCTTTTAAAAACTACTTTTACTCCTAGTTTTTCTACATACATGCGTCTATACTGAGTATGGCATCCGACAAATATAGAATACCTTAAGCAATTGCCCGTAATTAATACCCATTTATGCATATTAGCATTGAGTTTCTAATTATTTCATTTTTTAACCCACAAAAGAAATTGACCTCCATTAAAACTTCATTTATGCCATTGTACATAATTTGACAGTTTACAGTTACGTTATTTGTTTTTACAAATTGATTTAGTAATAAAAAGGAAGTACGTTTCAAAACGTTATCAATTACAATTTGGCGAATAGTATAATATCAAACAAAATCATACTTTCTAACCATTTTTTTTTGGTTTGCAAAATTAAAAAATTTTCGCACCGATTGAAATGATATTAATTAATGCAAATTTACGAAGCGTCAATCTAAATCAAATTCATTATGGATAAATGACTTCAATTTATCGATGTTTATAATTAAATATTATAATTTATTAATTAAATTAAGGAGCTCAAAATTTAAAAAAAAAATACGCATCTTTTTGCTCAAATTAACACCTGTACCTTTTAAAAATGTGTTTGTAGATAATAAATGTTTAACGGTTACCTTTCAGCTAATTAAATGGGATTAGAATCCAATAAGTTAAACATCTTTTAAAGAAGTAAATTGTAAATTATTGATTTTATTTTTTATCTTAAACGTTAAAAAATCCATTGATGGAAATTAGGTTTTTGTGTTGAGGTCTTGCGATTATCCGATTATTTATTACCATTCCTTGCTCTTTAACATTTTTAAACATTATTGAACATTTATGTAATTTTTAAAAATAACATTTACGGATATAAATTTTTTATCTGTGTTTGTGTCATACAAGAATTCATAGAAAAATCATGAATCAAACTTGATCTAATAAGTATGAGATCTTATTTATTCAATTCAATATATTATAAAAAATTTATTTGAAAATTGTTATTAATTATCGTTGCGGTTTATTTTTTTTTCTACTGGTTTCAACATTTTGGGTTGTTTACACGGTTTTTTATTAAACGTCAGACGATGCAGTTTAAATCAAAACCTTATTTATTAAATTAGCTTTTTGAAGTTTTGTTTGGTTTAATGAGGTCCGTGAAATTGGCCTTACCCAGTTGTCGAATTAAAAATAATTTATCAAAAAATTTTGTGCTATTTATTGCTAATAATTAAAATTATTGTGCTAGAATATTTAAAAAGTTATTAACAAAAACAAATGGGTACGGCCAACTTCACGTAGCCACGTGCCATACTCTCTTCATCAATTCCATATTTTTATAAAGGTATAATTTTGTGCTATTTATTGCTGATAACTAAAAATTTTGTGCTGGTGTATTTAAAAAGTTATTAACAAAAACAAATGGATAGATAGCCTCATGGTCATTTCTTTTCATCAATTTCACATTTGATCACATTGTAATTCTGTCCGAATTTTGTGCTATTTATTGCTGATAATTCAATATTTTGTGCTAGTATATTTAAAAAGTTATTAACAAAAACAAATAAGTACGACGGACTTCAAGTGGTCATATTCAGATGATCAAATCTTTATTACGGAATAATGTTTGGTTATTTATTACTGCTACTTCAAATTGAATTAAGTAATTAATTAACCAAACATATGAGGTTGGTTATAATCATAGTTTTAACAGTGTATTATTGATGAACACATTATTCTTGATTTTTACAAACAGTCAAATAATTTCAAACACTTTTGATTTAATTTGAATCGGTTTTTTGTGCGTGTACTTTTTTACGCTTTAATTCATCTCAAAAATTAAATACTAATTTTTCTACCTAATGAGAATAAAATAATGAAAATCAGTAATTATAAAATAATCATACATTACGGCAACCACAAATACGTTTTTCTATTTACAGACATAAAATTAGAATTTTTTTCTAGGGGTTTACGTAGCGTAAAAATTCTGTTAAATTTTAATTTAAATAATGATTAATTAATATTAGTGTTTGGGAAATGGGGAAATCAATAGATAAACTAAAAAAAGGAAAGGCAGGAGGAACGGATGGAACACAAGGACAACATTAGAAATACACTGGGAAAAAGACGAGGGAAAAATTAAAAAAATTTTGAAAAAATATGGACAGGAAAGGGAATACCTAAAAGTAGCAGAAAGTCCAGGAGGCAGGACAGATGTAAAAAACTACAGAGGGGTAAGCATAATGAACATAAGGTGTAAGATATATGCAGAAATAATAAGAAAAAGGTTAGAGAAGGAGCTAGAGGAAAAGAGATTATTACCGTACTGGCAAAATGGTTTCAGAAAAGGAGAGGGACGATAGATAATATTTTTATTTTGAAGCACATAATTAACAGAGAGATAGAAAAACGGGACAGTATGGGGTTTGTGTATGGAGATAAAGGCAGCATTCGATAACATGGACAGAGAAACACTATGGAAAAAAATGAGGGAAATGGAGATAAAAAACGACATAAAAGACGCAATAGAGGAGGTTTACGAGGAGACAAGATGTAGATCGAAAGTGGAGAAAAGGTTAGGAGGAGAATTTTGAACGGAGAAGTGGCTAAAGCAGGGATTCGCGTTAAGTCCGTGTCTGTTCGTAATCTATTTAAGCGATTTAGAAGAGGAGTTGGAAAAACATCAGGTAGGAGGGATCGTAATAGGGAGGAAAAAGGTATGGGTGTTGGCATATGCCGCCGATATTGTCGCTTTAGCGAAAAACGAAGAAGAGATGAAAAAGATAATCAAAGTAATAAAAAGGTTCTTAGAAAAAAGAAAACTTCAAGTGAATGTACCGAAAACAAAAATAATAGAATTTAAAAAGAGAAAAGGAAGACAAAGGGAGGTGAAATGGTGGTGTGGAGAAGAACAGATTGAGAGTGTGGACAAATACAGATATTTAGGGTATGTGATAAGATACGACAACAAAGATGAAGACCAAATAAGACAACTCAGACAGAAGGGAAATATAATAGTAGGAAAAGCATGGGGGGGATAAGGTTACACAAAGACAGGAAAGAAGAACAAAAACAGAAGAAGGAAATATAATAGAAAATACAAGGAAATAATCGCGGAAGAAATACCAAAGTACTTGACATTGGAAAAAGGGTTAGAAGAATAAAGGTTAATAGCAAGGTTTACGACAGGAAACGAAGAACAGGAAAACAAATACTGGAAGAGGGATGAAAAGAGGGTATGTAGATTGTGTGGTAAAGTGTGGGAGAATATCAAACATATGAAGGAAAAATGTGAAGGGCTGAGACCAGAGAAAATAAATTGGAAGAGGTTATTGGAGGAAAAGGGGAGAGGGATACAATGGATACAGAAAGTAGTGGAAAGAAGGAAAAGGATTGAACGGGAAGAAAGAAAAATAATGAAACAGTAGGGAGATGGAAATAAGGGGAAACAGTTGGATAGGTTTAAGGAATTGTATTAAAATATAGAAAACGAATCCTTTGTTTAATTATACAAAAACAATAAAATTTGATTTGATTTGATTTGAATATTAGTGTTTTGTATCTCTGGTGGAAAATTTGCAAATCTAAGTCAGTTTCTTAATCCTTTTTAAAATAGACACTTTGATTGGATAATATTGTACAGTCAGATGTAGTACAGGATAAAGTAAAATCGTTTGCGGTACGGTTTACCTGCATAACAAAAGATTTATAATTACCAGCAATAAATAGCACAAAATTATACCGTAATAAAAATGTCGAATTGATCAAGTGGGTATCGCTACGTGAAGTCGGCCTTACCCATTTCTTTTGTTAATAACTTTATTATATAGCAGCACAAAATTTTTAATTATTAGCAAAAAAGCACTAAATTAGCACAAAATTTCTAGATAAAAATATTTCTAAATTTGTCAAGTGGGTAGGGACCTGGTTTAATTCAAAGCGAAAAACAGTTAAGTGTCACAAAGGCAGAGAAATCAATCGGAGTCCGGTTAGCAAAATCTTTCTTTTCTGCCCTCATACAGAATACGAGCACTTTTTTAGTTGACCTAACGTCAGTTTTTTCAAACAATCACTTCTAATTAGATAAATTAAGACTAGATCCTATAAAAACCGGTTTTTCAATCGCTGATAAACCTATATTTTAATCACGTAAAATCCTGTGATATCGGAACTTGTAGTTTGTCTTTTATATTCACTACTATTGCTTAGATTTAAATTATAATCATTTGATCTAATTGCTAGATTTATGTCTACTAGGCCGAGAATTTTTTCAAGAAAAACAACATATTTTAGTCGCCTTTGATGAAAAATACAAGCATGTGAGAATTTAACGCATCAAACGGAAGCTTTAGAACTGTAAAGAATTTAAAAGAAAAATCTAAACTTAAGAAAACAAACAAAGAAGAAAATCTGGTTAGAAAAGTAATCAGCAAAAAAAAAACAGGTGCAGGAGAGCATTCTGAATAAGCAAGTTACAGGCCTGGAAAATAGTTATGAAGCAAGTAAGTTTGAAGCACTGCTACGTTGTACATAATACCAAACAAATTTTTCTTACAGGGACACAAAATGCAGATATTCTATTTGATGACACTAGAAGCGAATTGGAAAAGATTGGCATTCAAGGTTTTTTGAGAGATTTTGATTACTTTCATTAGTAACTGACATTGTCATGTCATACATAGGAGCGCCACAGCCAACCTCTTTATAGTTAAGCCCATCATAACCACGTCCCACAACCACGTCTCACAACCACGTCCCACAACCACCAAGCTGAGCAATAATGAAAATGTCCCAACTTGTAGGAAGGAGTATTGCTCAAGTGACTTAAAAAAATGCCAACAAAGAGGTTGCGGACCCGCTTGATATAATAATTCAATCAAAAATATACTGACAATTATTATGAATAGTCGGTAAGTTATTCTATCCTTAATTAAATAACGAAATAATTTCTTCTTTATTTATTTATTTATTTATTTTATTTATTTATTGGTCAATCGCCCAACAGGTTAAATTACCCACTTACAGGTCAATATCTTAAACTTAAATTAAATTTTACTTTAACAACAATTTGAAAAAATAAAAAAAATTAAAAATAAAAATGAAGTAATAAAAAGTGAAAACTAAATTACGAATACTAATAATATAACTAAACAAGTTTAAAGTAAAACTAAATAACAAGATGGTACCTACTATCAGAACAAACTGAAAGTATAACTTAAATTAAAACAAAAAAAATGCTAAGTATTTTGAAAATAAGAAGCTAAATTTCTTAAATTAAGTGACTACCCGAAGAACACGTATACGTCTAAAAAATATATAATTAATGTCAGTAGAATAGCAGCAGCTCGACCTTTGGACCCTGCTTTCACTTTCTCTGATGACCTCGCCTTGTACGTGTATGAGGTGATTTTTGAATGACGTCATCTGTGACCTCGCCTTGTACGTGTATGAGGTGATTTTTGAATGACATCATCGATGACCTCGCCGTTAACGTGTACTAGGTCTTTTGGAAATTTTTTGCTGACGTCAATGCCGGCAGGGATTTTTGGGGAAATTTTAATTAACGCCACTTTGGCATGATGATGTAATTGCCTGAAGTGTTTTTTCTATAAAAATTATGACGTCAATGTTTACCACCTGTATAAAAGCGACGTCTCTGTGTCTAACATTTAGTCTTGAAGTGTCTCGACAGTACTTATTTTAAAATGGCTGGTAAATTCAAATTCAACTCTGCCAAGAAGAACACAGCTCCTTACCATAGGCCACAATCACCAGTGTACAGACCTTCAGAAGTGGACTATAAAATGTACAACGAAGCTCGAAAATCATATGGTGTCACAACAGATGAAGACTGCAAACAGAATCTCGAAAAACGTGAGAAAAATACATTACTTAATGAGGTATTTATCCCGTTAAACAATAGTTACACCAAATCAGCTTGTTTCGGGATGGATGTTTACAACAACTTCAGACCTTGTTTAAAAATAATTAAACAGGGGTTTAATTATGCAATACAGTTTACACTACCGCAATTTAAAACGTTTCTAGATGTGCTAGATGATATTATTAATGCTCTTCGATATAAAGATTCTGGAAGTTACGAGCTTGAAGATTATATCGTACTTACAACAGATTTAAATGCTGTAAGATTCGCCCCGAAGAAGAGTGATGAAAAGTATCAGCTGTACTTAGGACTTAGTTCGCTACAATCAATTAGAAAAATGAAGAACTATTTTATTTCGCGAATGAAAAAATTAGAAAAGTGTGATTTTCAATTTAATCAGTTTATAGAAAACGTAGTTGACATAGTTGATAAAAAGAAAAACGTTGGTTATGAAGAGGTTGTTGACATGGATGAAATCGGATATGAAGAGTTCAATAAAGTGTTGGATGAAAAACATAAAGACAACAATACTTTGCAAGACTTAGTTCATAAATTTCCGCATTATGTAACCGTTCAGGTAAAAAATTATATGGAATCTTACGATGATCGGTTTTTGTATAAATAGTTTTATAATTTTGTTTCACTGTATAATTTAACAAATAAAATATATAACACGTTTCAATTAAATTTTTTTTTACTTTACATTTAATCACCGAGTGGTAACATGTACCAATTTGAACACCCATTCTCTGCGATTGTAGCAGGCCCGTCAGGGTGTGGTAAATCATACTTTATCGTGAATTTTTTAAAAGAAAAAGAAACTGCATGTAATACTAAGTTTGAAAAAGTGTTTTGGTTTTACGACGAGTGGCAACCTCTTTACAAACAACTTACTGAAGTGCAATTCCAAGAAGGCTTACCAAGTATGGAATTGTTTGACGGTGCAAAACCTACGTTAATTATTATAGATGATTTGATGCGTGAAGCAAATTCCTCAATTGTGGATATATTTACAAAAGGCTGTCATCACCGTAATTTAAGCGTGTTTTTCTTAACTCAAAATATATTTCATCAAGGGAAGGGCCAGCGCGACATTTCTTTAAATACGCATTACATTGTATTATTTAAAACCCGCGCGATAAAGCCCAAATTAAACATTTAACTAGACAGATTTGTCCCGAAAATCCAAAATTTTTAGAAGAATCCTACATTGATGCTACATCTAAACCTCATGGCTATTTACTCTTCGATTTAAAACAAACAACGCCGGATTTAGTTCGTTACCGCACCTCGATCTTTAACGAAGAAGGTCCATGTTGTGTTTACGCCCCTAAAAAGACTTTAAATACGCCCGTTCAGATAAATTTGAAATAATCAAGCAATAATGCCCAAAGTGCTAGTTAAACACCGCGAACTCCTTCGCGCTCTTGCGAAACTTGAAAATAAAGAACGTCTTGCATTACTAAAATGTGCAGACGATAAACAAGTGCGTGTACAATACTTTAAAAGGAAAAGTTCCCTTGTCACGTCACCAGAAATCACAACTTTCGCGTCATAAAGACATCTTGAGAAGATTGGTAAAACAGGGGAACCTATCAAAAGAAAAAGAAAATCTTGGTTCAGCAAGGAGGCGCATTTCTACCACTTCTCATTGCACCTTTACTAACCGGTGTGCTAAGTAGTATTTTTGGTTAAACATGGAACACGCCAAGAAAATGTTGCTTGTACCACCAGAATTAATACAACGTTTGAAATCATCAGAATCTGTCGAGAACAATATATTGTCTCAGCTTGATACCGAGATGTACAATATTTTGAATTCTAAACTTTCTGATCACGATAAATGGACACAGTATAACCAAATTCTTCAAAGATACTTACACTTTGCGGACGAAGTCCGACATCCTGTAAGCATACCGATACAAGAAAAATCTATGTCGATACACGAAGAAAAATCTTCAAGTATGCCAGACTTTGAAATTGTTGATACATTACCTACCATGTATAAGAAAAAAGGTGTTAGTTTTATGAAAATGTTAAATGCTTCGGGTGATATAATGTGGGATAAAAACGGAACTGTCACAATAAAAGGTGAAATAATTCCTTCGTCAAATATTATAGACTTAGTGCATGATGCGATAAGACCTCGAAAAAATACGAGTCCGATAGGCTGGCCACAGTTTGCTACATTTCTGAAAGAAATAAATTTTCCGCAAGAACTAATAGGAAACTTAAAACGGAGGAGTGTAGTATCTCCACAAGAACAAACATTTGATCCGAAAAAGGAAAATTACGAAGAGAAAATTTCAATACATCGGTCCAGATCAAGAAGTCCTATACAAAAAGGCAGTCCAGTACGTACAAGAATGTCATCATCACGGAGTAAAACACCATCAACGTTTTTAAATTGGGAAAATTTGAAACTATAATCATGGAATTAAACACGATATATTTTGACCCGTCTAACGAAGTAGGATTTTCTGGTGCGAATTCTTTAATACAAAGTGTGAGAAATCGATATTCAAGAAGTGATGTACAGAATTGGTTACACAAACAAGAATCATATACTGTACACAAACCTGTCAAAAACGATTTCCGCGAAATAAATACATTGTAAATAATATGTTTGAATTATGGCAAGCGGATTTGTGTGACATGCAAAATATCCGAAAATATAACGACAACTTCAATTACATTTTAACAGTAATCGACGTTTTCACCAAGAAAGCATGGGCGCGACCTATTAAGTTTAAAACATCTAAAAACATTATTGAAGCATTTACTAATATTTTTGAAGAAGCTCGCAACATTCCTCAAAGTATTCAAACAGATAAAGGAAAAGAATTTATTGCCAGAACTGTCCAAAAATTTTTTAAAGACAACAACGTAACTTTTCATGCTACTAATAATCCTGATGTAAAAGCTGCTGTAGTAGAACGATTTAATAGAACTCTTAAAACACGGATGTGGCGTTATTTTACATATTCTAATTCTTACCGATATATCGACGTATTACACGACTTGTTGTCATCTTATAACAACAGATACCACCGAAGCATAAAAATGGCTCCCAATGATGTCAACGACAAAAACATTTTACAAGTTTGGAAAAATCTGTATCACAATGGCGTAGGTCTTCAGCGCTTACCTAAATATAAAGTGAATCAACACGTGAGAATTAGTAGAAACAAACTAGTGTTTGAGAAAGGTTACACTGCAAATTGGAGCGAGGAAATATTTAAAATAATTAAAGTTATAAAACGCAAACCGCCCGTCTATCAAATTGAAGATTTAAACGGTGAATCAATAGAAGGAACATTTTATGAAGAAGAATTACAACCTGTTATGATTGATCACAATACCACATACAAAATTGAAAAAGTTTTAAAAGAAAAGGTAAAGGTCGAAACAAACAGTATTTCGTAAAGTGGCAAGGCTATGGTGAGAAATTTAACTCCTGGGTATTCGCAAAACACTTAGAAGAATTATGAATACCGAGAACGAATTTTACTTGACATTGTTAAGCAATAGTTCTATGAATTATTTTCCTGGTAACACTACAGCTACTTTCACCACGCAGCTTCCAAAACGTGTAAGATTGACGGGAGAATGGGTTGTCGGAGTTTCTGAAATTCAGTACCCGTGTTCATTCTTAGCCGTTGGTGAAGCTGAGAACTTAATGTTTTATCGCATTGAACCGCCAGATAACGAGGGATATTATGTAGAAGGTATATTAGAAAAAGCTGTAAACTATTTTCTTAAAGATGATGAAGAAATTATCTATTCCGATGCTGAATGGTACATCATAAAAATCCCCGCGGGTAACTACGAATCAATTGAAGACGTTCTTGATGTAATTAATAATCACGAGTTAATAAAGAAACTAATAAACTTTAAATACAATAAAGTTACTAAACGAATTTTATTAACGTTAAACACAAGTTTGAGTGTGCTAGGATTTTCTAAACGATTAGCATTGCAATTAGGTTTTAGTCCTGATCAAAATTTAGCAATGCAGAAAAGTGCAAAACACCCTGCAAACATATGGACCGGTATACCATCGCAAATGTTTGTGTACTGCGATATTGTGGAACCTCAATTTGTCGGCGACATTTTATCACCACTTCTAAGAATTGTGAACGTTACTTCTGATAATTATAATTATGGATGTCACAAAGATATAGTTTACTCTCCAGTACATTACATGCCTGTGATGCGAAG
The DNA here is from genome assembly GCA_030710515.1 of Abscondita cerata. Lineage (NCBI taxonomy): Eukaryota > Metazoa > Arthropoda > Insecta > Coleoptera > Lampyridae > Abscondita > Abscondita cerata. The sequence continues at coordinate 171,455 of JALBCR010000951.1, forward strand.
AGAATTTGAGAATATCGAAATAAATATAAGGACCGAAACAGGAGCTCCAATGCCATTCGAGTTCGGAACTTTGAATTTGAAACTTCATTTTAAAAACTTTCGTAAATATGGCTTGTCCGTATCAACAATATTACATGAATCAAGCGGGTAGCGGAATTGGCGCAATTTACAGAGGAGCCCCATATCAACGAGGTCACGGTATAGGGAGTTGGTTAGGAGGAATCTTTCGATCAATTCTACCATTATTTAAATCTGGCGCCAAAGCTGTAGGAAAAGAGGTGTTAAGAACAGGAAGCAATATTTTAGGCGACGTCATAGAAAACCGACCAATTAAAGAATCTTTTCAAGATAGAATGCGCGAAGCGGGTCAAAATCTTAAACGTAAAGCGGATGATAAAATCGAAACCCTAATGCAAGGATCGGGATATAAAAAGCTTCGTCAGACAAGAAGTAATCAGTCGTCGTTAGCTATTAACAGAAAAACGTTAAAACCTCGGCGAAAAGTTTCTAATCTCGTTTACGACGATATTTTTGGTAAAACTAACAATGGCTTTTCTCCACGCCCAATCTTGTGAATGTGTAAAATCTGAATTAGATTTATTTGCCCTTCCGGCAACTCAAACTTCTATAGAAGGAGGTGAATGGATTTTTATAAACCCCTATCTTCACTAAGCGACGATGCTCCCATCGAATTTGTTGTACCGGGTAATGGCAATGATTACTTGGATTTAAGTCAAACGATGCTCTACATAACAACTAAAATTGTAAAGCAAGACGATACGACGTTACCAGCTGACGAAATTGTAGCCCCTGTAAATAACTGGATGCATTCGCTATTTAATCAAGTTGAAGTTTATTTAAACCAAAAACTTGTTTCTCCACCAAATAACACGTATGCGTACCGATCTTATATTGAAACGGTGCTCAATTATGGACCCGATGCGAAACAATCACATTTAACATGTAGTTTTTGGTATAAAGATACACCTGGAAAATTTGATACCACGGGTGAAGATAACACAGGATTTAGCAAACGTAAAACATTGACATCAGCGAGTAAACATGTTGAAATGATAGGACACGTGCATTCCGATATATTCAATCAAGAAAAATTTCTAATCAACGGTGTTGAAATGAAAATCAAATTTGTTCGTTCAAGAGATTCGTTTAATCTGATGGCCGCATCACCAACGTACAAAGTTAAAATATTAGATGCGACTTTGTTGGTAAGAAGAATGAGAATTAACCCTACAATACTTCTTGCTCATACGAAAGCGTTGGATTCTACTCCAGCAAAGTATCCAATAACTAAAGCTGATGTAAAAGTATTAACTATTCCGTCGGGACTTCAGAGAAAATCTTTGGATAACGTATTCTTGGGTCAGTTACCGAAACGTTGCATTATCGGGTTTGTGTCGAATAAAGCGTTTAATGGAGATTACGCCGTTAATCCTTACAATTTTCAACATTATAAAATTAATTACCTTTCACTATACATTGACGGACAACAAATACCATCCAAACCACTTCAACCGGATTTCACAAAGTCGGGATCATATGTACGAGCGTATCATACATTATTTTCTGGAACCGGTATTCATTTTCTAAATGAAGGGAATGAAATATCTCTCGAAGATTATGCCAAAGGATACTGTTTAACAGCGTTTGATTTAACGCCTGATTTATCCGCGAACATTAGTACCCATTGGAATCTTGTAAAAACGGTTCCTTGCGCATAGAAGTGGGTTTTGAAGACGCGTTAGCGGAAACTGTAAATTGTCTAGTTTACGCAGAATTCGACAACGTCATCGAGATTGATAAACATCGAAACGTTGTAGTTGATTTCAGTAGTTGAAGACCCAGCGGTTATTAAACATCAGCTGTCAGAATGGACGCTTTCGTTGACATGCAGGGATTTCGGGGAAAAGACAAAAATTTATACCTAAGGAAATTGGTATCGTATCTTCAGATGGTGAATGTTGTGAAGTGTTATTTATAAAACCGCCGTGTAAATTTTCAACTTTACCGTATTCGGTAAAACGAGAAACCCGTTATTTGGAAAATTATTTTCACGGTTTGCGATGGAGTGGAGGCTACATAAATTATGAAGATTTTGAAGCTGAACTTGGAAAAATTCTAGAACCGTTCAACACAATTTTTGTAAAAGGCGTCGAAAAACAACACACATTAAAATTTTTAAATAAACCTATAATCAACATGGAAGGGATGGAATGTCCGTCGTTTAAAGTGTTAAAGAAAGATATGGAAGCAGTCAAATGTCTTCATCATCATATTGAAAACCCATCGTGTGCATTAGAACATGCCTTAATTTTGTGCGAGTGGTTCAAAACAAATAGTAAAGATGTACCACCTCGAACTTGTACACCAATTGAAGAGTATTCCGACCATCAAGAATGTACAACGCGTTGTATGTGCTTCTAATCAACTTCCACTTCGAATTCCGAGACCAGCCGCTGTAATTGCAAACACCGATCCCTCAAACAAACCAGGGCAACACTGGGCGGCATTTTTCATTGATGAATACGGAAACGGAGAATACTTTGATTCATTTGGAAGACCTCCTGAAAATAATCACCGAAAATTTTTAGATCGTAATTGTCGAACTTGGGTTTATAACTCTCAAACACTGCAAGATTTCCATTCAGGTTTCTGCGGCCAATATTGTCTTGTGTATTTATTTTTTAAACTTTGTAGTATTAATACCTTAGAATTTTTGAAATTGTTTGATAACAATTTAATCAATAATGATCATCTTATTATTTTATTGTACAATTTATGTTTTATGAAAACGAATTTGTTAAATTTATAAAAAAAAATTTATTACAAATAAAGACTTATTTTACATTTATTTTGTTTTACTAACTAAAACCTAAACTATATTTACTGTTAAAGTTATTTACAAAATAAAAATTAAAAAATTATTTACAAGAATTAAAAAAAATTTAAAAATAAAAAACTTACTAACAAAATATGAAAAATGAATTAGAGTGTTATTAAACCTATAGCTAAAAACTTATTTACAAAATTAAAAATTAAAAAGTTATTTACAAAAATAACAATTAAAAAGTTATTTACAAAATTTTAAAAATGAAAATATAGTTACATATTCACAAGTGTTAAAGAATAAAATAAATTACAATGTAACTTTCTGGAAAAGATCTAACTAGAAAAAAATTAACATTAATAAAATAAATTTAAAACATTGAAGTGCACAACACATTGCAACATAAACAAAAAATAAAATGAAATATATACAAAAAGACAATTCCAACAGCACCAGGTAAGATAGAACCACTATAAAACAATTACCAATTTATGCCCTGTAACCGTACGGCAGCGTGTCAAACCCGTCTTGAATCCTACGCCTTTTTGTGTACTGCACCCGGAAAACTTTTTTCTCCGGTTTGGAAATAACTTCGAACTTGGCGTTTCGGACAATTCGCCGATCAGTCTGGACGTACGTGTCTTCGGCGTTATTAAGAACCATGTCTTTAAGGCTCTCAAAATTAACGTTTTGGGAATTTTTGTAATTTAAAGTTATGCCTTTGACTTTGCATACATACTCAAAATTTGTCGTTTTTGTCGACCAAACCTTAAAGGCATAGTTCTTCGGCCCCCCTGAAACAAACTCCACAATTTTACTACCAGGCCCGTAACACTCGATCTCGTCTGTCATGTCTCCTAGGAAATCGCCTGTTGCGGGGGTCCATTCGCCTGGCTTTTCTGTGAAAATAATGGAGTCTGTGTCAAAGTACAAGACACGTCTGTCCAACTGCTTCAAATACTTGTAAAGTTCAAGACGGGCGTTTGCGGTGGTGTAAGCGGCAAGTGCAACGTTAACTGTCTTAAGAGGTATAATACCTTCATCCGGCCTGTCCCAGTTCAAAACGACGGTGTCATCATTAACAGGAGTTAACGAATGAGCCTCGACCGAAGGATCGGTCAACATCTTAAATAGATCATACGGTTCTTGTATGATCGAGGATTGCATTAGATTCTCGCGCTGGGCAAACTTACCCCAGAAACTGTTAAGGCATAATTTAGCGATGTATCGCATACCTGGATTTACTGCAATGTTCGATTTATCCAATGCAACCCCTCTCTTGCGAGATATTCAGATACGTACCGATCCTTGGCGTGGTCATCCGTACACCACGAAGGCCACCCGCTGCACTCCTGTTTCAGTTTTAAGAAGTTATCAACATATGTTGAAAACAATCCCCGGACCTAGAACCTCGGCTATATTGTGCAACTTTGTATTCCCAAATTTCTAAAATTTCTAACACTTTATACCCTTGCGACAGCGCTTCCCGGAGTTCGTCCGCTACCCATGTCCCGGTAAACTTACGCTCATCTTCTGAATGACGGCAATCACCCTTAAACATGGACTCTCCACACGTTCTGCAGAGGATAAACATAAGTTTACCATGCATTTTGCAAGGAAGGACAGGATGATACAAGTTGGAAGGCGGCAAAACGGTACATTTAATAATACCTTCCACACTATCCAAAGATAACTGGCGGCATGACTCGTCCCCTACGTGAATTTTAGGATGTCCCAGGGGGTATTTTCCGTATTTATTGACATAGGGGTACAAAGAACATACATCCAGGTACCTTATTTGTTCATCATCTCCGGCCTTGTAATGCAATTTGACGGCATTCGTACGACCTCCGAAAAAGCTGTCACGAGGGTGTAAAGGTATGTTCCGAAATATGGCGTGATCAGCGGTGAATTTTGAAGCCTGAATATTTGTTTTTAAAAAGTTTTTAAAATCACACTCCTTCATTTCAACCAAATTGTAACCCAAGGAACGGATGCGGGTACTTGTAGCTTCCGTTTTTCTCGTCTAATACCCATTGTATCAGCTTTATCGCCGCTAAGTTCTGCTGTTTGATCCGGAAAGCAGATCTCGCAGCCGTGAAAATAGCAACCATGAAACTGATACACGGTATTTGTAGCCGCACAAAACCGTCAACCAAAATACCCTCCCTGAGTCTAACTTCGCGAGAATTTCCGGCGTGTTGAATTTTGATGTCTAAAGATTTTTCCAACCAAAGCAACCATTTGATTGCAATGGCGGATTGCTGATCAGCCATTCTGTACCCGTTGGGTGGAATAAGCCCGATCGAATTTGGCTTTAAATAATTACGTCTGAACACGGCGTTGCACGATCCCGCGATTGTGCAAGATTCCCTGAACGGGTCAACTCCGTTAGAAGTGGTGAAGCGGGACCAGAACTCCAAGCAAGCTTTCCGCAAAATATTAACATCTTCGACACAATACTTGACGATTTCAAGTTGAAAATCAAAAATAACGTTAAGACTTGCCTGGTTCTCGTACCACTTCATGAAATCACTTCTAACAGAAGTTGACATTTCCTCGCAGCCATAATATTGAGTGGGTGGTAATGGGCCTACATAATTTTGATTTGCCAAAGTGTTGAAAAAATGGGGAAAGTACCCTTTCGAGCCTGAAAAGTTGAAAGTTTTTGGTAACTTTGATAGCGGCATTGGCATATAATTGATGGAATCGATAAATTTAATGTTCCCGTCGCAATTGATTGACATTAATTTAGTACCCGTCGTGATAATTTTAGGGTTCCACCCGTTAACGTTTTTAAATAAAGATTTTAAAATAAAAGTACCGTCGTATCCCTTCATGTTATGTGCCAATGCCACTATTTCCCCTTTACATTTTTTTCTAAGTGCCGAAACGTAATTTAGAAAATCGTCGACAGGGTTTTCCTTAAAGATGTGCTCACGTTTTCCACAGATTATGCAATTCTGATCAATGTCTTCGACATTAATGCAGGACTTACACACTTGCTGTGCCACACACAAGGTGGGGATATGCAAAAACATATTCGGAGCACCATCAATGGAAGTGTCCTGCCGACATTCAAAATCGTAAAAACGAAAACAAAATTTTTATCAACTTTTTGCTTTTTGGTGGATTTTGAGCCATGAAACATAAATGACGGACCGGTTTTTCACTTTTACAGTGAGTGCAATACCGGTATCCGCATTTGTGTGCAGCTTTTCCCACCCAAACACTATTATGACACGACTTACACCGGTTGAAAACCTTGCACAAATTTTTTGATGCTCAGCAAAACATGCTGGTCCTCGAAAATCGCGATTACACGAATTGCACAATATAGCATCGACATTCTTATTGCACGGAGGAGAACTATGACAAGCCGGACAAATGTATTTACACCCCTTATGATCAGTTTTATTACTTATACGCACCCTACACATTTCGCAAAAATACGTGGTACTGAATGCAGAGCATAAATTAGTAATTACGTTATAATGATCTTCTTCCATAATCAAGTTTAAAACCACCCGATCTGCGCTACGGGGACCCTCGTAATACACAGTTTTCCCTAACCGGTGGTTATAAACAACAATTGTGTATCTTACCAGGTGCTCTTGGAACTGGTGTATATGGCTACGGTCGCCGCCGTTGGCGAGGTCGACTCCTGCAGCTTGGCATAATTCCCTCGCTTTTTCCAACATGACCGTCGAGTTGCGCTGCAGTAAAGGTGTCACGCTGACGTCCTCTGTCGACCACGCAATCGCCGCCACCAACGCTCGCGCCAGACAAAAGTTGTCCTTGTTTTCGATGACGAGGATACCGGTTTTCTGCGGCAGTACTCTTCATAGCTGACGCCCGTCATTCGATCTCGACTCTTTCCCGTTCCGGTAGGTAGGAAACTCGGTCCACGTGCAGACGTAGGGCATCAGCGGCGAAAAAATTGGCGTTGCTTTGCAAGATCTTTCCAAGCGTCGCCAGGATCACCTTGGCATCCAGCTGATCCCTACGCCTGAACGAGATCCCTACCGGTTTTTCGGCGAAGTTGTCGTTCCGCAACACAAGACCTACGCGGTCCGACGGGCGGGCATCAGCCAGGATGTGCTGCAGCACTTCGTTGAACGCTTGCTGAAAAAATATCGGAAATGTTAACAAATGTGAAAAATTAAACTGAATAAGAATAAATTACCTCTAACCACGTAATCGGGTTAATTCCGGTATCCACGCCATCCTTAAATTTAAAAATAAGAGTTTTTCCCACCGCGTTAAATTTTTTATTGATTTTTCACCCTCGCCAATGAGGGTGAAATGTTCGAAACCCCACGGGGTTCTATTGCTCCTCCGACAAACTGTAACAATAACTTATTAAATCACATTATTAAATCAAATTAAAAGAACTTACGTTAGAAGTTGAGGACCCGAAGTCGATGGAGCTGCGTCAAAAGTTGTCGGCGTAGAGGTAGCACCAAACTGTAACAAACATGTGTAGAAACGTAGTTGCAATGTAAAATAAAATGTAAAAAAACGTACCTTGATTTTGGAGACATGGGTGATAAACTTATCAAAAATCTTTTCGTCTTCAGGATCCACCACATCCCCGTGAAGCACTAGACGTTCGCAGAGATCATTGTATATCTCCACTAACTCGTCGTCACCGAAAATCCCGCACGCGTAGAGATTTAGAATTGTGGAGACCGACATATTTAATGTTGTTGTCAACGATGTAACGGTAATGGTTATTATTGCTTCCGATTCTTACTTTTATACGCGAATCGGTGCATTTGGGTAATTAAGTTTGTGACGTCACGTAATTTGGGTATTTTATCGATGCATTCTAATTAACGCATATTTTGAGTAATTCTAGTTAAATTTAATTCTAGTTTTTTTTTTAGTTGTGGCGTAAAATATAAGAAATTTTGAAATTCAGATGAAAATCTGTAGTTTTCCTACTTAAGATCAATGATCATTAACGTTCTATACCCTAAAAATTATTAAATTTGTAAGTATGTATTAAACAACAAAAGAATTTGTAAATTCGAATGTATTTGTCAAGCAGTAAAAAGCCGTTGTTAGGTGTAACTATTGTTTTTTAACATCATTTTGTTTAAAGGTTTATGTTTTACTTGAATAACAATTTAAGAAATAAGGAATTAATTTGTTTATTCCCGCTATATTTTCAATAAAGGCTAACAATTTGTTATTCCAAAACTATATTTCAATCAGTGCATAAAATCTATAATATGTTTTTCTTAAGAAGACTTTAGATGTTTAAATTGAAAATATTGCTGTACCCTGTTTCATATTTTTACATCAGTTTTAGTTTGTTTGAGTAACTTTTTACATTTTACGTTTAGTTTTTCCGATTTTGTAAACGGAAACGCGAAATCATTTTTAGAACATGTTTAATTCTTATGTCACGCATTTGTTGTTGATGGTTCGTTTGTCGAATGTACTTTATTGTTTTCTTTAAACAAAATTCTGAATGAAATCTTTTTACGTTTTTCTTAAAATTTTACATTATTTTTTAAATATTTGCAATGATTCACTAGAAACTATGCAATTTTGAAAGCAGAGGAATGTCAATTATTCATTAGTGTCGTTAAAATTTCACCAACGAAACATTAATAGTCCTTGTGGATTAATGGCCATCGACAAATTTCTAATAGTTGAAAGTGCATTTTTTTTGTTTTTGAAAAACTATTCCTTTATTTTTAAATAATTCAAAACGTTTGTTATTTTCAAAGTTTTTGTTTTATCTATTATTCATCTATATGGTTCATCCAATTTACTGTTGGTTTAGTTTAGAGCTACAGAGTGATGTTGAAAAAGATTGCAGTTGTACAATTATTAAAATTCGTTTAATTTACCACGGCAGAAATGTTTACAGTTTTCGTTTGCACATTATTCTTATAGATTGCTAACGTATTCCAATTTTCTCAAAGTTTTATCTATTTAGAATTATTTTAAGATTCGTTTAACAATATGACAATGGAAAATTTATTTAATCGTTTCGGTATGCAGGTACACGTCATTCGCACAGCGAAGGAAAATACCGCGTGACGTGATTAGGGCTAATTACGATTTCTAATTATTATATTTCAGTTTATTTTCGACCACCGGTAGTGTCAGATCTTGTGTATGTAGGGGTAAGTACGTTTTATAATTATTTTTTGATTTATGAACCGTGTTATAAACGTTATTCTGTAATGCATGATGTAGTAATTCCTTTTAATTCTGCTTGTTTGGCGTTGATTATTTTTTATTTTGCGTGTCGTTAATTTTTGATTTTAATATTACCTTTGCATGATGTTGTAATTTTGATTTTGTTCAAACGCATTATCGTATTCAACATCTAATTTTTCTTAATCAGTTTCAAAATTCATTTTATCAGCCAAGAACTTGTAGTTTTTTTTATTTACTTTATTTTATAATTTACACTTTACAAATTTCTTTCTTATAATTCCACCACTTTTGTTGTTCGAATTTGAACATTTTTAGTGTTACAGCGCTAATTTTTTATTTCGTGATTAATTATTTAACATACGTCTCAACATTTTTATTTAAAATTTTTTTAGTTTTATAACATTAATTTTTGGATTGTAAGATTACTTCTTTAATAAACAACAATCTTAATCATTTTATTTTACATTTCGAATGATAGTATGAGGCGGCACTAGATGTCGCAACTTAATTATTAATCAATTCATTTCATTAGATAAGTTTTAATTCCGCCATATTGTTTTACGTTGTGTATTTTTTTTAATTTTTACAGCGCTAAGTTATGATTTTTTATGATTCATTATTAAATATTTAAAAAATTTCCATTCAATTTATTACATTTAGTGTTTATTTTAATTTCTTTTTCGATTTACAGAAGATGAAGACCGTTGGGAAATATGTGCGTTGAAGAAGGATGCAGCAGTACCACATCTCCATCGCGAGCAGATGAAGAAGAAGAGAAGATGTCCGTGTGATCCAACGTTTGCTTAATATTTTCATGTATTGTAGTATTGAATGTAATATGTATGTAAATGAGAGAGACAAATATATATTTTTTATCTTTATTGCACTATTTTATTTCAAGGTAAGACGTACGTCATTATGCCAAAGTGGCGTTAATTAAAATTTCCCCAAAAATCCCTGCCGGCATTGACGTCAGCAAAAAATTTCCAAAAGACCTAGTACACGTTAACGGCGAGGTCATCGATGATGTCATTCAAAAATCACCTCATACACGTACAAGGCGAGGTCACAGATGACGTCATTCAAAAATCACCTCATACACGTACAAGCCGAGGTCATCAGATAGCAGGGTCCAAAGGTCGAGCTGCTGCTATTCTACTAATGTCACTATGATCGTCTATAGATGGTCACAATTGCCTGATTGTGCGATGTCATTTCAACATCGCAATGTCCCCGTGATCAACGTCTATATTGCATCCGATTTAGATAAAATTAAAATATACTTTAGTAGACGTCTAAAAGATATTCATTTTTTTTACCTGAATAAAACGTCCAATTTCGATTACAGTTTACCTGCTTGATTAGATTACAAATAGACGTCTATATCTGTATACACTTATTACGTCTAAAAAAATCAATTTGTGCTCACTTTTAATAGAAGTCATAAATGAATACTTTTTGACTCTATAAAACATAAGAAATATATTGCAATATGATATCACTATGTAGATTAAATAGGACATCAATGAATTTAATAATTTAAGTTTATGAATGAATATAGGATCCATTATTAAAATATTGGTTATTTATATATATTATCTTATTTTCGCTTTAAGCAATCCAATATTAAAACGAAATGTCATATTTAACGATTGTAGAAAAATATTTTTGTATTATGAAGATGACTCACAATAATTTTGAGTTGAAACTAGTCAAATAATAAATAAATAAATATTGAATTGCTTAAAGCGAAAATAAGATAATATATTAATAATATACGGACTTAGGTTAAATGATTTACAGAACAAACCAAAATCAAATATTACACGAAAATATCATTTATTATTGATAAATTACAACAAAGGAGTAAAATTTAACGCAACTTAAACGTTAGTAACAACGTAACACAAATGAAACTAAACATTAAATATCATTCATAAGACAAATAAAAAATTATATTTATTGAATTACATTGTATTTTCAATTACTTGTTTTCTTCTCTTTTTTATAATTATATCGCTGATTAGAAAGGCGTAACCAATCCTGAGTGGCTTTTCTAATATTAACCATGTTTAGATCGTTTGGTTTGTCGTAATTTAGTGTAGTAAACACTGCAGCTGTAATTAAAAACAATTAATTGAATTGATCAAAAGATTAATATTTCAATTTTACAAGGAAAGGGAGTAATCAATGATAAAGTTTTTTGTTATACGAGTGACTAAAAGCAATACAATAATCGAGCTTTAAATAAATCAAATTAACTTATTTCAACTTTCACAAATGTTTTGAGTTACATTTTGTTAAAGTGCGTTCTCAAGTCACCATTTACAACAACATCAAGTTAAAAGGCACTCTGGCCTTATTAATCAATCTTCTATAATAATGATTAAAGTAATTAAAGCGATTATATTTCATTATAAAACTTACACTGCACTGCTTCTGTACATTTAGTGTCTTTAAACGCGAGCTTATTGTTGTTCCCTGCCCAATTAATTTTTCTCGCCAATTTGTTCGTTATCACTGCTTTCAAAATTGATGACGTAACTTGGCGTACCGTAGTTCCCCAATGTACTTAGTCTTTGGGCCTAAAAAGCAATATAAATAAACTTAAAAGAGGAAAAGAGAGAAAAGAACGATACAAAGATAAAGACAATAGGGCGACGAGAGGCGGAAATGAAACCTGGAATTGAAAGATAGAAGAAATGAGAGGGATAGATGAGATAAATGAAAGTAGCGAGGTACCATAGAAGGAAGGGGGGTGTGAAAGAGATTGAAGAAGAAGACAGTGAAAAACGGTTTCTGCTTACCAAGTAATTAAAAGCAGCCGTGTCTTCTCTAATCATACTTTCCAATTTCTTAAAATCTTTCCTTTTATTAACGGGCAGAATTGGAAAATTTTCTGGCCTTTCTAATGTCACTTTGTCACTCTGAGAAAGGAGACGTAAAATTTGTTGTGTTCTTAATGAATTTTGAGCTACTTGTTCCGACAAAGTTGCTATCATGGTTATTAATTTTTCTTCAACGCCCGTTGATCTTAACGTTGTGGTTGAAGAAGGAATAGATGATGGTGTACACGATGAAAAACGTTGTGAAATCGAATCACGAGTACTTCCTTGAACAGTTGGGGAATTCAAATACTCATCATTATATGAGTTATATGCAAAAACTTCTTCGTCGTCCCGTTCATCTACAATTTCGTTTCCTTTGGTTGGTTCCTCTTCATTGTTCAAATTCTTTTTACTAAGACCGTTTTGTTTTCTGAAGATATATCTGATTCAGTAGCCGCGCTTATAACGTCGTCCAGTTTGGCTTCAGCTTCATTTAAACGTTCTACAAAAAGAAATACATTATTGAAGAAACATAAATTATAAATCAATTAAGAAAAATAAAAAAATGAAAGTACTTACCACATGTACAATAAATTTTTTGATGGGATAGATAGGCCATGATGTTTTCGGCGGCATGCATAAATTTACAGCTTGTTGAATATTAGTGACTACTGGCCAATAACATTTATCGCCTTGAATCCATATTAAGGGAACTACGGCGCATTCTTTACCGTGAGAAAACTCCACCACGGCGTACATAATGTTTACTTAAAACAAAAATAAAACACTTTTATAGGTGAGTCTAGTACATAATTAATGTGCTATACAATAAAAATCAAAAGAATAAGTTTGTCAAGAAAATACCATCTTTTAAATAATTTCCTATTTTAGCCATAAACTTTACGAAATATAATAGTTCTTACCAAACAATTTAAAGTACGTGTGGCATTAAAATATGAACGTAGTTAACCGCCCCAAATAGTAGGTACATTCAATAAAGAAAAGAATGAGACAGTTTAGAAATTTAGTTACAATTTTTGAATTATTTTAATTAAATTGTCGTCGGAAATAACATGTATAACATTACTCTTATTACTAAACAATTTCTTAAATGTAGGTGAGCCTAATTCTTAAAGTAGATGTTCATTTAATTTACCAAACCTTACTGTCTCATTTTTCTTTATTGAGTGTACATACTATCTAATTTAAAAATGGTATAAGAACGATTACGTTAATAATATGGTTAAAAATATGAGTAACAAACTTTTTAACCATACGGCTACCCAAATTTTACTTAGAATTTTTAAAATGATGATCAGTTTAACAAGTATAGGTATGCAAAATTGGAAGCACCGCGTAACCCTCCTTATATTTGTGTGCCAAACATTTGCATTTTATCGAAGTTACAGGAATATTTTGTATGACGTGTAATTCGCTTGTAATATAATATATATTTAAAATGGAAGAATCAATTGGATAATTGTAAAGGTTTCTTTGATATCTAAAGCTACTACCAGAAATATGATATTGTCCATTAAGACAATATATTGATTTAATCGCTATTACATTATTATTATTAACCATAACAAAATTATTTGGTCTTTTGTTGAGATGTCATAAAAATCAGTAATTAGATGTGTACACTGGAAATAATTAACATTGCTTTCTCCTATTATGCCTTTAACAATAATACCCATTTTCTTTATAGGCCTGAAAAGAAAATTTCTCGATTCCATTAATCTGTTATGAAGCTGTTGTAATGGACGATTAGTGCCACGTATCATTTTTTTAATTTTACCTAAAAGATTTTCATATTCAAAGCAGCTAAAATTTTCCAAAAGCCCAAATCTTTCAGCGTCATCGCACAAATGGGTAAGAGAATGTACATTATAAACAACGAAATATTTATCATATATAATTGGGCTTTCATTAACGAATGTTACAAGAGCATTTCTAGCAACTTCCAAGTATTTACTTACAAATAATTTACAAGACAATATAGTAACAGCCACATGAAGACATAAAAAATGCTTATATTGATTAGGGTTAAGGTGATCCTTTAGAAGAACTGGTGCACAATACAATGAAAAAGTTCGACATTCTACTGCTTTCCAGCGCTTTATGTCACTTAAGGGCTCAATTTTCGACCAAAGTCGGTTGTAAACTTCATTGATTTAATTTTCCCATTTAATAATGAAATATTTGCGATTTTAAATTTTTTACCCTCAATCCAATACTTTAGTAGTAATCGTCGTACTACGCCCAAATAAACTAAATGCATTGGATCCAAAACAAACTGAGAAGTCAAACCGATATTAAGCGTTAGCAAAGGAGATTTTGCTTTAATGTACGAATCGTTACCTACTTCCACAAAATCTGTATCATTTCGCTTTTAAAATGCAAATTAACCGGATAAAAATGTTTTCCTTCACTAAAATGAGATTCAATAGCACACCTTTCACAACCATTTTTGCTACTATGTCCCTTTACTTGTTTTAAAAAGCCCTGGCGGGTGCATCGCAACAAAACAAAAGTATTTCTATGTGGAACTGTTGATGTTGAAAGAGGAATCCATCGTTTAATAATAGTTTCATCTCAGTTACAAATGAGTCCAGATATGTTTCCAGTGGAGATGGTTTCCCTCTTCCACAAAAAATCGCTATGATAAAAGGTTTTTGATCGCCAAGATTAGTTAATTTACCCAAAATTGGCCAAATTTCTAAGGTACTATTGTTGTATGGGGAAATTCCGTCAATATTGAACTGCAAGGAAAGTACATTTTTCTCTTTTCAAGAGGGATATGTTTAAGCAAAATTTGTAATTCTACTTCTACACCGAAATATATCATTTCACCATTATTCAAATTAATGCTTGTAGAAGATCGAGGTGTGTTTAAAAGTGTACGAGGGTCAGATTTAAGAAAAGGATATTTTGGTTTTATTAAATGTATTATTTCTCCTAATGCTTTGTGAGTAATATTATTTCTACAAGCCCATTGTCTCAGATTATCTAAAAATAATCGCTGTTCACCGTTTATATTACTCTCAACAATTATTTTATTTTGAATAGGTATAGTATTTTCTGAAAAAATTGTGATGTATTTGCGTTTTCATGAGGGTTATTATTTCTCTGTGGAGCTCTCGACGTAGAAGGTAACGGTATCGGAATATTTAGATTTGAGTCGAATAGGAATTGGTTAAGATCATTGTTGAGATTCGGTACTTCAGATGCAA
This sequence comes from Abscondita cerata, assembly GCA_030710515.1. Lineage (NCBI taxonomy): Eukaryota > Metazoa > Arthropoda > Insecta > Coleoptera > Lampyridae > Abscondita > Abscondita cerata. Next base: position 186,541 of record JALBCR010000951.1, read on the forward strand.
ACTTAATCTTTTGATTTGAATTTGTGTTTGATTTAATTTCATTTAAAATTTGTTTAACATTCGTTTTTACTCGTCTCCTTAAATGTCTTTTCGAAATTAACTTATTAGATCGATACATTTATTTTTATTTTATGTAAAACAAAAGGACCAAAATTATGTATATGTACAGTACCTAAAAATACAATCAAATAAGCACTTTATTTAAGAGAAATAATGTATTTACACAATATTCTCAGTTCTCCAAAGTTACTCGTATTAAGTACTTGCACAAAATTTTCATACAGTACTTTCGATGAAATACTTGCATCAAAAATATATTGCTGCAAATATCGACAAAAGAGAAAATTAATTCAAAGGTAGATATTTTGTGTATTCAATTTTCCAGTATTTTGGAGTACACATAAAGTACCGTAAGTTAAAATGGTTGCTCAAGATAGTGACGTTAACACTACAATTCTCAAAACTTACTAATGTCGTCCTGAGGCGTTGCAAGCTAGCTTACATTGCACATTTATGATAGAAAATAAAAATAAGTAGATAACAGCATTGATTAATAATCACAGATAACATTGACAAGTTAACAAAATGCTTACTACCTAAATGAAAGCACGCGTAAATCACCTATGAAACTCATTAGCATTAAGCATTTTTGTTGAATGCACTAAACAAGGTTAAAATCAAATAATTCGCTCTAGCAGCTGTAACGTTTGATGTCATTTTGATAACGCGTTGATCTAATTATAAATAACTTACCCCACGTGCCTGAACAAAATCTCCGAAATTTAGTTGTTTTACAAAACCGTTTTTAACTTGGTAATAAGGTTACCTACCTAAGCTCAAAAATAAATAATATCTATTCAATTCTAAATAAGAACGCGGTTTTTTGACTAGATTTAGATGTTGGTTTATTTAAATGAGTTTATGCTTCATAATCATAAATCGCCAACCAAAAATAAAATCCATCGAAAGTGCAAGTAGTTGTGCAAGTAATTTTTAATGAGTTTGGAGAATTAATAATACAAAAACTTACCTTTAAAACAAAGACACAAACAGCACACTCAAACGATGACCACAGTAAAACGTTGAATGATTGAAGCAGATTCAAAATTAAAAGCGCGTATATAGACAAAACAAACAGAGGCGATGCAACTAATTTGCGGTGTATGTTATGTATTCCATCGCGTAGGATTACTTCACACGTTTGCAAAACAAGCAAGTTATCGCAGTTAATATTCGTTAATATTTTAAATTACTGCTTTATTAGCGTTTACGTTTACTTTACTAAAGAAATGAATTGGGTTACCTACAATGAGACACAGCAAATTTTTTATAATCCATAAAACAATTACAGCCTTTTATTACATTTACAATTAGCCGTATGTAAATTGTAGTTTTCTAAATATAATTGAAACAGAAAATATAAATAAAAGTGTAAGACAACATTCAATTAACTTTGTTTCTAAAATGTACATTATGTTTGATACAATTTTACGATCTAAATCTTATCTTTAACTTATTTTGACTAAAATTCAAAATACATCTAAATCAAAACCAATTAGACCATTTTCTCGTAAGTAAATCATTATGTATACAATACATTACATTTCTGATGTCTAACATACGTCTATAGTAAATCTAATACCGAACATCATATTTCCTGCGTCTAACATACATCTTTATTACATCTATCTTACCCAAATCTAAATAACATCATTAAATTTACATCTTTTATATTTCATTTTTTTTCCATAGACGAGTTTAGATGTTTTCTGACATCTTTTAAATGCGATTTAGATTGACTTGTGTTGTTCGGGTATATCTATATTATTATCAATACAATTCCAGTTATAACACATAACATAGATTGGAGACTTGCGCATAATATTGCTGCGTGCAAAAGGAGTATAAAATAAATTGGAGTTTCTTGTTAGTTGCTGAGGCACATAAAAGTTAATTGATTTAAGTAATTCAGAGCAATCATGAAATTATGGAGTAAGCCATATAAGAATTTTATGCTTGTTATTTTGCGACGTAAATCTAACGATTGTACTTTCATTTCATTTAATAACATGCATTGACTGTAACCTCTGTCTGGGTAAGAACCATGGATTTTAAAGTATACAAATTTCAAAAATCTTCTTTGGATATTTTCAAGGCTAATTTTGTGAGTTTTATACAATAGGTACCAAATTAAAGAACCGTATTCCAGTTTAGATCGAACCAACGAAAAAAAATAATAACTTTAGTACATCAATGTTGGAAAAAGATTTCGAATTTCTAATAACAAAACCCAATAATTTAAGCGATACATCTAGAGATTTCTTAGTATGATGAACAAACAACACTTCGAATCAAACCAGATACCCAGATCTTAAACAGTACTATTCTCTTCAGGTCTACATTATTTATTCTGTATTGAAAAATAGTAGGATATTGTTTTCTACTGGATGACATAACTGAACACTTTTCAACTTTTAATTCTAGACAATTAAGGTTACACCACAGCTGAAGCTCATTAAATTGTAAATGTAAATCATAACAATCATCTAGACAAGTTATGGAACGAAATATTTTTAGATCATCAGCAAACAATAGTTTTTCGCAAGAAATTGGAATAGTAATGTCAAATGTCATTGACGTATAAAAAAAAAAGTAAAGGGCCTAAGTTTGATTCTTGTGGTACCCCTGAAGGTACAATGAATGTGTCTGATTCAACGTTATTTTATGCCACATACTGTTGACGATTACGTAAATAAGAAGAGAGTAAGAAAATTAATGAATTCCAAAAACCAAAAGAATGCAATTTATTAACTAATAGTTTGTGATTAATTAATAAGGTCAAATGCTTTTGACAGATCCGTATATATAACGTCAACTTGAGTATTATGGTCAAGATGCATAGAAACGTATTGACTAAAAGATGCTAAATTCGAAATCGTAAATCTACCTTCCATAAAACCATATTGAGTAGATATACGGCATCTTACACTTGAGTTCATATAAAGAAATACCTCAAAGACTTTAGCAAAATTATTTAAGATACTAATCGGTTTGTAATTTGTAATCAAACATGGATCGCCTAATTTTAGAACTGAACAAACACGTGCAATTTTCCATACTTCAGGAAATGTACTCGTTTTTAATGAAAGATTAATTAATTTGGCTAATGGTTTAGCAAAGACACTACTACAATCTTTAATAAAAAAAGAAGGTAGTTGATCGTGAGCTGCAGTTTGTTTGTTTTTCAATTTTTTAATACAAGCAATCATTTTCACTTGCAAATTGAATTAAAATACGCGTTGACTATAGATTGTGGATCATTAAATGATATATTATCATCACACATATAGCCAGGAATTCTGCTTGTTCCCTTTTTAGAATTAATAAAGCTTCAAAAATATTTAATATCTCTCCTAATAGATTGTTTAACACTACGAAGATAATTATTGTAAGCAATAGCAATTTCAGATTTAACTAAAGTTCTGAGACGTTTATAATTTTCATAATCAGCATCATTCTAGTTTATAACCATTGTATCTACGACGTTTGCAATTACTAAATCTAAATATCGATTATTTGCATTTGGAATACTATTGTATTGCTTTAGATCAGCGAAATGCAAAAATGAGTACATAGTGTTATTTTAAAAAAAAACATTAAGTCGTTTTTTGAGGCTAGAAAACTATAAATAGTTCTGTCACTAATCACTATAACTGACATAAATAAGTTTAAAATAAAACACACTCTATTTCGGATCACAGGAATAATTTTCTTGGATCCCTCCCTAGTCAGGAAGAGACTTCCAGATAAGAAAATTGACGAACATGTTCAAAATGTTGTCTCGGAATCATTAACAGAATTTTTACAAGAAATCAGATCTTCTTCAGCGAAGCAAGCAGCACACAGGGTTAATAAAAAAATGCCGAATGTAGCACCAGAGAGTAAATTTATATCAATGATTTTCTTTTTGGTCTATAGAACCACTCCTTAAATTCAGTTTCGATTTTTTTTTCTTGTTTGATGTAGATTGGTGACACAGTATATAGACATAGAAGAGTGCAATGATGTACTTAAATCGATCAAACTTTGCATATACTCTGTGTCCGAGATAAGAAGGGACACTATAGGGGTCTTGGAAACGGTAGGAGATACAGATTTGGTTAGATAGGACAAAAGTTGCGCATTTAAATACCTAAAAAAATGGCGTTTAGAAAACCCCAAAAATTTTTTAGTTTTTGAGATTTTTGAAAAAATTGGATTTCTTGATTATACGAATTATTTTTTTTTTTGACGTTAATGTTTGACCAAGAATAAAACCAATGACACCTCTCACAACAACTTTTAATGGTCTTTAACGTGGCCTTGTCAGTTTTTTAATCCGACATTTTGTCTTTGCGGAACCATCATCAACTTATTGTTTTGATATTAGAATCTGAAAGCCCATCTTATTTCAAATTTAATGATGTATAACACCTTATGGTTTGATTGCGTTTTAGTCTGTTTTTCGGCCTTCATCAACAAAATTTCTATTACGGACCTGTACACAGTTTTATAATTTTTAAAAATTAACAATTAGCTATATCGATTAAAAATGCATGTAATTTAAATGTTTACTAATGGTCTAATAGGTAGTCCGGAACAGCTCTGGAATTATTTGTAGGTGCTGAAACATGTCACATATCAAGCTTTTCTTTGTCAGGAAACTTAATAACAAAAAATTGTTCAAAAGGGCAATTGTCAATCCAAAACACCATTATCACCAAGTCAATAGCATGCTCTAGAAAACATTTTCATTGACAGTAACGTTAAAGTTTTGACATTTATTTGATGTCTACCTTATTGTGTAATACTTATTACCTTTTGTATTAGTATGTTTTCTAACGAAAAAAGTTCGACATGGTAGCATGTTCTATTTTATCCCATCAAAATTGTTCACTTGCGGAGGAGATGTATTTGCAGAAATACCCCGAAAGAAGACTTTTCGCAATTTAGTGGGAAATCTGCAAGTATACAGGGTGTCCCAAACAAAGTGGCCTATTAGACATTTATAGAGAACTAATCGTATTTAAATTTTGAAACTTTGTGATAATATATTATTCATACTGATCTTTAATTGTAAAATATTTTCGCTTATATTGCACTTTCGTTGTGCCGGAAGTCAACATAACTTTTTATGTTAAATGGAATGATATGTTTTTTATAATATTTTTGTATTTAGCTCCTAATTTAAAACAACTTTTATTAAAGTTTGTAATATCTACTTCGCATAGTTTTTGAAATATCGTTAAATTTTTAAAAATATTGCTTTGTAGGATATTTTTAAAATTTATATTTTTGCACTTTATTAAGATAAAAATTATATTTGGTTTCCTTATAACAAAAGCTTAGTTTTATTCATTACTGCGATTAAAATATGTAGTGTATTCAGGATGTCCTCCATTGATTCTCAAAGTAAGCCAACTTCAAATAAGCAACAAGTCCATTTTTTTAAATGGAACATACTAAATATTATTTAACAGGTTGATTCAGAAATTTTTTCTGTTATAAGGAAACCAAATATAATTTTTTTATCTTAACAAAGTTCAAAAATATGAATTTTTAAAAAATATCTTACAAACCAATATTTTTTTAATTCAACGATATTTCTAAAACTATGCGAAGTAGATATTACAAACCATAATAAAAGTTGTTTTAAATTAAGAGATAAATACAAAAATATCATAAAAACATATCATTCTATTTAACATAAAGAAGTTGATGTCGACTTCCGGCACAACCGGAAATGCAATATACGCGAAACTATTTTACAATTAAAGATCAGTATGAATAATGTATTATCACAAAGTTTCAAAATTTAAATACGATTAGTTCTCCATAAACGTCTAATAGGCCACTTTGTTTGGGACACCTTGTATAGTGCTTTTAAAAAACCTGTAGCGTTTGTATACCAAAATCAATAGCACATTGTATTTTACAAAAACAAAAATTACATCCGTACAAGTACAGGATTTGTCAAGAACTTAGGTGATTTAGAACGGTCATTTTGTGAATGGTACTCAATAAAATGTCAGGAGAATATGAATTTTCCTTATCGAATAATATGGTCTGATGAAAGTATGGCGACCAATAATGCCATTTTCAATAGGCGAAATGTTCATTATTTGTCTGAAACCAATCTACGTGTAAATAAAACTTCAAGGAATCAACACCGTTTTGGTTTCAATATGTGGACTGGTATTTTGGGCACAACAATTGTAGGATCATTTGTTTACCATCATAATTTGACATCAGAGCGTTACCTACATTTGCTGTAAAATGATTTACCTACATTTGCTGTAAAATGATTTAGAGGATGTGCTTGACAACATGCCTCTTGCAATAGTTGGCAACTATTAGATGCACATAATACCAGAGCCGTTCGGGAATACCGGTCAAGGAGATTTAAAAAAAGTGTGTTAAGTACGCATTCAGAAATACCCTGGTCGTGAACGTGCTGTTCACCCGATATAAGCCGGCCTAATTTTTTCGTATGAGGTACGTTAAGAACTATGTATATTAGCAGAATTTTGCTACAGAACAAGAATGAAGGAGGTTAGTTCTAGAAGCATTTGCCAGTATTATTCCAGAAATACTGACTAGGGTGATAGAATCGACAGTGAGAAGGTGCTATTTGTGCTTGGAAAACAATGGAAATGTTTTGTTTATTTTTATTTTTATATATTTATACATCGTCCATCATAGTTAAAAACTATTTTAGATTTGTCCATACGCATACACTTATATATATATATATATATATATATATATATATATAAATAATAATATCACATTAATTTTGCGAAAATCTGTTATAAGAAAATATCACAATAATGTAAACAATACTACTTACAGAAAAATAATAATAACAGTTATTAAAGCTGTATGTCAGCAAGTAAAAATTCATCAGTGGAGTAAAAGTATTACATTTTAGAAATTTAGTAAGAACACCCTTCAATTTATTAGTAGGCATCAATCTAATATTTATTGGCAATTTATTATAAAACTTTATCCCCAAATAATTACTACAATTTTGTGATGTAGTAAGTCGTACTTTATTTAAATTAATGTTCTTACTAAATCTAGTACCATAATCATGAAAATCAGTTGGTGACTGGTAGTTTAAAATATTGTCTTTAATATGGAGGATGGAATTTAAAATGTAAACACTTGGCAGGCTTAAGATTCCAAGTTCGGTAAACTTGTGTCTACAGCAAGTTCTATACCCCAAATTACTCATGATTCTAATTGCACGTCTTTGAATTGCAAAAATCCGTTTAACATCAGAAGAATGACCCCAAGAAGTGATAGCATAGCTCATGATTGAATGAAAGTAACCGTAATAAGCGATAATTAATACCTCGTTGGAGACGATAGACTTTAATGATCTTAACACATAACATACTTTCGCTAACTTAGAAGCAACCTGACAACATTGCTCAGACCAATTTAATTTGGGGTCAATACACACACCTAGGAAATTAATTTTATTAGGATTACAAACTTCGTCTATTCGTTTTAAAGTAAAAATACACTTCTGTGTTTTTTCAAAACTAACATATAATCTATTGTCAATCAGTCAAAATTTTTGAGTAAATTACAGGAGTAATCAATCAGATTATTACATTTATATAATAAAGTGGTATCATCAGCTTAAAGAATCATCTCATTATAATTACTTAAAGTGGTAATGTCATTGAAATACACCAAGAAGAGCACAGGACCAAGTACCGACCTCTGAGGTACACCGGTAGAAATTTGTTTAAAATCAGATTTACAATTATTGAAGTATACATATTGAGATCGATTACTCAAATAAGATTTTAATAGCAAAATAGTTTTGTGTTCAAAATTATATTTGGAGAATTTACGTAGAAGGATAGAATGACTTACGCAATCGAATGCTTTTGTCAAGTCCAAAAAATTAGCAATACACATTTTATTGGCCTCGAAACATTCCAAAACCGTATTGGTTAGTTTCAGAATTGCACTAGAAGTGGATTTATTTTGACGGAAACCGAATTGGCTATCAGAAAATAGATGATTCTCTTCAAAGTAATGCATAATTTGATCTTTTAAAACTCTCTCAAAAAATTTTTTTGAGCATATGCTTTATACTTAGTCATCTTGTTGTTTTTTAACTTAAATTTATTTTTTGTTTAAATTGCTGGTTAATTTACTTTTAATTGTTCGTTGTTTATTTCCGTAAATTACTGCATTACTTGACCCATTAGATTCTTAGTAAACATTTAAATTATATGTATTTTTAATCGATATAACTAATTTTTTATTTTAAAAAAATTAAAAAACTGTAAAGGTCCGTAATAGGAATTTTCTTGATGAAAGCCGAAAACACACTAAAACGCAATCAAACAATGAAGTATATATTTAATTCGAAATATGAAGGGCTTTCAGAATCTGATATCAAAGCGTATTAAAAAAAAGAAGTTGACGATGGTTCCGCAAAGGCAAAACGTCGGATTAAAAAACTGAAATGCCACGTTAAAGATCATGAAAGGTTGCTATGGAGAAGTGTCATTAGTTTTGTTCTAGGTCAAATATTAACGTCAGAAAAAAAGAGTTCGTATAATCAAAAAAACCAATTTTTTCACAAATTTCAAAAACTAAAAAATTTTTTGGGGATTTCTATACGCCATTTTCTTAGGCATTTGATTGCGCAACTTTTGTCCTATTTAACCAAATCTGTATCTCTTACCGTTTCCAAGACCCCCATAGTGGCCATACTTATCTCGGACACAGCGATGTGATAACACCGATTGCGAGGTAACTTTACACAATTTTAAAAAAAAAAGTTAGTTTAAAAATTTTAAGTGGATGTACCCTAAAACTTGAAAATAGATATTTCGAAACTGTAACACCGCTGTACGCACCATTCAAACGATAACAATTCAGAATTGGCTATCAGCTTTAAATAGAAAACAGTATTTATTTCTATTTATCTAATTTCAATCAAACGTAAAATTTCTATTCCCATATATGCATCTCTGAAAATGTAAACCATTATAACCCCAGTTATCAAAGCAATAGTTATAAATAAAACAAAAACTACACGCATATTAAAATAAAATTCTATCGTTTATAGCCAATGCGCGCTTGTGTATTAGAACTACGGGCAATAAATTGTTAATCAAGCAATATAAATTGCTAATTAGTCATAAAAATTAAGAAAATGTTTAAAATGAAATTCTTCAGTTTGAATATGCAATCAATTAAAAAATAAAATGCTGTAAATAACGGTATTAATTTAATTACTGATGTATTAAAATACGACAAAGGAACGAAAATGGTTAGAACGTTGTAAATTAGAAAAGCGGCAATAGAAATGAATCAGAAAAAAGTGACTTATAGGTTTGTAAGCCACGTCGAACAAAAGGGAATAGACGCCATAAAAATTTAAATTAGTCTTGGTTTTGTTAACTTTACTACAATAAGGTGATCTGAATACGTATACGTTCAATTTGCTTTCGTTGCGTTTATGTGTAACTGCAGCATACAATTGCAGTATTAACCGTATCTCCACCGAAGATAATTTGATACACTTAAACAGTAGCAAAGATCCAATTTGTGCGTTCTAATGTGTAGTATAACAACGTCAATTGGTTTATTACGCAATTGAAGAAATCTAATAATCTAGAACTAAATGATCTGGTACTACTGCAAACGGAAAGTGTAATTCGATAAGGCACAGTTTCACAATGCTCGACGTTTTATTAATAACATCTAATTCAACACTTTCTTCTTCTTCATGCATTGAAATGAAGTAGGTAACCGACAACCCTTCGCGTGCAACCCCTTGTCATTTTTATGCGTAATAAAATATTTGTGCATATATGTAGGTTAATAACATTCATCAAACAAAGCGTGAAGTTCATATTCCTCTTGCAATTTTTTATCGTGTATAATAAACTGAAAGTGGCATAATAAATTTTAGTTAGCCTTTATTGCTCAGGTAAGATGTTATGTGTTATGAACCTAAGCAAATGCAATAATGTAAATGACTGGAGTGGAAGAACCGGGTACTCGAACATCATCAATACGATGCTCCTTGTGCATCGAATCGCTGTGACAGTTTACAATACTTTTTAAAATTTGGGTTGTGTAAAAAATGTGTAAAATATATGCAAGATGTCTGATCTTGTGAATTGCCAGGTTGACACATTTGAGACACACTATTTGTCATGGAATCCAACCGCACCGACTAGCTTAAAGCAATGATTAATTATTGTGCACCCGGATTATGTAACAATATGCAGTCGTCAGTCAAGCGCAGCGCTTAGCAAAACAAAGAAGGTTAAGTGACTACTGTCACCCTTAGGTAACCAGCTTTCGAAAACTGTCATAGCAAAGCATATTATTTTAGTAGGAAATTTTACAGTTACCAGAGTTTTCGAAAAAGCTGCGAGGGAAAATTTCGATTCTCAGACGGTTGCATCTTGTTAAATAGGATGATATGCACCAAATGATTAATAACAGTGCGGTTAAAGCAAACAGATAAGCAATGGACACACGCTCCTATTTCTATTGAAATCGCTTCTTATACGGAGGGCTCTTTAACGATTCGCTTCTTTGTTACCGGAAGTATTAGAAGAAGTGAATGAATGCGGTAAAGATTATTAATGATCTAGATTGAATTACAGCATAAATTTTAAATAAAATGACTACAAAGTTTCTTTGTTGATTTTTTTGTTCATTTGTTTGTAGTATGTGTCGTTGTTAAATACTTTTCAAATAGACAGATGTAAATTTATTGTTTAATTTCTTATTCACATATTCAGTTTCAGTTATGTTACATAGTGGTAGTGATAGGTAATGAGATGACTATATAGTGCGTACCCCATAGGTGTATTATTAATTAATTAACGAATATTTTTTATTGAGTAGCAGAACCGAACTGAATAATTATGTACCTATGGTCACATGGAAATTATTGTAGAATTTGGGTATTGAAATATTTTTTGTCAAATAGCTGATTATACAGTGCGTCTCAAATTGAGTGAGATTGCTATTAATATAGATATAATTTACTGTGTTAGATCAGAAAAATTTATAACACTTTCAAAACTATATTTTTAAAAAAATCCAATATTTTCGTTATTATTATTATTTTTTTTTTGCTTTTAATGATGTCTCACAATTTAGGTTCTAGGTAATAAAATGCTGTGCATTTGAAAATGTTGAGCTGTCAGTTTGAGTTGTTATATAAAAGCAGTTTCGCATTAAATGAACAATGTGATATGTTTTGTATCTACATAACGTATATGTATAGACACGTATGCGTAACAAATAATAACCATGACAACGTAATGCATTTGTTTACGCGCATTTGAAAGTTTTGAACTACAAAATCCATGATAACGTCAATATCGATACCACGAAAACGATGAAAGTAATTTTTTAAAATTATTATGAGTTTACTTTCGTAACAAGTAACCTTTGCCTAAAATTTTTTTATTACTTTCACCGTATAACGAAAATATTGATTTTTTTCGAAAATAAAGTTTTTTCAAACAACTTCTGAACCTTTCGGAATTTACGAGTTTTCTCAGCAGAATCTGAACTAGCATAAAAACTGTGCTTCAGTGCTAACTGTTCGCAAAAGAAAACGCATTTTATGATTCCAGCAAGCAGTTTTGCAGACGTGTTTAGCAGGTCATAAGTGTCGATTTGACCCGAAGTTTTTCAATTTTTGCCCCTTAGGACTAAAGTTATGACGTCACGAAGATGGCGTCCACATTTATACATACTATCTTTGTCCAAAAACTAGTCGAAATTGTTTTATAAATCAAAAATCTTTATTGATTCTTCTAATTCAATTTTGTCCCGTTTAAAATAGCCCCCTCCCGATATAATACACTTATGCCACCGCTTTTTCCAGTCTTCAAAGCATACCAAAAAGTCTTCTTCCGGTATAGGCTTCACGTATTCACGTTGAATGTTTTCAATCGACTCAAAACGGTTTCCTAGAAGTCAGTGGCGGCTTGTCCATATGGTCAATTGGTCAATGACCTCCCAAAAATGTTGACAATATATAAAAAAATATTAATTATTACGTGTTTTATTAAAATAGGTAATTTACTCACAAAAATCGCAAGTATAATAACTTAAAATTTATCGGCCGTCGTTCGTAATTCATCCTTTTCAACCTTGGGCTGGCGGTGCGAATTGTCCTCATTGAATTAGATCTACACGGAAAAACTCGAAAAACGTGCAGCGCCCGAATAAACGCGAACGTCCGAAGCAAATCATTTTGGGTCAATAGCCGGGTTCTGCAGTTTGTTGACGTTGACTTCGAACTAGGGTGTTCGCATGTTTTAAATCAATTTAAGAATTTATATTGATATTTTTACTGTTGTTGTGTTGTTTTGTAAAAATACTATTTTTGGTTCTCGTGTATATGCGCTATTATAGAAAATGTCGGTGGTGCAGGAAATTAAACAACTAAAAAGTGCTAACCTCGGTGAATTTTGCAACCATAGGAAATGTTGATATTCGTACACAGCTAGACAATGCTTATAGAAAATCCCTTAGAGATTTTAATGAAAATGTTGCGAAAAATCGCTATATTTTGAACAAAATTGTAGATTGTATAAACTTTTGCGGTGCATTTGAGTTATTTATATTTTTTTAAGTATGCCTATTTTTTAAATTAATCTTTGACCTCCCAGTATGATTGACCACGAGCCGCCACTGCTCGAAGTGGTCTTTTGAGTTTTGAAAATAGCCAAAAGTCACATGGAGCCAAATCAGGTGGTTGCGGAACGATATTGGTTGCATTTTTGGCGAAAAAGTCACCAAGAATTAGTTCAGTGTGAGATGGCGCGTTATCGTGGTGTAAAAACCAAGAGTTATCTTTTCTTCAATCCGGCTTCTTTTTACGAATAGCTTCACGCAAATGACGCATAACACTCAAATAGTATTCCTTGTTGACAGTTTGACCAGTAGGAAGGAATTCGTAATGCACCACACCACGATAATCGAAGAAAACTGTCAACATCACCTTGATTTTTGAGCGACTTTGACGCGGTCTTTTTGGTCTTGCCTCACATTTGGCACGATATTCACTCGATTGGTCGGTTGTTTCGGGATTGTAAGCATAGATCCAAGTCTCATCTCCCGTAATAATGCGTTTATAAACCGACTTATAGTCAGAGAACATTATTTCACACACATCAACACGACGCTGTTTTTCAAGAAAATTCAGCATTTGTGGTACCAATCGAGACTTGACACGTTTGAGGCTTAAACTATTTTTCAAAATGGTATTAATTGATCCTTTTGATACGCCAATTTCATCAGCAATGTCTTTTATAGTTAATCGACGGTTTGCAAGCACTAATTCTTTTACTTTTTGGATGTGAGCATCGTCAGTTGAGGTCGATGATCGACCAGGTTGCTCTTAGTCTTCAACCGTTCTCTACCTTCTTTGAACAAGTTATACCAATCATATGTTGTTGAGTTTGGTAGAGCTCGGTCCCCGTAAGCCTTCTGCAACATTTTCAACGTTTCTGCAGCATTTATTTTATTCAGGAAACAAAATTTGACCGCACTTCTTAGTTGAATAATTTTAGACATTGTGAAAATCGTCAAATTCACTTTTTGTGTCACACAAAAACAAGCGTCACTCAAACACTAATGAATATTTTGACATATAATATGGCATGGAAGTCAGTAACAGTTGTACCAACTTAAAAAAAATGTTGAGCAAAAATATTTACCTGCGTCATTTACATTGAAAAATTCCAACTAATTTTTGGACACAGTAGTATATTAATACCGCTCTCCTGTAATAACTATTTATGGCACAGAGGTGATCTTAGGGTCAAATGAAAGCAAAAATCATCCCCAATAATTTCTGTCAGAACATGTTTAGTCTTATCTTTTATGGTTAATGACGTACAGTGCAAAATTTTTAAATTTTTTGTTTTCACAATCGGTTTTTTTAATTGTATGAAAGATCTGTTCATTTTTTAATATTTTTTTACTGAACATATTTTATAGATCTCAAAATTATCTATTCAACACGTTTAAGAACATTGAATTGATGTAATTTTGAGCTATTTAAGGATTCCCTAAAGAGGATGACCCCGGGGTACTTTTTATTTAACCATCACAACTATGCACAATGGGTCATCGTCCATTTACAGGATTTAGAGGAATTGTTCATTAAAGCGCCTGACATTTACACAGAGTTTTTGAAAGGTAGGGTATACCTCGTAGTTTCAATTCAATTTGTTGTGCAGGAGACCAAAAGATCGTTTTTTTTTCTGGAAATTGATCAATGCTTATGAACAAAATAATGCAGAGGTTAAGATTATCAAAAAATTAGAAGAAAACAGAGAACAGAAGTCTGACGATAAGCACTATGAACAAACAAAATTCTATCAGTCATCCTTCCTTGAGAATATAAGAGCTTTGAAAGATAGTTTCTCTGAATTCGAAAATTCTTTCTTTGTGCGTGGCAAGGAACTAATTGCATTGGAGACACGAGCAGTTATGGAGGACAGCGGCGTGTCATGTCTTGTAAGCCTTGAACAAAACGGTTATGTTTGTTACCAGAAGTTTGTTGAAGAAAGATTTGTCCAAAAAGTCTAAAGGCGTATACGATCAAATTCCCAAATGCCAAACAAAAATTTTCGGGCCTCCTAAAAAATCTCAACAAACCAACACGACTATTAAAGCCCTAAAGTCTGATGTTCATTGTTCATTGTAAGCACTGCGCGTGAGTAAGACTTAGATCAGTTCTTTGCCCATGAAAATCAGCCTTACCCTCATGCAATTTCGCTAAACGGAGCTATGCGTTCTGTAAATAAATCCCATTTGGTGGATATATTAGAGAAATTAACAGAAACGCAGGAAGTTCCAAATGACTGTAATGGTATAGTTATCGATGGAGCTTTCCTTTTACACAATTTTTGTTTTTCTACGTTGTGTCGAGATTCGATGATATGTCCAATTACTGATTTCGACGTTGTGTCCTTTTTCGGCATTGTGTCCAGCAGGTGATTTCGGCGTTGTGTCCAGTTTCGGCGATATGTCCAATAATTCGTTTCGACGTTGTGTTCAAGTTTCAGCGTAGTGTCCATTCGGCGATATGTCCGGATCCCAATATTTTCACATTCTAATAAGACTGTATGGGTAACAGCAATCATTTTGGGAAAAGGATTTTTAGATGTTAATGAGTAGGGGCCTTCATTAAGCATCACCTGAATTGACTCAAAATAATTGTTTTTGTCCAAAATAACTACTTTATTGCCTTTATCTCCTTAAAGATAAAAACAATTTTTTCTTTAAGATTTTTAACAATGTTTATTTCTCTTGCGTTAAATTTAAATTTTGGTAACTGCTGAATATTATCTGAAATGTATATTTTACAGGTATTCTTAATGAATTTTTAGTTATCATCAAAAGGTTTGATCAAACTTTCAATTCCTACAATATTCTGATCTATAGGTGCTTTGTTAAATTTGAGGTTATATTTCAAGCCTTTATTCCACAGTTGGTGCAGTTTTTTGGTGTTTTCCCGTTTGTTAAAATAGACGCTGCAGTTTAAAGTTTCATTCCTTTGATTGTTCATATATATTTCAAAATAATCTTAAAATGTAAAATTTATCAATCTACAAGCTACTAAAATGACAAAACTTGTAAAACTTTTACCGTTTCGCTATAAATCTCGTCCAATTGGTGGTGATCCACCCTGTATATCATTTATTTTAGTTTGTTTACATGTTTACTGGATGGTTGATGTATAACCCCCATTTATTACGCAACTAATAATTTATTTTTTCATGCCCCAGTGTAAGTTTATATTCGTGTCAAAATTCAAATTTGAAACTGATTATTTTAAAATATATTTTACGCTCAAGTAGAGAATTAAGAAAAGTAAAGAAGATGAAGAAGAAGAATTGTTTACACTAAAAATTCGTCGGTATCAAATAACTATTTTATTTCTAATGCTATCATGAAAAAATGTCACATATTTTTATGACCTTTAACAAATATGTGGCATGTTTTAAACGTAACGTAATTTAGAGCCTTCAAATAAAAAGCGATAAAAAACAATTTAAAATTAAGGTTAAAAGTCCAACGACGCTAATGTTACATTTTGAGCAAACAAAACCTACACAAACACACATGATGTACTGTTAGATGACGATAGAATAGTATTAAATCAAATAAGGTATTTGGTTTAAGTGTAGAAATGTGTTGCAATCATTTCTGGGAGGAAAAAAATCCAACTGATATAGAATCGTCATTTATTTAAAACGTCAAAACACAAATAAAGCGCGCTCATGTTTCGATATGTTCGACTGGTCAGTCAAGACCATTATCTAGTTTTTCGGTACCTTTTCAGTCGATTCTTAACTGGTCGGTCTAGGCTATTATAAGTTTTTTTAGTGTACACTTTACACCAAACAAATTATTTAATGTTCATATTATTTGTATAGTATGCGAGATTTGTGGTATTATTGAAAGCGGGTATTCATTCCGTTCTACACGAGTGATATTGGCAAATGGTCAAGAGTAGGTGGTTAATGCACACAAGAAAAGTTTATGTTTAAAATAAAATTCAATCTTGGGCTTGAAACTTTGTCATAAACCATAACCATTCTGTCATTAACAAGATAATAAACGTAGGTAGATTTTCCTTTACTTTCACAAGAAAGTAGATACAACAATTATAATATATGATTGGTATTGTAAAACTGAATTTTACGTTCGTAAGTTATTACTACAGTGTATTATATAAATAAATAAATAAGTGTACATGTTATTATAAGACGATTAAGAGAAGAAAAATTAGGTACGTTAAAAATCAAGAACCAGCAAAGATATCTATTTCAGTGATAAATAAAATTACAAAATTCTACTTAAACAAGGTAGACGAAGGATTTTATTACAAAAAGTTAAAGGTGAAAATGTAAAGAGGTGTTGATATAAGATGTAAGTTATGTTATGGTCACATTATATTTACCGAACACAAAACGAATTTTAATATTGAAGGCACGCACGTGTACATTTAAACAGTTTAATATTTATTGGAGCATGGAGAATCCCACGTCAAAACTTCGATGTATTTTTTTCCATTTTGGCATTTTCACGTAACTTTTAAAGAACTGTTGGTGTTTACGATTTCTTCATGACTGCTACACTCTAGATTACAAGATTATATTGATTGATTTTAATAGAAAAATCTGCTCAATTAATAACAACACAAATGATTACAACAATCGACAAATTCATAATTGTCTAGGCAAAATGTAATTTAAGTGGAAAATTATCGCAAAAACGGGGTGGTCCTTGCTAAATATAAATCTAAATGTTTTGGATTTAGACCCCCCTGGAACCCTATCATAATCGCGAATGGAGTTTAATTTATTTGATCGGTTATAACTCGCGATACCGCGCTCGTATAAAAGCGACTCAAATTGGTCGTTTTGTAGGTTACAATTTTAGTCCTCTTGACCAAACTCAAAATATCGATATTTTTGAGTTATAATTGTAATAATTGGCGGAAATCTCCAAGTCTAGAAGTTTCTGACAGATACCCATTCTGTTCAGTTTTTGACGCTCAACATTTTTAGTCCTATCCCGAAAATTGATTGGACCAACAATTTTCGAGATATGATGCCGTGAAAGGAAAAATTATGCAGCACATTGTGTTTTTTTTTGTCGGCAGTAATTTTAGTCCTATCCCTCGAATTGTTCAATTCGATCATTTTTGAGATGTGGACAGAAAACTGTTTCATTTTTTCAAAGCTGTGTTTTCACCCTTTATTCGCGAACAAATCGTCGTGCCGGGAATGGGTGAATTCTTCCCGTTTCTGCCTAAAGCTTCGGTCGTAAATGGAATGAGGTGATTCCGAATACCTGCTCAAACTGAACACGTCGTTGCCGTGGATTATAAACGTAAAAATACATTGTTTAAAACTGGGAGATTTTTCACTGACATCTCGGCAACCATCGATTTTTTGACCAAAACATCGGGCTCGCAAAAAAACGATTTAGAAGAGTGGCTGTGTGAATTTCTACGCGGTTTTGTTAGCCAAAAACGTGATTTTGAATAAATGAAGCATTTTTTTGGTCTATATTTGGAAAAGTATCAATTTCTCGAATTCGTGAGAGGACCAAAATTATTGACCGTAAAAAGAACACTTTTTTCACCAGACCACAAACGTCGAGTGCGAAAAAAGAATTCGAAAGAGTCGTTTTTTTTCTACATCTCAAAAAGTATCGATCTGAGCAATTCACGGTATAGGATTAAAAAACGCGCAATCTGAGTGCGCTAGCGCGGCATTTCGTTGTTTATTTGAGCAGGAATGGGCCGCGATACAAAAATTTCAAAAGCTTTGCAACGCCACAACTCGAAAAATGTAGGTCCAATTAATTTGCGGGATACAACCAAAAACGTCGGGTGTCAAAAAAACAACAAAATGGATGTTTTTTAAAAACTTTAAGACTCTTGGATTTCCGCTTATTCAAGCCGATCAATTTGTTTCTGAAAAATCCATTTTGGAGGTAATATTTTGAAAAATATCGATTTTTTGAGTATGGTTAGTTGACTAAAATTGTAGCGCGCAAAATCTGCGGAAAACGATCATTTTAGTACGCGCACGATATAACGAATTTAATACCTCTGTCGCCTTACCCGCCCCACAAAAGAATTCGATTTTTTTACGTTTGCACACGAAAGATAACTGCTAGCATAACGCTAGCACACCTTTACTGGCAGAGTTATTAAAGTTCGAATTTGGGGGGGCTAAGGTTAAGTTTTTCACACGGAAGAAAATAGCTAGCACAGACTTAAACACCTTTGCTCAACGCTAGCACGTCTTTAATAACGGAGTTATTAAGGGTTGAACTTAGGAAGCCAGCTCTCTACAAAAAAATTTCAAACTTTTGACGTTTGAACATTAAAGAGCTGAGCTAGCACAAGCTAGCACAACTAAAAATAATGTTAGCACACCTTTCATAACAGGGTTATTGAGGTTTGAATCTAGAGGGGCTAAGGCGACCTCAGAACACCAACAAAAAAAATATTGAATTTTTGATATTTGCACACGAAAGAGAATAGCTAGCATAGACTAGCACAACTTTGCTTAACGCTAAGACACGTTTAATAACAGAGTTATTAAGGGTTGAATCTAGAAAGCCACTTCCCCTTCTACAAGAAAATTTTGAACTTTTGACGTTTGAACAGGCTAGCCCAACTATGCTCAACGCTAGCGCATCTTTATAACGGAGTTATTTAAGGTTGAATCAATAACTCCGTTATCAAAGACTCTCTTTTTTTGTGCAAACATCAAAAATTCATTTTTTTTGTGGGGGGTCTGAGGCCGCCTTAGTGCCCCCCCCCCGGATTAAAATCTTAATAACTTGGTTATTAAAGGTGTGCTAACCTTGCACAAAATTGTGCTGTTGTGCTGTTCTCTTTCGTGTGCAAACGTCAAAAAAACTAATTTTTTGGGGGAGGGGCTAAAGCGACCGAGCTAATTTAATTCTTTTACAATTATGGGTTGGGGAATCCGGGAGGGTCAGGGTCTCGAAAACTCAGATTAGTATTCAGCAACGATCCCTTTACACGACAAGGTATATGTTTTTTTGTTTGGGCGATTATTTCCCACTTACCCCCTTCCTTTCCAGAAAAATTTCTCCGAGCTATAATCATAAATCTGCAATATACTGAAAATTATCTACATAATAACAGAGGATGCAATAGCAATGGAAATAACTTAACGTTCTGTGCATGGTCAGTTTTAATTAGAAATGTGGTTCTTGGTGTAATATTGGAGTTATTTCCACAATTTGTATTGATATTTGGTATTTCCTGTGCTAGTTCGCATTGTTACGGGGACATTCAGAATTTCCTGCGATTTCTTGACTGGGTTGAAAGCAGTTCTATTTAAAAGTCTTTTTGAACTAGAATATTCTTTATGATTCACATCATTAAAGAATTTTGAAGCTCTTTTTTGCTTAATTGTAATCAAATTTTCATCAAGCTAAATTGGTTGTAAAGGAGCGTCTAAAACAATGATCCAAAAACAAATCTGGATTTTACAAATTCAGAAAAGTTGCAATTGCTCTTGGCACTTGAACCAGTTTATTGATTCCAACTGAGTTATTTTCCATGTTGGTAATTTACAAAAACGCGTCGATGGATTGTATTATCTGATTAAATTTGAGTCTTTTATAGCTAATAACCTAGAGGTATTGGTTTTGGTTTTTGGTAGACTGATCAAATTTGATTCGTACTGTATTCGTTGTATGTTGTCAACATAATGGTAAGCTCTTTGTGGCAACAAGCTTTAGAGTAACCTGAGAAATGAATAATTTTAATACGGAGTGGATATAGTTATTACAAAACCACCTTTGTTGCAAGATGAATTTCTTTGGAGCATCTAGAACGTATTGCTTTATATTTTTTTATGACGAATGTTAATCCTAGTTCATAAAATGTTGTCCATAAGTTAGAGCTTTTCTTGTCATTGATTATGTCACTACCTGGGTGGGTTAATTTTTTTTGTTGTTATTTAATACTTGCCTCTCCAAACTTGTTTTAGTAATTGTACAGGGTTATTCGTTATAAATGTTCCAGCTCTTATCATCGTTATTATTGCATATACAAAAAAATTTTTGAAATAAAATTTGTATGGTTAAAAACTAATTTTATTAAACCTTAACAAAAGTACAGTGGCGTGCGTAGTTTAGGAAACACAAAAAATAATTGGTTTTTTTAAATGAGACTCTCTGTAACTAGTTTAATTTACTATATTTATTCTTTAATAACTCAAGAACGGTGTAAGACAGGGATATGATATGGTATATTTTTGAAATCAGAAAAAAAGATTCAAAAATTTAATAATATACACGGTGTTTTATTTAAAAATACGAATTATTCTTTTGTGTTCCTTAAACTACCCACGCTACTGTACTTTTGTTAACGTTGTAATAAAATTAGTTTATAACCACACAACTATTGTATTAAAAATGTTTGTATATGCAATAATAACTATGATAAGGGCTAGGACATTTATAATGAATAACCCTGTACATTTTATATTTCACTTCAAGCACATATATAATTCAATTTTCTGTGTCCTTTTTATTTTAAAGGTAGGTTATATTAAAACTCAAGCTGAAATCTCAAACAATGGATGGTATATTTCTTTTTCGTTTCTATAAAAGCAGATGCATTCTTAAGGGAACAAGTTTTGTTTGAGCTTTATTGGTGATGATCTACTAAGATTATTTAGTCATACTGCTAAATTTATTAATAGTGGTCTTTTCTATCCCAGAACTACTAAATTGGTGGGCAAGATATTTAAATATAGATTTACCTTAGATGGTCATTTGTTTCCTCTAGCACGTTGGGAAATTTGATGTCCAGGTTGAGTTTGATTAAGATCGTCGAAGACAAGGTTGATCAACAAGGAACTAAATGAACTAAAATCTATCTGAACCGTCTTTTGGTTAGCCGAGTAGATGATACCGTGTCAAAAGCTTTGGTGATTTCAAAGGAAACTACTTTTAATTATTTCTCTTGGAGCTTTCGCAATTTGATGTAGCTGTCAAGGATGGAAACATTTGTTAACATTTCATCGCCATTTGTAAAACTTTTTGATGAATATGATGTTATATTTTAAACCAATTTTGCACGCGAGTATGCGATTCAATAAATTTGCAGAGCTGATGTGATAGTGATAGGTAACCAGTTTTTAGGATTTGTCAGATTACCTCCTTCAAGAAAAATTATAGTTTGTAAAAGTTTTCACGACGTAGGGGGTTTGATGACGGTAGAATATGATGTTAAAGTGAGCTTCCAAGTAAATTCTTGAAAATTTCTTAACTTGCGTGAGAACTGTGTTAAGGCCGAAACCTTTGACTTATTCCCCAGTAGGAGCGTTACATCCAAAGACTCCGACCCCGTCTCGTGAACTTTGTTATAGAAATCATCAATAGCCTTAACGTCTAGCAGCACAACCTGAGATGGTAGAGGCTTCCCGTTAATAATTGTCAAGGTCCTTCTGTCTTAGTGTTTTTAGTTTAGGTTTTTTGAAAAGACGCTTTTTTCTCCTGTCTTTTATAGGCTGTAGGTAATAGGAGAAACACTATAAAGATTGAATGGGTAACAAATGGGGATCTTTTGGAGTTTCTTCTTAAAGGAAGGCGGAAAGTTTCTGTAACCTTTGTGTCTGCGTCTTTATTCTATTATATAAAATGCTGAAAATGCTTTTGTCAGACACAAGAGGTTCTGCAATTTGTCTTCGACCCTACCGAAAGAGTCGTACATATAACCGAAGACACAGAGTTGGACACTCCGTGCGAGTTTGTAAGCGATATTTCATAAATAGAGGAAGTAAATGCAAGGGATACCTGATAGTTTCAGGGAGATTGAAGGGTAGAGCTTCTAGAGAGTTGGCGATTCCAAGATTTCTCTTAAATGCTTCAGAGAAGATGCAGCAGTAATTTTGGGTTAAGCAGAGGTAAGAGGATCATAACAGTGGAACCTGTTTGCAAGGCAGTGTCGAGGATAAAGAGAAATACGTTATTTCTGACTAGGTTTACAAACCGATATTGTGTTAATGTTAAGCATACATGCGGTACTGGATCTGGTGCTCATTAAGACCGCTTATTCCCTTTAAAAGATAATTGTTTTTAAATTTATAGTTATCGCTTTAAACATTATTTTATAATTGTCGGCATGGAAACCTGAGAGTTTTGATTTTAACTCAGCACAGTAGTGAACCGGGATTCGTGTTGGCGAACAGATGCAAAGTTGAAGAAACACGTTCTACAAAATTGACATTCACTCTTGTCCTAACAATTCTTATAGTTTTGAGATAGAGATGACTTTAGTTCATAGTTTCAACTGCAGCAGTCGCACTTGAACATAGTAAGTGGGGAGTTGTAATTCTTAGATGTACTTAGGATGACTCGAGCTGAGACCGGAAAGTCTTTGGCTTTTGAACAGTAGAGGGCTTGGCTCTAGTTGGGTTCCGAATTTTAAACAATCCGTTTTTGAAGCTGCTAGGCTTCCAAGTGGCCCCTGTAGAAACCTGAGGACAAATGTTGAAAGGATTGCTAAATTATGTTACTCATAAGTTCTAAAAAATCCCAGAGTAGACGAACCCATATCCAGTTCTGTCTAGGCCTGTATGCTACTAATGAAACAAGATCGTATGGGGTGGTAGCAAATGCACCCTAGATGTGAAAAAAAAAAGAAGAAGAAAAAGAGTTTCGATCCGCCCCTTTCTGCAATGACAGCGCCACCACATAAAGGTAAGGGTACGGTTTTGGTGACAGTACCTTACTGTGCGATGTTATCATAATTAATGCAAAATTATTATTACTTTCATTTTATTATTTTAATAAATTAAGATTGTCGCATAAACTTTTACAATTTTGTATTAGAACACAGACCAATAAATATTATTATTATATTTTAAATTCTTTTATCTCGACTCTTGTCGAGCTGAAACCAAGACATTGCGGACCATTTATGTTTTGTGTTGTGAGTTATGCGTTTCAAAATTTTATGACTGTGTTGGGTATGGCTGCTTTTGTAGTGTAATGTATGTGTGCTTTATACACGTATAGTTTTAGGTGTATCGAATAAGTTGAATGGATATATGTGTAATACGTCTTGTTGGATTAGCTTTCATTTTATCTACATAAGGTAAATTTATAGTAGGAGTTAGCTTTGACTTATTAATTTGACCAACACTAAATAAAATTAGTTTTGTTTTAGTACTTGCTTGATGTGGCGAAATGGCAACAGTTTTGTACAAAACAAAGACGGTTAGTTCTTATATTATCCACCACCTAGTAGAAAAATATATAGTATTATTAGAAGTCATATTGTTTAAATGTGCAATAACACCCTTCACAGTTTTTTAATACAAAAAAGAATGGAAACAGTAAATTTAATTACCATTAATAGAAAACTGGTTCTATAATGGAATTAATACACCAGTGAGGTGTTGCACAAAAAATTACTTTCCCTCCAAAAAGATTAGAAAGCAAAAAACAAAAAATAATAAACAATTAGCAAAAATAAGTATATTATATACTTCTCCTATTTAGTTAGAAAATATCAGTATGTATCATGCCCATAAATAATATATAAGTAAATAATCTCGCACAGTGCCTATATGATAATTTAATGTCTTTATTTTTAATAAGGTAGAAAAAACAGTAATACTTTTTACGTCTTTTTACAGTTTCTAAATTTAACCTAATTTAGTATCGTAGAGGAAGCATAGTCTAGCGGTAAAAGCGCCAGTTTAGTAAACCGGCAACCGCCGGCGCGCTGGTTCGATTCCAGTAACGGCGAGAAATTTTCTCGAGCCAATCTAGAAGATCTGCTCCCACGTTAAACCGTCGGTCCCGGTTACTATACTAACACCTTTGGTAATCGTTAAAAATATATCACACCCACTTCGGACCAGTCTGACCAGCGTGGAAGTGAAAGGCCAAACTCCCATAATATAGGGAGGCAATTCCCCTACAAAGGAACGATAAAGCTGTAGAGTATCGTACAATAAAATAGTAACCCACTACGTATCTGATAATGTACTAAAACAAAAAATTTCAAAGCCTTTGAAATATAACAAAATTTCTCATATACAATAAATTTTGTTGTTAAATGTATAACGATAATAAAAACCTATAATACAGTGTGACCAGTCCGCATCATTTGGGTATTTATTTTAATAAGTTTTTTTTTCGAAATTTGATTTCGACATAGTTTCTGCATCGTTTAAATAAAAATTTTTTAAAAAAATTGTAAGCACGTGATTGGCACTATTTGTCAAATTTAAATTATTTGCAATATACGAAAGTAGGGTTATTTATCAGAATATCAAAAAAAGTTATAAGAAAAGTCGTCATAAATGCAATTTCCTATTTCTATTTTCTAAGGTAATTTTGATTTTTTTACTATTTTTGGGAAATTCCACCACAATCTAAATATAAGACTCAACGCAACCAAGTTTGTCTCAAATGAAATATTTATTAATTTTAGACAATGGTTTTTCAAAAACAGTTATTTCATGAAGTTACATTATACAGGGTCAATAACAATTAAACTTTGTATCACATTTGATCAAATTTTTAATGCTCTATTTGAAATTTCTAGAAAAACACACTTTTGATACTGCGATACATCAAAGAAACCATGTATGGGCTAAAGCATTGTCAAAATCAAGAAGAATTATGTAGGCCACATTAAGACAGTTCAGTGGTGCAATTTCCAACTAATATTTAAAAATCAAAAGTGCCTTAAGAAGGTGCAATTTTGATTACGGGCTCAAAAGAGAATTTAATTAACCTTTTTTTCATAACTTTCTTCCATATTCTGATTCTGTAATTTTCTTGGAAAAAAATTTAAATTTGACAAATGATGTTAATCACTTGCCTACAATTTTTTTCGTAAATTTTTATTTCAATCAATGCAGGAACACTGTATAAAAAATGTTGTTAAAATGTATGTTATTTTAACAAAAGAAAACTAACTTGCACATTTCATATAAATGTATAATTACGTAGTGACATTAATTAATATGTGCTAATTGTTACGTTATACAGAATAAAGGTTAAGTTTACTTTAATTGGTGAAGACGGAACATTTGGTACCATAAGCATCTGGTTTGAGATATGCTGTTGGGCTAACAGTGGAACATACAATAAAACTAAAAATACAAACAAAGTGAATAGTAAAATAAATAAGCTGAAAAACAATACTCGTCTCCAATTTAGTTAATCATTGTTTATATTATCCTCAAAGCGATCCTGAATTGTAAGCAAAACACTTGCCTATTATTATCCTGAAAATGCAACTTGCTACTTCTCTTTTGGACTCCTATTTCAATAGACTTACTTGAAACTCTCTGATTATTACTATCATTCACACCGTACACAAATAAGGATTTAAACTTTGCAATGAGACGTCCATTACTTTTGTTATAATATTGCGAAATTATTTCAAACAAAACTAACTTATAGTATAAAACGAAAAACAAGGAAAATAAAAAAGTTTAATTAAATAAAATTTAATTTATAAAAAAATTGTGCACATATAATTATTTTATAGTGTAGTGTCATATTTTTTACTAACGACTTATGAATATCAAAAAATTAGTGGTAGCTTTAATAACATTTTTTTTAAGTTATTGCCACATCACCAAAATTACTGAGCAGTGTCGTAACTGTAATGAAGTTTTTATGTCAGCACCTACCTTTAACACAACCGCCACTCTGTTTTTTTACTATTCACGAAGACCACAATACAAATAAATATAAGTTTTACAATTAAAGTTTGGTGTGACACTTTATTACAATGGTAGCACCCATAAACAATAACCCCAGATCTAGATATACTACGTGAATACATTAACATGTAAGTTACCCTCGAGTAACAATTCAAGCTCGACCGTAAATAAAGCATAAAATATTACGTCTTCATTTGCAAAGCTCCTATTACAACTCCTATGCCCAATAAAAGCAGGTTTTAAATTTATTTTATAACTTTAATTTAAAACAATAGATTTAAACGATCTTTTTTTGAGAAGACTGGCATCTTATGGCCAAGAAAGGATGTTATAAATTGGAACAGAATGACTAACCATCCAACACCAAATGGTGTTGCATAAATTTCAAAGAACAACATTCCGACGATCTTTTAAAATATAACCACGGCTTTGTTAAATACAGCAGAACTACACCTGCTTTTATTGTGTCAAAAGTTATAGTGGGTCTAACAAGTGCTCAACAAACATCAATTACTTAAATACTCTGGTAAAGAGGCTCTACATTCAAATACTCAGCGTGTTTTAAACGAGAACTATTAACACAAGTGTGTGTTGATATTCACTATAAAATAATAATATTTCCCGAGGTTTTGTTTTTTTTTTGTAATATTTGTACAGTTAGACGTGTTAATAATAATAGTAACAATTGCTTTAGGTGCTTATTATATACAAGTAATAAATTGTAATTAAAATACATTTGCGTTATTGGAAAAGTCATAAACAACGGTATGAGATCATTTGTAATAGTTGTCTGAAAGGGTGAGCATTACCATTTGCAAATAGTTTTACCCAATCATCTAGACATGTGCATATACTTCTCACATCTTCTCTTGTCATCTCAGACAAAGCCAATCAGGATGATTAATGA
This sequence comes from Abscondita cerata, assembly GCA_030710515.1. NCBI lineage: Eukaryota > Metazoa > Arthropoda > Insecta > Coleoptera > Lampyridae > Abscondita > Abscondita cerata. The sequence goes on from JALBCR010000951.1 coordinate 213,772, forward strand.
ATACGTTAAACCTTTTGCTCCCAGTTACTCGATTCTTGTTTCATATTCTTTTATTGACAGCATTTTAAAAATACACTTAGTTAACTCATACCCGACGCTTAATCACTTTATTTAAATATGCCTTCGCTAATACTTTTTACGGTTATATGAGTGAAACCTTCATCACTTTGTGGCACATATCTATCAATTGTGTCTAACGTTTGCACTTTGCGCAATGTTTATAATTGCAATTAGTTTCTGTGTATTTTATATGTTTAACTTTCCTTTTTCTTGCTCAATTATGGGCAAGGTAATTTAAAAAAAAATGATTGTTTTTTCACATGCAGTATTTGTAGTAAATTCAACGATTAAGCAAGAAAAAAAATTTAATATATGCAAGCAATTAGAGAACTTTGAAATTTTAGACAATGCCAGTCTGATTATAATTTAATACAAAATTATGTTCTCAAGAGAAGATTCAGTTGGAAGGGTTCATATTATACAGGCTGCATTTCCAATCTGAATCGCTAAACTTACGAAGATGAGCCAAATGAGACATCTTCCTTTTTCTATGAAATTAAAATAATGCGATTAGACCATTTGCCCTACATCATCTAAAGGCTCCAGGCAGAATGGAAATTCAGTCAAAAATAACGCAATTTAATCAGATCATTAAGTACGGAATGACGTGTCCACCGACCTGTTCCTTTTGTGCAAGTCAGCCGATGACTTCCATATTCGTCTCTATTAACTCCCATTCTTAACGATGCGGCTATCAGAATTACGTTTTCTAACAACGTCACAAGACATCTAGACGGAAGGTCGTAGATCCACACACTTGATCCCTTTTCACATGCTAAAACATATCTTGCCTCAAAATAATGAATCTAGAAACTGTATCCTTTACTGTTATCGAGTTCCAATTGTTTTGGAAACATCCTACTTCTGGCTCATGAGAATAACGACTAGTCTACTTATCAAAGCATTTCATTTGGTCCTTTACTCCCACAAAGGGGATCTATACTTTAAAGTGTTTGTCCCATTTACTTAAAATTTCACAATGCTTCCAAGTTTCTCGTCCGTAGAAGACAGGTTAACTTGGGAATCGATAGACTGTGGTTCAACAAATAGAAAGCAAGGTGGTGATTTAATTGCGAAACTCGATAACATTATAAAAGTACTTCCTCAGTCTTTTGATTTTTCTTTTGGGGAGATGAGCACCTAGTACGTTAAGCTTTGATTTGGTTAATTACATACAAACCTGTTTATTTTTACTTTATTTCAAAGTAAATTATTGGAATTCACACTTGACAGTTCTTTAATACCTCATCAAATTAACAAAAACCACATATATAACAAATATTATAATTTTTAATTTTTTTTTTATTAAACGTTACGTCAGATCTCGCATTTGTAGCAAGGTTTCTTCTAGATCTCACAAAGACCACTGAACTTGACCTCTTTTCGAAACTTTTGGACACCCTTTCTATAAACAATTGGTAAATTGTGAAAACTGTCTGGGGATTCGTCGCTCACAAACTTAAGGTCCCTTCTTATCGCATCCGTCCTGATGATAAACTACTTTGAGATGAAGCTCGAAGTAAATCATGTAATCAACACTCACAGAAGTATTGACTCAGTAAAAAGATGGCTGCAACGAGAGTAGCTTAAGTATTTTGCGGTTACACAGGCATGATTTCCTGCAAAAATTACTTTTACCATTGAAGGATTCACGAATCAATTTGTTAGTTTGTGTATGCCGACACATACACAAAAATTTTATAATCAGTCAGTATCATTTCTTTAATTACGTTTTTTGGTTTTTTTTTTTTAATAATGTACCACTTGAATACGCATTTTTTAGAAACAGTTTTATTATATATATAGTGGATGTTGCACGGTCATTTCTAATATCATTTCTTGTGGACTATTTTTTTTTTAGTTAATTTTATGGTACTCCACCCTTCGTAAGCAACTAAAAAACATGGTTTAAAGAAGGTTAGTCATATTTGAATTTTACGCCCACGGGATTTTGATTGCCCTAATAAAATGAAATTGACTAATTTTAAACGTCATAGTGTTGAACCCCCCCACTTGTTTTTTTTTTTTGTGTTCGTTTTGCAGCAACCTTAACAGTTTGGTTTTTTTTTTTTAACTAATTTTTTAGGTTTTGTTGTGGGGTCGCGTATTTTACTAGCTAGTACCACATTCACTCATGCTGCTTTATAAAATCATATCCAATAGATGTTGAGGTCGTTTCAAACTACCTGAGACTTATGATGAAAGGTAGGTTTTAAGGATATTTCCTCCTATAATATACCTTTTATATTTTTTTTCCTAAAATAGATTGTTTTTGTTTTAAAAAAAAAAAAAAAAAAAAAAAAAAAAAAAAAAAACTGAGGAGGAGCTATCAACAAAACAAAAAGACCGGTTAGGGTTTAACTTCAGGCACGTTTCGTGCAACAGAATGTGTCTTTGGGGGTTTTTGATAAAATTAAGTTCAGGCCTTTAAAACAAATAAATGATCCGCCACTTGAATAAGTGTACATTAAAAATATTCAAAAAGAATTAAAAAAAAAAAAATAAATTAAAAATTTTAAAAAAATATAAAAAATATTATATTTTTTAAAAAAAAAAAAAATAAATTTAAAAAAATTTTTTTTTTTTTTTTTTTTTTTTTATTTTAAAAAAAAAAAAAAAAAAAAAAAAAAAAAAAAAAAATTTTTTTAAAATTTTAAAAAATAAAATTTAAAAAAAAAAAAAAAAATAAAAAAAAAATAAAAAAAAAAAAAAAAAAAAAAAAAATTTTAAAAAAAAAAAAAAAAAAAAAAAAACTCGCACATGGATATTAAACAAACACAAAATAAATTAACAATTTGTTTTAAAGGCCTGCCTTTCTTCCCTTTCCCTCCCATCGCACAATTTGCACATTCTGTTGCATGAAACGTTGCCTGAAACACTCATAAGTTTACTACCATTAAATTATTTTAGTGGCCTTCTTTGGGGGGGGGTTTGGGGGGGTGGGTTTTTGGGTTTTTTTGTGTTTTGAGGCCCCTTCTCAACGAAGAACAATCCAATTACCTAGACTATCTGGCTTTGGAATAGAGTTGATTGCAGTCGTATCTCTTCTTGATGGACATTAGTTCTTTTGCTTTAACTTTATTAGAGTTATCTCATCTATTGGTAAGAGTTTATCAAAACTAACTAAAAGTTGAACAGCATCCATTATGTCTCTGTCTGAAACCATTGATTCCACTCAACAAATTAGGTTGAGAGGGGGTAACAAAACTCCAAAATGTGAAGGTTCAGTTAAATGGCTGAATGTCTTAATATTATCATTTACTTCTGAATATTTTGGAAAGGACCATCAAAGCATAGAATGCAAAAAGAAAAGATCCTCTTAAGATTTGAGATCAGAGTGGATAATTTTTGAGCATCCATTAGGTATTCTGTTTTTAGAATCCGAGTCATAGCTTTTATTAACAATATTCTTAACGAAAGTGTTGACCATCTGCAGGTTCGGAAGAGGCTTGAGAGAATAGCTCCACCAACTGCGACATCCTATGAGGGTGAGCCTTTGTGTAATTTTATCCCGCAAATCTCTCTGAAAAGTTTTTTAAGATTTGAAGGACAGAAGAAGCATTTGATCGTATGGACGTCATGGCTTGTGGATAGACAGTCACAGAGATTGTCGTTGCAACAAGTTTTACAGATCCACTCTTCATAAGATTGGTGTAGGCAATTTCCAGCACAAGATAAGTAGTATCAATGTAAACATGTTTTTTCTCATTATCGTTGCATAAGCAAAGGCAGGAAACATAATCAGATTCCATAATCAATTTTAAGGGAACCACCAACTACATTCTACACCTGACATTCCACAAGTATTCAAATTTTGAGACAAATAATAAAATAATTTGAAATAATGTTTTAAATTATAATACTTGTTCTGAAAATTAGTTAATCTAATAAATAACTTATATTTATTAGATTAAATCTTTATTCTTAACAGTGAACTCCTAGTATATGGTATCATAATACATTTTAGTTTGTCCGAGTTGAAAGTGATTTTATTATAATAACGATTTTTTGTTAATTTATTAATTGTATTTAGTTCACTTAGATTTAGTATAAATTGTAACGTATATGCTATTGAATTTTGTGATAAGTATCTTTGCATGCCTCGATAAACATCGAACTCACCCAGTCGAAACGTCGGCAAACAAAAAAAGCATGGTGGCAGATTAATTACTTATCTTCTAAAACCAAACTAATAAAGAAGGCCCAAAAATTAATTGGGATTAAATCTTATTTATCTCAAAAACAGAAAGAAGAAATATTAATGCATACTTTTGAGATCTTGCAACTGTAGTTAATTGGATTCATTAAATTGCATCAAAGCACATATCAGTAGGTTTCATTCAAATATGTATTTATATAATTATATTTATTTCAAATAATTGGAATAAAATTCAAACAATTACTAACAAAAAATTATATATTATTCGAATATTAATTAAAACTTGAAGCCATTCAATATTTATTTTTTATTTATAAAATTAACTAGTTCATTTTTTTTTATTGGATTGCTTCAAGTTTTAATTAAGAACCAATATATAAAAATTTAAAAGAAAAAATAATTAAATTTATATAAAACTCCTCAAAAAAAAAATGTTACCAAACCATTGGCGTACCCTGGGATCACCTTTATCTAGTATAATCGATTTAAGAAATAATCAAAAATTATAAAAATTATTCTTCTATATAAGAAGTGCGACTGGTATTCTAATCACTTCAGACAATAATTATATTGAAAGTTATTTGAAAAATTTAATAAAAATTATGATTAATCATTAAATATTATGACTTATCAATTTTAGGCCACAACCCTACGCCGTTTTAGTATTTAATTTGATAAATAAAATTATTTAAATTATAAACAAAAAAATTTTTAATTCTCAGTATTATTTATCAAAAATTAATTTCTTAATACAAAACTTAATTTAAGTATTTTAAATGTTTAATTAATTTTAATAATTTAATTATGAAAATTGTTTGTCGCTAAATTTAAACGGTTTTCTTTTAATTGTAATTATGGAATTTCCATAATTTTAATAGTTCTAATTTCCATTATGTACTACATAAATTCAATTCTCAAATAAAACTGAAAGAATTTTCATTATGCACATACATTTCTCCCTAGAATATAGGTAGTTTTGGTTTAAGTGCACATAACGATGAACCATACAACATTTGTGTGTTTAAAATTAAAATTCTAGAATTTCTAGATAAATTAAATTCAATTAAAATTATAAACATAATAGAAATTTAACCATTTTTATATAAGATTTAAAATTATGTACATTATGGAAATTTATTTAATTTTAATTCAAGAAATCCAAATTATGTACATAATGAATACTCAATTCATTTTTATTTAAGGTCAAAAATTGTGTAGACAGTAATTTTAAAAAGAATTTTAGAGTTAACGTCAACGTTTAAGGAAAACGAACTGTATGTACAATCTTTCGCGTTTATAGTGGCGCCGTTAAGAGCAGGTACATGTATTAATTGGTCTCCTTTAATTGCATACATATAAACAAAATAAAATGGAATAGATTTTGCTATTGTCTACATAGGCTTGGTACAGAATTAACAAAACTGAGGGCTTGAAACTATAATTTAAAACTGTAAACTACTATGACTATAATGATTTCATAAAAGTTCAACGTTTATCTGCAGTTAGATATTGTAGTTTCTTCTAAAATATGATAAGTAAAAAAACTACAATAGGAGATTTTTTAAAAGTGAAAGTTGCGATGTTTTTGATTCAAATATTGAACTTTCTTTGATAAAACAACGATTTTGTCATCACAATAGTTTAAGAGGTTAATCATGTTGCCCGAAAATCAAAGTATTTTTATGGAAAATTTTTGTTTTTAAGTCAGAAAATTATAAAATACACGTTAATGTAGTGAACTGTAATCAATAACAATTGTTTTTCAATTCAGAATTTTAGTTCTTTATAATTAGTTAATTTGATTCCAAAGTATGTTTTGCAAAGTTTTATTTCTTTCCGTGTTTATTTCTAAAAGCGATCAAAGGTTTTTGTATCTAACTTCAAAATTTCTAATATATTGTCCTATGAGTTACATTAACATTTTAAATTGTAAACTCCTGATTATTTTAGAGTGTTAATTTTGTCTTTCTCATTGAATATAAACGTTTACCTGTTTTAAATGTCCGAAATTTCAAGTTCAAGTTATAGCTTCAGGCCTCTAAGCTTTGTTAATCCGTATCGAGTCTACCTATACAATAACAAAATCTATCCCTTTTATTTTGTTTATGTATATACGCAATTAAAGAGAACGACTAATTTATGTATCTGCTGTAAACCGTGCTATTATAAACGCGAAAGACTGTACCTATTACAGTTGAAAAAATTAAACATTTACTAATAGTATTTTTTTTCTATTTTTTCTATTGCTGTTGCGTTTTCGAAATATTGTAATATTAAGAAGTACTTTTAAAATTCAATTAAGTTGAAAGAAGCTTACAAAATCCTGTAAACATTTAAAAAAAATATTATGTATCAGGAAATTTATTATTTAATTAATAATATTGTTCGCTTAAAATTTTGTTGTTTATAATTTAACTAATTTTATATTTGTGCAACCACACGAGAAGATACTAAATCGCGGACACCTGAACGTTATAAAAATTAAAGGTTAGTGCGAACATTACAGCTGAGTAAAAGAATTCTAAAAAAATCTAAATGAAAATACAAAAAAAATTAATTAAGATTTCAAAATGTGATGTAAATGAAAAAAAAATGTAAACAATAACATAAATTGTAGCATCACTGTTTATTCCAAATAAAGGTAATGCTATTTTCGTTTACATTGCGTTGTGGCTTTATGTTTCATAATCTTATCAAATTTTGTCCGTACATAAATTTCGCTTTTTTGAAGCTACCTTGATACTAAAGAAGTAATTGTATACTATAAGCTAATATATGTTAATACCTAAGAAGTTGTTGGTGATGGTCCCTATAAGAAGAAAGTTGGTTTAAAATCAATTTCCACCAATCAATAGAAGGCAAAAAGTGGTAATGCAAAAATGAAATTTATTTTTCTATATGTATTGTTTAACCTCTTCAGACCTAGTGGTCAGTATTGTGTACATAAAACTATAGAATGGCTAGAGACCTGACTATTTAAAAAACAGCAAAAAAATTTTTTTTCTAAAAATATACTTTCTTAAATGTGTATGTAGAATAAATAATACTGATTACATAAAAAAAAATTGTTTTTATTACCGAAAATATATGTACATTATTCTGTACATTAGGCAGCTAGACATAGATCGAAATTTATCTTCTATGATAATCAGAAAAACAGCTTCTCTCTTTGCAGATACATAAATGTATATTGCATTTCATGCATTTATAATGAGAACGACCTTTGCAACCCGCACGTTTACAACGTGCTGGTTCCTTGCTGGTCATGTTCGGGTAAATGATCAACTCCATCAAATCTAAGGTCGTCAGAAGGTCTAACTTCGCCTCTTTTGCGGGGAATAGGATTTTCTATGTTGCTACTGCTTGGTCTACCCCGTTTTTTAGAAGGTGTTTGTTGACATTTACTAAATCATTGGCAACCTGCATCCTAAAATGCATAAGATCAAGTCTTTTTTCTTTGCTACACCTAATTTTTCACAATCTATACGATATTCTAGCCAGGAGTTCACCAGAGCAAAATCAATCGCGTGCGTTATCATCCTGAGGGTCCATTTAGTAGATTTTATATATATTCTGTAATGGCTTATCAACCGATCAAGAAGGTCAACACCTCCCATCCCTGAATTATATTTAGCAACAATTTCGGGTCTATCGACGTCAATGTATTTTTTCTTTTTGCACCATCTCTTCACTTTGTTAGTTTCTCCAATACCTATGAAGTTGGAAGCAAGAAGTACAGAACGATTATCAATCCACTTTGTCACGACAACATCCCCGTCTGCACTGAAACATTCTTCTGAGTATCCTCGTTCATTGCCCATGCATTTTCTCTTTATTTCATTGTCTGTTGAGAGTGCTGGTTTTGAAATCTGTTGATACGTATGGTACAAGCAGCAAATATTTCTTTTTTTTTAATATTTGTAAAAGATGGTATGAGGAAAATAATTATCAAAATATAAAATGTGGCCGTGGCAAGTTATTCTTTCAGAAAGTGCCAAAACCATTGTTGCTCCTAATCCAAATTTCTGTACAACCATCTGATTAATCTCTGTTTTACTGCCTTGATATATAATAAAATCATATGCTATCCCATTGCTTCCGCAAAGAACGAAAATTTTAATTCCCCATGGATTTGGTTTAGATTTAACGTACTGCAATACAGATATTTTTCCAGTAAATGGTACCATCTGTTCATCAACGCATAACTCCTCTGGTAACTGTAATTGGTGACACCGGTTTCTTATTGAGTCATAGAGAGGTCTCACTTTGTAAAATATATCATTGCAGCTGTCGGGTCTTTCTAAATTGTTCACAAAATGAAGATTGTTCCTGAGTTGAAAAATCTGTCCCTAGACATGTTGTTAATAAATAAAGAAATATTCAACGTTTTTCCCAATACATGCGAACTCTAGGAAATTTTAAAGTTCCTGCAGCAATGTGCAAGGCAACTAAAATTTTTATCTCAGAAGAGTTGCACGGTTTTATTGTGTGATTTGTTTGATGAGCGTATATGTTAGTAAATTCTGCAGCTTTTTCGTACATATTTTCTGGAATATATTTCAAAAAATATGACAATGGTGATAAAAGCTCAGGAATAGAGTCATCATCATCTTTGCGAAAGTGTACAACGTTTGGAGTAAATAGATTTTTGTTTTAGACCATTTTATATGTGTTTTTCAGTTGCAATCCCTAAGAAATACATGTAATTGTTTATGTTTCAAAGGTAACAAGAAACTTACCCAAAAATAAATACAAGTTTTCTAAATCTTCTTCTTGTTGATTATTGTTGTTGCTCTGATCTCCATTTTACTTCCTTCTTGGTATAGCTCAGTGTTATTGTTCAAAATCTCTAAAATATTTTGGTCTTCATTTTCATTATCACTTTCTAAAAGAATGTCGTCAATTGTTTCAAGTAAATTGCTTGGTAAATCGTTTTCAGTAAGCAACTTATTAATTTCATCATCTTCATCATTGCTATCACTCAGATTTTCAACTTCAGAGTCATTTCCATTTTGTAGAAGCGATAATATATACTCTGATCGATTTCTAAATCCGCGATACATTTTACAAAAAAACTACAAAAAATTAAAAGTTAAGTTTGTGTTGAATGTACATAATACTGTACATTAAAATTGGTGGGTAAAATTACGACGAAATTTTAATGTTTCGAAAAAATTAACTAATTAGCAATGTAAAGGCATAATTCTGAAAACGTTATTGGTAGGTGTAATTATATTGAAATGCGTAATAATTTATAAAACTTACCTTGTAAGTAGAGAGCATAAAAGGTTATGTTATTCCCGCGAAAGGCTATAACTTACATACCTAAATAAAATTTTACTACCACTCAACAGATGACAGTATTCACAAGTATAACAATTTAGTATGTACACTATACTGTACAAAAGGTCTGATTTGTACTAATCGCTTCTAAGTAGTAATAAGAACGCTTACAAATTTATGTACAGTATTCTGTACAAATGTTATCAAATTCTGTAGAAAATTGTAAATAAATCAGGTCTGAAGAGGTTAAATATAAGGAATACAGCCAAAAATAGAAATAAACAATTTAAAATTTTTTGAAATATATTTAAAATAACTTTGATTTGAGAATGGTTTTAAGAGCTTTTATTATTGTCTAAAACTTTTCCCATTTAACCATCATCATAACTCTTATAGTTTCCAATATAACAATATTGTTATGACACACTGTATATTTCACTTTTATTACCAACACATTCAATACCAACTTCAACAATTTATCAAATAAAATATTTTTAGTATTGGTTTGATCAAAGTTATATTAATTATCAAATAGAAAAGTTTCTGAACTTAATTGACGGAAAGTGATTATTTAGAAAACCAACAAAATAAAACAGCATTAAGTTGTAAAACATACTTACATACTCCTTGACGATTCGCAGTCTGTTTTCATGGCTTACCTTCACAGATTCTTGACAAAACACGGTAGTTACTTCTGAACCTGGTTTATCACCCTTCTTACCTTTTTCCATTCTCTTCGGTCCCCTACTACTATTCAGTCCTGTCATTTTCTTCTGATCGCGATCTTTCTTTTGATCGTCTTATTTCAAAACTCCCCTTATGTACTTTTTATGAATTTTCTTGATGAACCATTAGTCATTCTTTTCCAGTCATGTTTTGTTATACTCGGTTTAGTGTAACCCTTCCTCAATACCAAGTTATACCTTTCTCTAGAAAAAAAATTCTTCTTCATGTTCTTCTTCTGTTCCAGATGTTTAGCAGTTGTTCTTCCTTTTTAATTGGGAGTCCATGTTTCAGATCCATACATTACAATTAGTCTTACTATTATTTTATGCCATTATTTATTTTCTTACTTTGTGTGTTAACATAAGAGTGGAAAAACTCTTTCTTGACATTAAAATGACAAAATTTCAAAATGAAAGCTTGATGACATTTTGAAAAAAAAATTGTTATGGATTAACAATAACGTCTAAGCTATTAATCTCAAATTCATCCAAAAAGATACACTTTTGGCTTTCATACACAAACAACTAAGTAACCGAAAAGTTATAGCTGATTTCGTCGATAAATGGCGTTAAAGGCGCATAATCATGTTAATATTATAAATCACATCAGGTTATACGAAGTGAAGTAAGTATACATTAGGAAAAAATTAAAATTCGTTTTGTCTAATCAAAAGTTATTGCGTCTTGAAAATTAGTGAAAATAGGAAAGAAATTCGGTACATTTCAATTAATAAAAACTGTAATGCTACGTAATCCTCTAGTTTTCTAATGGTAAAATTGTCTAACTTTATATAACTTAACATTAACAAAACTAGTTATATAAAGATAAAAAACTAGAGAATTAGGGGCACTACCGATTTATTATTTAAAACCACATTCTTTAGAACAAAACTCGATAAGCTATATCGGTACATTTTTATTCATTTATTTTAAAAAATGGAAGAATGCGACACAGAAAGGTAAAAAAAATTGTGATGTTTATGGGCTTGATACAGTATCAGAAAGAACAGCCCGTGAATGGTTCGCTCGATTTTGTGTCGGTAATTATGATGTCACTCTGATCAACTAATCACAGAAAAAAGTCGATAACATCGAGAAAAAAGTTAGCAAGACCGGTACATAAGCAGTTATGACATCAATGAGGATGTAGGCATTAGTCTGCAAATCGAACGTACGATTACCGGCGATGGAAAATGGATCACGTACAACAATAATGTGGGCAAAAGATGTGGTCGAAAAATGATTGAACTCCAAAAACGGTGGCAAAGTCCCGATTGACGCCAAGATTAGGTAATGGTATGTGTTTGGTGGGATTGGAAGGGAATGATGAGGTGCTGCGCTCTGGCCAACCAATTCATTCTGTACTCTACTGTAACCAATTGAAAAGATTGAAACAGTCGTATGAAAAAAAAACTGCCGGAATTGAGCAACAAAAAAGGTGTTGTGTTCTATCGGGACAACGCTAGACCACACAGACTTTGATGATAATGCAAAAATTGTGAGAGCTTGGCTGGGAAGTTTTGATGAATCCACCGTATAATCCAGTCACCTTGCACCGTCAGATTACGATTAGTTTTTAGCAATAGGGACAATACCTTCTACGGGCGAGGAATTGTAAAACTACCAGAAATATGGCAAAAGGTTGGCAAGCAAAACGGTATAATTTGGTTCAATAAAGCTTCTTTGAAATTTAAAAAAAGAATTGTTTGAATTTTGCTTAGATTTATCTTTATTTATTACTACGTTTAGGAACTAAATACATTATTATCTTCACACATAAAATCGTGGCCCAGTTTGTCTGTCTGTCTGTCTGTATGTATGTTCGTCTTCTCCTCCGAAATGGCTGAACCGATTTCGGAGATCAATACGTCAAATTGTTCAGGAGGTCCAGGCGCTGATCTTAGGCTGGGTCACAAGTTGACCTGACCTTTGACCTCTGACCTGGAGCGGCGACATAGGCATGTTATGTATCAAAGTGTTCAGGATGTCAAGAAGAATGTTTTAAGATAGGTCCCAAGTTGACTTGACCTTTGACCTCTGACCTGGAGTGGTGACCTCACGTCTTTAATTTCAGATTTGTCTAGATTAGGCCCATTTTCAAATAAATGTAACCGCTTCAAATGATAAAAATGTAGTAACTGTTTTTCGTTAATTATTGAATTGAAATCAAAATTCAATATCTTTTTTATCAGGCAGTGTACAAAAAAAACTTTATAAATTTAGAAAATTTTCCTGAAGTGCAATGTAATAGGTAGCTCACAGGAAAATACAGCGAAAGGTTTTGAAATTTTTGTACTTCATAAAACAATAGTGTATCCAGTTCATAATGATTCATGTAGTTAACCAACCGATACGTTTAATAGCGTATTTTTCAGTACGCTAAATTTTAAAGTCTCTTCTAAATCTCTAAGAAATCATAACTTGTCTCCAAATTCGTCGTTGGTTAACAAACTTAATGTTGATATTCTTAATGAATTTCTAACTATAGTTAATGGTAAAATATACCAATTATGTTAAGATAAAAGTACTGTTACTGTTATGTTTTCTATTTGGACTTTTAGTTGTCCATTGGATTAATAAACGTATTATTATTATACAGTGTGATCAGTAAATCCCATAGGATTTTTGTTATGTATTTGTCCAATTTTAATTTTTGTCCAAAAAAATTACAAAAGTGGGATTATTTTCCAGAATATCAAAAAAGTTATAAGAAAAAGTCGTTTTAATTACAATTTTGAGCACGTATACCATTTCAGCTTCCTAGGACCATTTCGATTTTTTAAATATTTGTTGGAAATTGTACCACTGTCTAAAAATTAAAGTCAACCCAACTTAGATAATCCTTCTTGATATTGACAATGCTTTATCTCAGACATAGTTTCTTTGAAGTATTGTCATATGAAATTTTTAAAAATTTTAAATAGAGCAATTTAAATTTGATCATATATGATGTAAAGTTTATTTGTTTTTGATCCTGTATAAGGTAACTTCAGGAAATATCTATTTTGAAAAGGCAATTTATGTGTAAAAATAATACACATTGAGCGTTAAGTCTTATTTCTAGATAGTGGTGCAATTTCCTAACAACAGTGAAAAATCAAAATGCTTTAAGAAGATGCATACTGGCTCAAAATTGCATTTAAAACGACTTTTCTTATAACTTTTCTTTGATATTCTGAGAAATAACCACATCTTTTGTAATTTTTTGGAAAAAATTTAAATTTGACAAATAATGCGAATCACGTGCCTACAATTTTTTTCATAAATTTTTATTTCAATCGAATCAAAAACTGATGCCGAAATCAATTTAAAAAAACTATTAATAAAATATTTTCTTTAAAGTAGTTTACCTATCTAGGGGCAGGGTAAACACAAACGCTGTTGTAGTTACTCATTATTAATTTTTATTAATAATAATAATAAAAAAATAGTGATTAATCTTTGTTGTTTTTCTGATAAGTAAATCAAATCTTGCGTCATTTTTACCACCACTAACCATTTTATGCCGCTTTGTTTTTCCCCGGCTTTTTTTTACTCGGCTTTTTCTTTCCGTCGTTTTGTTTAGGTTTTATTTTGCCTTTAGGCTTACAACAATTACAATTTGTTATTCACAAACCACGTTAAAAAAAAATTGTAATGCATTGAACTAAAATTCTTTCATTTTTAATACAAATAGCCATAGTTTTTAAATAAAAAAACACGTGTTGACTACTTAATCTCGTAGTGTATAAACAAATTTTGGTTTCCTATAAATTGCGATTCTAAACAAAGAATTACATGGAAGATAATCCAAGAACAAGATCGGAAATGTTTATTTATAGCACATTATAATATACTTTGTTATCAGTTTTAAAATTTTATTAGATTAAATCAGTCTTGTTGAGCGAACAAAGAAGATATTAAATTTGTACTGTGTGAAACAGGCTTTTAAGCAGGAGATTCGGCGCAAATACAATTTTCCCTCCAATTTGTACGTACCTGTTTGTTTTTTCCAAGAAATTTACTATTCTTTGCGTTAAGCCGTTTATGACTGAAATCAGGACTAATCTTAAGTGAACGTTTAGAAAACGTTTGAAAGTGTGAAATCATGCGGCAACGTAAATACTGAAACCACTGGGGAACGTAAAACCTAAAATATACATATTTTGCAATACTTTTTTGAAGAATGTTAAAGTTTACGATTGTAACAAATAATGTAGCTTAAAGGGTACAGTGAACACAATGCTATATCAGTAAATCATCGACAAAAAATTGACTTGACATTAATAATTGTTAATTACTTCAAAGCTCACCTAATGTTTCGTATTAAAATAGGACCGATAATTTGATTTTCTTAATGTGTTTTTACGGTACAAACATTTGCATACATTACGTTGGATAAGAATTAAATAATTTCACAAAAAAAATTAATTAACATGAATGAATTAAATTATCAACCTAATTTTAATTCTGAATAATTATAGCACATATCCGATTTCTTGAAAATTGTGTAAAACTTTTTTGCTTCTAGTATAAAAAAAATTGTTTATTTTTGTAAAAATACACCGAACAACATAAGGTACATGTTTGTTTTAAAGAAAACTGTGTCTACTATTTAATATAAAGAGCAAACATTTTTGACATATTAATGATACAGTTGTTGATTCTTAATTCTAATTTTTGGTCAAAATTTATTGAACATAAAAAAAACTAAGTACGCAACTAAAATTATAAAATGACGTATTAGAAGTGCGGCCATGCCATTTAAAAATACTTAACGGTAGCCTGAGGGCTAGAGGTCAAAAATCGTCACTCCGATATCAAAATTGACACGTTTTTCTTTTTCATCAAATTCGTGTTTGACTAGAAATAATTGCGATTGTAAACTATAAAAAACCCACCCTGTATATGCTGCCTCGTTGCACGCTAATCCAAAAAATTAAAGTTTTGACAAAAAATAAGAACATCAGTGTTATATTTGTCCAAACTTCATACACATAGATTTTAAGGTTCGCAATTATAAATATGCTCAAAAGCCATTTTGAAGATGGCAGCTGCAGTATGCCTATTATACATACGGAAATATATATACGGAATTGAAAACGGTAAAAACACGTGTGCTGTTTACAATGTAATATAGAATGGATTAATATATGGAAACAATTTGAAATTTATTTAAGAGTATAAAGATGTCAAAAAAAAAATTCCGTGTTCATTTCAAAACTTCTCATCTTAAATATTTTGTTGTTTAAGGTAAATATGAATTTGAGAAAACAGGCACCCTCATATCTTCAGACATTATTTTAAAAGGCATTATAAACCCGACGTTTCTACAAAAAAAATAAATCGGTCAATTAGTTTTCAAGTAAGAACCAAAAAACTATATAAATTAATTCGTTATTTGTCGTTTGTATCAAGTTGGGTTTGTTTATTTGTCTTTTAATTAAATATCGTTTTTAGCCACAACTTATATATATATATATGTATGACTGTTTTTGTTGTTTTTTTTAATCCGTGTGTGACGTTCCATCAATTGATGGTAATTGAGACTATCAACTTTTATCTGTTATGAGCCTTGATAAAGCCCTACGCATAGGGGGCGAAACGTCGGCGTTGACAACATATTGAGTTGTTATTTCATTCACCTCCACCTAGAAGGGCTCGAAAAAGAGCAAACTGTAAACAAAATATATAAATTAATAAATAAATTAATTAACATCTATGGTACTCTGCTACTGTGCAAAACAGTTGAGAATCTGTGCGGTCTACAACGTAGAGTTTAAGACTCTAACACGTGGAGTACCGGAATGGGCATGAGAATAAATACCTTGTCGGTTTGCTTTCAGGACGATCTCTAGAATATACTTAGAATCAAGGGCAAAGAATTACAAAGAGTGTTGATCTTCCTGATAACAGTTAAGAGACGGATATTCCGCGTGACTTGGAGGCCAAGATCGAAGAGGGATACACAATAAGAAATTTTTGTCTTTCTTGTAGAAACAACTGTCTCCAACCAACCAAATCTAGCTCTGCAAATACGTCAAGGTCCGGCGTATAAGAAACGGTGAACATTGTAAGTCCAATTCAGTGGAACATCACTGGTGCACTCACTATAGGGATCCTCAAGTTGAAGTGGTAGAGTGGGACTATAACACAACAGAGCAATCCATTAATGAATTTTGGTGGTTGAAAACTACACCAATTTGTCCCCTTTCGAACTTGGTCTCTACGTCATCGCTATGAATTCTAGAATTAAAAACAGTAGGCAGGTTGTTCGACAAACTTTTGATGACTACGTGAGATCTTTCGAATGAGATTAATTGTCAAAAGGTGTATAGAAACAAACATTTCAAACGTGATTTAAAAAAAAGGGAAGAAGTATAAGCTCATATTCACAGCCCAATCGCCATCAATTCCAAAATGTCAATTTTAAAGACAGTCCGCCAGAAATACACCATTCTGGTCAATAAATAATCAGCAAAGGACGCAGAGAGCATGCAGACCCGCTTCCAAGAAAAATTCACATTTCGTACCTTCTATCTCATATTCAAGGCAAAATGTGTCATGGGGCTTAATCCGATGCTATAGGTCCAAATGGGACACGGTTTTAAATGGCCCATAAACTGTCTAATGCTGGAGCTTTTCTTAACATCATGTGAACATCAGACGTTGAAGAGAACTCGAATAGTACTTATCAGCAAAGGTGGAGGTCCCTCACGATGTTAACAATTGGAGTCTTATAACAATCTTCTTTGTACTTCCGACTGGTTAAGAGAGGGGAGAGAAGGGGGGGGGAACAAAAAAGGGGAAAAGAAGAAAAGGAGGAGGGGTTGGGGAAAATTTGAAGGGGGGGGGGGGGGGGGGGGGGGGGGGGGGGGGGGAAAAAAAAGGAGGAAGGAGAAAGGAAAAGAGGGTTGAGGTGGGGGGAGGGGGGAGGAGGAAAGGGGGGGGGGGGGGGGGAGGGGGGGGGGGTGGGGGGGAGGGGGGGGAAAAAAGAGGGGGGAAAAGGGGGAAAAAAGGGGAGGGGGAAGGGGGGGAAGGGGGGTTTATTTTGGGTGGGGGAAAAGGGGGGGGGGGGGAGGAGGGGGGGAAATTGGGGGGAGGAAAGAGGGAATATTTGGTGAAAATTTTTAAAAAGAAGAAAAGGATGAAAAAAAAAATTTAAGGGAAAAGGAAATTTAATTAAAGAAGGAGGAAGAAAGAAAAAAGGAGAGGGGGGAAAGAGAAAAGGGGAGATGGTTTTGGGGGTTTTTTGGGGGGTTTTAAAGATTTTTTTTTTTGTTGGGCCAAACGTTTCGTTTACTACTGTAACGAACATCTTTAGTAGTGTGGTCGTAGAACTTAGTTCAAGTCTCTGATTAAAGTTTTTTCTGGATCTATTACACTATCTATAGTCTTGATAGTAACACTTGCCCTCTCATGTGAGGATGGTTGGCTATTAATGGCTGACTGATCTTTCATGTTGGGTATGGTTAAGTCTTAGTATTATTTTAAGCGTTGGATGCCAAACTCTATTAATACTGATACCCTATTCTTTTCTTTTCAAATTTGACCAATTTTTGTAAATTTCTATGGATTCTAATTTAACCAAACATCGTCGACAGCACTTTCGTTTTGTCAAATTATTTAACTTGATTTCCCAAAAAAAAAGCGCAGTTTCTTTTTTAATTTTTTGTGCGGGTGGCAATGCTTCTTTTGGTTGTCCTCACATATACTGAACCACACTTGCGTGGTATGCGGTAAACTCCAGAGATAATAAGGATATTTGAATATACTTTACTGAACGTAATTCTTTTTATAGATCATCAAAGTATTCTATAAAGAGAAGAGGCCTTCAGTAGGAGCGGAAACAAAAACAACAAATCCTTTTTTTGCCAACGTTTTCAAAAGGAAAAAAGAAAAGGTAATTGGTTTTATATTTGCTGTGTAGGCATTAAAAACAATATTCTGTTGATAAGGTCCGTAACGTTTTTTACTTAAAGTAAGCATACGTTGCTACATTTTTCAATTGGTGCAAAAATATTGGTATTGTGTATTTTCTAATGTACTTCTTCTTCTACTTTCATGTTTGCTGTACCAGTTTTCTTGTAACGTCATATCCAGGTGCCTTAGTTTTGTGGAAGAGAGCTTACATATTCAGGTTAGATTGATAAGCTATGTTTTCAATAATTTTTGAAGGTAGTACAATGTAGCATATATGTTCCATCCATTTCTCTACTCAGGAATATTAGTTGGTTATCGTTTTTTTATGGTGAATTGTATCCGTGGATGGCTGATGTTCAGGTGCGCAAAGAAAGCCTCTAGTGCCGACTCTCCATAGCTCCAAGCGACGAAAGATCATTTTTGTAGCAAAACTAGAGCTGTAGTTTTAGAAAGGATTGGTATGGTAATTTCTTTAAAAAAAATTATATAGAAATTTGCTATTACTGGGCTGCCCATTGCAATACTATGAATTTGTTCGTATCTCATCATTCTATTTGAAGTATATAGTAGTAAACACGTGATGAAGAAGTGCAGTTTTATTTTCTGCAAGAATATCTTTGATGAATTTAATTGTCTTTCCATGCTACATCAAATTTCATCAATGTTCGTAGCTTTAGGAAAAAATATATGAAAATATAGATGTTGGCAAGATTCTATGTTGATGATCCAATGGCACTCACTATAGGTCTTAAAGGTGTTTCTGCTTTATGTATTTTAGAGAAATCGTGGTTGTGGTTGTGTTTTTCAATTCGTCAGCATTTTTTGTTCCTTTTTGGCAATGATAGAATTTTTGATTAATTTAATCTTCTTCCCTATTTGTGCACTCGGATCTCGTAGTTCACGGTTCCCGCAGATCTGATATCTCCTGAAATCAACAATATCTGTTATGGTCATCACAACAGTCACATTTCCTTCACTTGCCCAAATCGTTGTTCTTGTTGAGTTGTCTCCGCGCCACATGTTGATTTTTCCTGATTTCCTAGAACATTGTAGTCGTATTTTATCTACAGACTCCTTTAGTAGTTTCCGTATTCCCACTTCTATGGATGTTATGATCCTCCATTAGCGTAATAGCAAAATTGCCTTCTTCTGCTTCTCTCCCGCATTCAGTTCGCGATTGGGCAATTTACTCTAACGTAGCTTTTGGTTTAGCACATGACTCCATGTTGTCGTATTTTTTTTTGTTGACGGTAGCCATGGTTGACATCAAACCATCATCTAAAGCATATGAGAACTGAATTAAAAAACATTAATCCTAGTATGTGAGCCAAAGTCATTTCTACAAGAATTAAGGCATCTGAATATGGCGTTCCAAACAAATTGTTACATCAAACATAAAATTAGAAGAGGAATACATCCAAAGAAACAAAATATCCATATTCCTGCACCAATTGAAATATCTAGTACCGCATTTCTATCTTATATGAAGATCGTTATGAACTGTATAAGCAGAATACTAAGAAAACATAAAGTGAAGACTATTTTCAAACCTACACAGCAAATAGAAAATTTATTACGTTTAGTGAAGGATATTCGACCACCATTATTATCAGCTGAGGTTTACCGCATACCATGCTCGTGAATTTTGGTGTACGTTAGGATAACCAAGAGAAGCATTGACACCCGTACAACCCACTGCTATGTTCGGTTAAACGTGGAAGTCATAGAAATTTACAAAAATCAGTTAAAATTCAACAGGAAAGAAAAAAGTATCGGTATTAATAAAGTTTGGTACAATAAAAATACTAAGAGTAAACCATTACCAACATGCAAAATCAGTCAGCTATGAATAGCAAACCATCCGCACATGAGCAGTCAAGTATCACTACCAGAACTATAAATATTTTAGCAGATCTAAAGAAACGTGTCAGAGACTTAAAACGAGTCCTACGACCACGCCATTGAAGATGTTTGTCGCAGCATCAAACGAAACCATAGGAAGAAGATGAGGAACTTTTACCTAGATTTTTATTTGCTATTAGATTGTTGTGTTACCGCAATTAAATTAACATTAATCGTTTTAGGTTTATGTTTTTATGTACAACGAAACTTTACCATCTTTGTTTTTGGCCGGAGAATATCTATCCCGATTTTTACTTTACACTAAAATACTGGTGGTACTAAAGGTGTATTTTAAACGAGTCTTTTATAATAGATATTAACTAAACTAAATGTATTTAAAAGAACGGTCAAAATAAAGAGTTGGCCGGTTGTTGGAGCTAAATTGATAGGCCAAACTATGGAACCAACTGTTTTGGAGCAAACATGATCAAGGGGCTTTCACTGCCCCAACTCAATGTGTTGAAATAATTTTAGAAAAAAAAATTGATACTTAAAAAGATAGTGATTCATAGAGATTCATTCTATACCAAGTTCTTAAGTTATGTCGTTAACAGTCTAAAAAATTTCAAAATTGAAATCAAAGCTTTTGCTCTTGCTAACATGACCAAGGTGCATTTACCGCCCCAATTTAATGTGTAGAAAAAAATTCAGAAAAAAAAAACAATAACGCCACTTTTATGAAAATGAATGCAATTCAAAGATTAGATAATTATTTGAATTATTGAAGAAACGAGTAATGAAATTATTTAAAAATTAAGGAGTTCTATATTGCATCACTTTTTTGGTTATCAACCAATTAAAATTAGAAAATTATTAACTTATTATTTTCAATTTTCTAAACTATACAAGGTTGTAATAAATTTGATCAATTACATTGTAATAGTAATGGCAAATAGAAACAAAAAAATATTTGAATGTAACAAATATACTTAAAACACCAATTAGTCTTAATTAAAACATTTGAGAGTGCGTCAGTCATAATTTTACATAAATTTGGTATTAAAAAGCGTATGACAATGCGTTATTTAATTTGAAACTAACTAAATAATAACCTTATTCAAATATGTCTGTCTGTATAAACATAAATCTTATTATTATTTTGATAACATTGTTAAAGTTTTTCTAATATCGCGGGTCCTTATTTCTCACTGTTTTTATTGTTGTCTTGTGGAAAAATGTCACCTATTTTTTTTTATATATTCCCAAACAATTTAAAGACAATTGACTATTATGACACAATCGAATGACAACATAATAGGTACAAAAGTCGGTACATTAGTACGTATTACTTTTTTGTTTTAATAAAATTTATTTTATAATTAAGTAATGCACATTTTATAACACGGGGTGTGGGAGTTAAAAATTGTAGGTAACAATTAACCAAAAACTTGTAAAATTACATTATCTACTACTTTTATTTACATTTTTTTCAGCTAATGACTTTTATTTAACAATTTCTTTAAGAGTAATAATTAAAAAAATATGAGCAAAATTTATTATCTACAACTTAGTTATTATTATTTACTATGTAAGTGCGCGTACTGCCTATACGCTCGCTTGCACATTTTTTTTCAAAGCAAAGGTATTTTTGATAAATAACTTTTTTGTCAAGTACAATATCATTATTGTTAAATAAAATTTTAAAAAGTAAATATGATAAAAATCTATCTTAAAAGTACTATTGCATTTAAATATTAGTAATTATGGGAAAAGTGTAGGTAGGTATGTGTGTAATAGATTTGCCATATAGAAAGCGTATGCCGAAAATAGTCGAACAATTAATTACTTTTCTATAGAGGAGTACACAGAAAAATCTTCATCATTAAAATCGTGGGTGAGCTGTAAATGTGATTTATACCCGCAATATTACCATGTAAAATAATATTTTAGATAATAAATGGATTTATTTTTCTTTAGAAGTAGCTGAAGCTGTCGTATTTATTAAATTTCACCTTAACATATAAATAAATAAACACTTTTAATTTGAGCATATTACTGCTCGAATTAGATTCATGCTAGGTTAGGAAGTTGAAAACGAACTTTTTTTACTGAATTCTCATCACGCAGTCATTAAATAAAAGGCACCCCAAATATATAGGTATTGTCACAGACATATTGTGTTAAATAATTAAGATTTCTAAACTTATAACCTCGGTGGAAAGTTTCAATAAGCTGCTTCAAGACAAAATTCACCACGACGTCGTGCGACACCGTAAATTTGACCTCTCGGCAGAAATAAAACCTGTACGTTATGTCTAAAGATGCGGTTGCTTAGGATTATACTTACGCATCTATTCAAGTTAGGTGTTTCTCAAAACAACAACAATTCCAAGAATATTTACCTGAGCTAAATAAATTTTACCTGAACCCAAAATAAAAAAATAAAAATATGACAGTTTTATGTTTTACTATAGTTTTTCTAGGTTGGATACTTTATTGGTAATATGTTCCTAATTCTTTGCATTGCAAAATGGGTTAAGTACTCAAAGGAAACCGATTTTTTAAAGTCAACACTCATTTGTAATTTCGTACCAGTAGTACCCAATAATGTTCAGTAGTTTTACCTTCGCTTAAATATACAAAGCTCAAGTTTTTACCTTCTTAAGCTATTTTCTTTAAAAAAGATATTGTGATGGATTTCAACTTATATTTACTTTAAATATTTTAATTTTATGTTGCATATTTATATCTGCCAACAATGTGGCTTTTTTTCTATTTTGATTTAGTATTAATCTACAACGCGTGGTGGTGGAAATTTCAAATTCATGCTTGAACAGATTTACTTTACCACTTATTAGGTAACCGTAGGGCTTTATCAGGATGAGGAACTAAAGCTAAAAATCGGGTAAATAATTTGTTAATCAAGCTAGATTCTAGCCTGAAAGATGTCTGGGTAATTAGAAAAACATCTTCAAATAAATAGAAGAAAGATCGTCACTTATCATTAACTTCAGCGATAATTGAAGGTAAACGTCTTTCGTTCTTGATTTTGATCTTGAACCGGGGACACGGGTTTAGATTAGTAGACTAAACCACATGAACAAGGAATACGATATGTACCTTGAGAAGAAAGAAAATTGATTTAATGAGGTTTTTGTGAAACTAGTTCGTTAAAATTATTCCGAAATTGGAAGTAAGTGGGCAAAAGACATTTTTGTATGATGTGTCAATTCTACATCTTTACCAAGTTGAGTTAATATTTGTTCAACAATTGCGAGTGATTTCTTGACAAAAACTTTTGTCAAGAAGATGTAACATTGAATGAAATGACAAAAATGTAAAACTTTATTCCCCTTAAACTCTCAATAAACCATTCAACGTTTAAGATACATCATGGTGATATTCTTTTATCTTTGTAGACTATCGTTAACCGCCTCCTTTAAAATTCACGCCAAAGTTAAGACAGTTACGATTCTTTTTCTGTATAGACGAAGGTATTCTTCTAATACTCAGACCAAGGAGATGATCATGATTTACTTTCAAATTACATAAACGTTGAATGAAATGATGAGAGTAAGTAAAACTTTATACGGTTTAAACTCGTATCAATTCATTCAACGATTAGGTAATCAAGGGCTAAAATTAAGGATTCATGACGATTCATCCACGTCCACGTTCGTGGATCACCTATCAACTTTAATAATTTAAATGAATATCTGGATCAACTAAAAATGTCAAAAACAACAAGAAACATGTCAGCATTCAAAATCTGTGTTTGTGAAATATTGATAGTGACGTACGTGTTAAGGATGGAATTTCTACTTTCGATAGCGATAACGATGTCCAATTGCATGTCATTTTCAGTCTAAACATGTTTCCTTGTATTCTTCTGGTAATTTTTATTTGCACTTCTCTTAGCTTTTTTAAATAGTCAGCTTGGGAATATCCTGAGCATCTGCTTTATAATTATGAGCTGCCAATAAAAAAATTTCATTCGATTTCCCGGTGAAATAAATCATACTAACTAATTCTGCTTGCTCATTATTACTAACAATACAAAGTTACAATGAAAGGTTATTTTGCAGAAACTACAGATACCAAAGCCTATTCTGGTTTTCTTTTAAAAAATGGCCTTTTAAGGTATTATCCACAATTCCTCGCTCATACGTTGATTTCAAATTGATGTTGACCATCTTTAATTTTGTATAATCTAGAATTAGGATCGGCTTAATGGTGGAAGGTGCTTGGATTTTGTTTGCCAGGGCTGGTAAATGTAGATTTATCACTGTTGAAAGAAAATTGTAGTTTTCTTTCTGCCCAAAAGTTTAGACGGCATTCAAAATCTGCTTGGACAAAGATGGAATTTATTTTTTCGTAATACCTTGTTGACACTGCTTTTTAAAGCTCCAATGTTATCTGCTATTTTTTGTACTCTAATGATACATTTCTCAACTGCTGATAATGATAACAATGTCAAGTTACATATGTCTTATTTAGTACAAGCATGTTTCCTAGTATTCTTTTCGTATTGGCTTTGGTAGTTCTCTAAAATATCTCCTTTAGCTTTTTAAAATAGTCAGCTCGGGTATATTGCTGAAAGTTCCGGATTATTTGGTTTATAATTATAAGCTGCTACATTTGATTTCCCGATGGAATACACCATACTAACTAAGTCTGCTGAAAGCTTACT
Organism: Abscondita cerata; assembly: GCA_030710515.1. NCBI lineage: Eukaryota > Metazoa > Arthropoda > Insecta > Coleoptera > Lampyridae > Abscondita > Abscondita cerata. The sequence continues at coordinate 238,433 of JALBCR010000951.1, forward strand.
CATTATTACTAACTAATGTCTGAAGGACATCTGAAGTTCAGCCATTTTTTGTATTCTTGCCTTGATTATCTGTTTTTCCATAATTTTTTTTTGCTATTTCTTTAACCTACTGGTGGGTAAGGGTTGGCATGATTAGGTTTTCGTGGTTTTCCTAAACCTTGAAGTAAAGGCTTTGCCAAGACGAACCAATCCACTATTGCACACGGTTTCGTCACCACACTATACAGGTTTATACTGATCTTCTGGGGCACCATACATAACACTTACATCACAATACAATACTTGTGTAATGTACCATACGAATAAATAAATAAATAATTACTAACAATATGAAATTGTGACAGATTTAATAATTACTATCACAACCATGACAACAGTAAAATTTGAGGATGTGTATTTTTGATATAAACTTTTTTCACGGCTAACCCTTGATTTTTGGCAGACATACATGTATAGCATAGTTTTAGAGAATTTAATTGTACATCAATCTGGGAAAAAATGTACAGGGTGTTCTATTTGATGTTATCAAGTTATTCATCATTTTCGATTATAGAGTTTGATATATATATATATTTATTAAAACCTCAAAACATACGTCAATTTTCTTTAGAGTTTTTTTGTGTATGTTTTTTTAGGGGTTTTTGGTGCAAATATAAAATATAGAAGGTGATCAGTACCTCACAGTACTCTATGGTCAACAAGAAAAACATGTTGTTCCTGAGAATCACCACTTTGGTTTCCGGACCTGGTCATCAAGTCCCTCCCGGATAATTAGGAAAAAATGTACAACACAATTTCACAAAACACGATCACACACTAACATAAGGCGCACAACAAATGTTGATGGGTTGAGTAGGGACAAATCAGATTTTTTGTCTAATCTTTGTTTCAGGAATAGAGTCGATATTTTACTTTTACAGGAAACACACTGTGACTGCTTGGACCGGTCCATTATATGTCGTCATGCAATTGGTGTGCTGTTATACTTTATGTTCTTATTTACCTTCTATAATGTTTTCACACTTAATTAATATTATTACATATGAATACTAAGGTGGGTAAGGGTTGGCATGTTTAGGTTTTTTGTGGTTTTCCTAAACCTTGAAGCAAATGTTTTGCCAAGACAAACCAATCCACTATTGCACACAATTTGGTCAATACATTATACAGATTTATACTGATCTTCTGGGGCACCATACATAACACTTACATCACAATATAATATTTAAAATGTACCATACGAATAAATAAATAAATATAGTTTGACATTTTTTTCTCTGTATAACCGATGCCAACTTTAAAACCATGGACAGTTGTGGTAGTGAGTAAAATTTGAGTTAGCTATTTCAAATAATAGTACACAGACAGATGTATACACAGAGGAATTTTCCTTTTGATCCAGACTTCTTTTAATGTTGAATCTGGTTTTAGAGACCTGCCTTGAGCTTTCATTTCTGGCCCTGATGAAGCCCCTTACGAAAGTGGGCGAGACTTTGGCAATGACGGATACTATTTCCCGAAAGACTTTATTGTATCAATATTTACATTTTAATGATAGTAGGTATTTGTATTGTAATAATCAACATACTATCCAAGTACGTCAAGTACTTGCAAATGTATGTTTTAATATTTTAAAGAATCAATTAAAAAATTTTTACTTTAATTCTATTTTATTTTTGTTGCCAATGTAACAAACATAAGGGTTCATTTTCTTATGCTTGCATGAAAATTTTGAGTGTCTCTGGAATAAAATACATTAGCTTTGTTTATTTTAGCTTGATGGTTTTTACCTTTCGACTAGATTTAGTTAGGTCAAAGGATACTTTATATTTAAAATAGAAAACATGCGAAGGAAATAGAAGCTTGTTTTCGTCGAAATAGTAAAATGAAAAACTAATCCAAAGAAAAAAATTTTGCGAACTGTATTACTACATTCTTTGAACTATTTCGAAACCATAGATATTTTGCCTAAGTAGGTACCGAGACCGGGAGGTCTTTACTATTTCCTACGGATTTATGACCATCATTTGTAAATAGTTTAAAATGGTAATTTTTTCTTGAAAGGATGTTTTGTTAGTCTACCCGCAATTGTGACTAACAGTTGACCGTTTATTATCTCTTCATAAATCGTAGATGATGGTCTTTATGGTGTTCGTACAAACGCGTACCTACTTTTAAATAATATACGAGATTAGTTTTTGTTCGTTAATATAAATTCAAGGACAATTTCATGAATGTACGAAATTGCATTTTACATACGAGATCAAGTTTTATGCCGGTCGCAGGTTAATAAAGGTGCGATTACGGAAATTAATCATATTAAAATATTAAATAAATATCCATTAATTCCCTTTTCTAAGCGTGTACACGTACATAAATAACAGTGAGATAATATCAGAGGAATATGTGACCCATCAAATGTATAAGGCGACGACGCTCCTGATGTTAACTCTATCTGCGGGTAACGGCTTAGCACCCTGTGGCGCACCCCAACTGTGACATAAACACGTGGTCTATGGGAACGGCAGCTCCCTTTAATGCATTTAATCGCTAGATTACTGTTAAATGACTGATCGATCATGTTTCGATTGGATGACGAATTAGTGCAGATATTTGTGAATTAAACGAATTAAATCGCGTTATTTGACATAATTTTGACAACCTGTTTTTAGAATAGTTCACTATCAAATGTCATCTTTCGTACACCATTGTGTAGGCAATTATCACAAAATTTGTACACATCCACCAATCGATCACTTTTTGTCATTTTGATACAACGACGTTATCGGCAACGGTCTTTTTTATACCAAGTAACTTTAACCGCCCCAAAAAATCACTACATTGTGAGATTAAATACAATTACCCACGGATTATTTATGAAACATTTAAATAATAATAGATTGTTTGATGATTTAAATCCTATCTAGTATTAACGAAATGGTTAAAACTAAACTTATAATTACACCGCAAATAATTAATTTCAAACAATGGAATGCGGTAAAATGTATAACATTTGTGGTAACCGTTTATGTTTTGTAAATTTTATTTTATTGGTGGTTATGAGGTGGTTTATAACGGGATTATAATAGCCAAAGCTATACACAATCCTATTACGTACCTATTCGAAAAACAATTATTTATCACATGGTTGAAATTATCCTTAATTTCCACTTTGCCATAAGTACTGGATCAAAATACGAAATACAACATTTTTAACTAATGATAATCAAAAATAAAAACTTATATAGAAAAACTTAACCGAAAAAGACACAATTTGAAATTTTTTAGTCCTGTATAGGAATGTTTAATGATAATAAAAAAGAAATATTAATTACTTAACTGCATTAACCAAATTGTGTGCCATTCCACAATTGAAGTCTCCGGTAAATAAAATAACATCCCTATTAACTTTATTCCGCTCATGGATATTTTAATTTACATTGTTAGGGTCCAAAAATGTTAATGATTGACCATCTTACTTCTCGTATATAATCTGATTCGCCTAAGAAATTGAATTTAAGAGGGTATTTGCCCTGGTGTTGAGATGGATAAAACAATGGTCGCAAAATAACAATTTTTTAGAAATAAAGAACATGCAACGATCAAACAAAAAAATCTGAAAAAAGAATTATGATTTTACGCCCCTCGTGCAATCAATTTTCAGTTTTTGTAAAATATGTATGTCACAATTAAAAGGCTTTTAGTCAAAAAAAGTCTGACCGAAACGTCGCTACATTCAAGTACATGGAGTTTTAATTAATTTATTGCATGTAAAATATTTAATATTCAATCCATTAATTTGGCATGATTACAGTCAAAGTATAGATTGCCTAATCAGAATACTATATCCAAACTTAAAACTGTTGTATTGAACTTGAACTTACACTCGAGTTTTCTTACTCTGAAGAGTCCCAAAAGGACGAAAGAGCTGTCGGGTGATTCTCAGTGTTTGTTTGCTATTGTACAACCTCTTGCGTACTTTACTGCAGGCGATTCGAAATTTTTATACTTGCCAACTGTTATGTTGGCTATAATTATTGAAGAATCGACTATGTAACTGCTTTACATACCTGTCGGCAAAGTTGCTAACATTTTCGTACGTGAACGCTTTCACGAGTCGGCACTAGATGTCGAAAAACTTATCGTTTAAATATTGTGATCCCTCCAGTAGGGCATATAGTTGACAGCACGCGTTTGTACAATAGTGAACTTACACTCGAGTTCTCTCACTCCTGAAGAGTTCCCAAAGGACGAAACAACTGTCGGGTGATTCTCAGTGTTTGTTTGCTATTGTACAATCACTTACGTACTTTACTGCAGGCGATTCGAAATTTTTATACTTGCCAACTGTTATGTTGGCTATAATTATTGAAGAATCGGCTATGTAACGGCTTTACATAACTGTCGGCAAAGTTGCTTACATTTACGTACGTGAACGCTTTCACGAGTCGGCACTAGATGTCGAAAAACTTATCGTTTAAATATTGTGATCCCTCCAGTAGGGCATATAGTTGACAGCACGCGTTTGTACAATAGTGAACTTACACTCGAGTTCTCTCACTCCTGAAGAGTCCCCAAAGGACGAAACAGCTGTCGGGTGATTCTCAGTGTTTGTTTGCTATTGTACAATCACTTGCGTACTTTACTGCAGGCGATTCGAAATTTTTATACTTGCCAACTGTTATGTTGGCTATAATTATTGAAGAATCGACTATGTAACTGCTTTACATAACTGTCGGCAAAGTTGCTTACATTTACATACGTGAACGCTTTCACGAGTCGACACTAGATGTCGAAAAACTTATCGTTTAAATATTGTGATCCCTCCAGTAGGGCATATAGTTGACAGCACGCGTTTGTACAATAGTGAACTTACACTCGAGTTCTCTCACTCCTGAAGAGTCCCCAAACGACGAAACAGCTGTCGGGTGATTCTCAGTGTTTGTTTGCTATTGTACAATCACTTGCGTACTTTACTGCAGGCGATTCGAAATTTTTATACTTGCCAACTGTTATGTTGGCTATAATTATTGAAGAATCGACTATGTAACTGCTTTACATAACTGTCGGCAAAGTTGCTTACATTTACATACGTGAACGCTTTCACGAGTCGACACTAGATGTCGAAAAACTTATCGTTTAAATATTGTGATCCCTCCAGTAGGGCATATAGTCGACAGCACGCGCTTGTACAATAGTGAACTTACACTCGAGTTCTCTCACTCCTGAAGAGTCCCAAAAGGACGAAACAGCTGTCGGGTGATTCTCAGTGTTTGTTTGCTATTGTACAACCACTTGCGTACTTTACTGCAGGCGATTCGAAATTTTTATACTTGCCAACTGTTATGTTGGCTATAATTATTGAAGAATAGACTATGTAACTGCTTTACATACCTGTCGGCAAAGTTGTTTATATATATTAACACTTCGATGCAGAAAAAAGTGCAAGTCGCTGATATGTTCAGATCTCCTTTACCACAGCCAATGTACGTCATACAGTGCGACGCTTCCACTTTTAGCTTCCACATCATCAACATTTTCTTTACAAAGAGAAGATACTGAAAACCCTGTCAACATTGAATGAAATAGTAATTTCCAACAAAATATATTGTCACAGTACGTACCTGAAATCTCAATCAATGCAAAAGATTCTTGCACTGTGACAATTAACATTTACAACAATAACTGTAATTTTCCATCAACCAGTCCTAATAATTAACAGTTCTTATTAGTTTTTGATTATTTATTATATTAATTAATTTGTATGCGAGCATCGTGTGGTATTTATAGGCTAGGTTTGTTATTGTTCTTTTGAAACCGGGAAGGCGGTTTATTTAAAAATTTGGGGTTGTCATTCATAAATAGGTAAAATAAATTAAATTCTCATTATTTCAAAACTTTTATTTTATTATAGATAATATTGCTTACAATAATTATTATAAAGAAAACCAATATTTTCGTGAGTTAATAAAAGGGAGATAAGTGGGACGGAATTTTTAGATTAAGTAGGCACGTCAAGATGTCAATCCAACAATGCCAACATAAATAATCAAGTCAAAAAGTTACTGTTTTGCGTTTAACAATTTATTTTATTGTTAAACGCATTTGATATGTTATTAAACGCATTTTAGATTAGCAATGAGAGCATTGTTAACGCAAAGTAGAAAAAGTTAATTACTTTATTGATGTTGTGTATGTTCTTCTAGGTGGAGGAGAAAACAAAACTAAACTCCGGAGTTTGACACAAAAAACGTCAACGTTTGGTCCTAGCTAGCGAGAGCTTTATCAAGGCTTAATTTAATATAATATTTGTGTCTTGTATAATTTATTAAGAGCCAGTTGCACCAAACTCGGTTAACTTTAATCATAGGTTAAGAACAATCCTTGCTCTGTTTAATCCTTAGATACAATTATTTTTAACCCTAGATTAAATTTAACCCAGTTTGGTGCAACTTATGGCTATTTTAATAATTAACCCATTATAATTTGTTGAGAATACGTTTTTAAACAGTTTCTATTTAAATAAAATAAAATTATCGACATTTTGATGCAAAACTGTTATTTACCTCCACCTAGAACAAGTATACAAAACATTATTAAATTAATTGCAGGAAAAAATATTCTCAACTTAATTGTTTTCTTCTTAACGTAACGTAAAAATGCATTTGAATGAATCTAGGAAAAAAGCCACGGAAAAACAGTTGGGATATAAAAAGCCGCGGAAAAAAAAGCCGCGAAAAAACCGATCGCAACAAAAAAGTGCTACTTCAAGTCAGCACTTTTTTTTCACCGACTTTTTTCCCGCGGCTTTTCTTTCCGCCGATTTTTTTTGCGTTTTTTTTTACCGGTTTCTTATTCTTTGTTTTTTTTCTACGGCGTTTTATTCCGCCTACCGTTCGCCATATACGCTGAAAAAATAACCTTATTGATTGACAATTCTTTCAATTACTTAACCTAGGCATTGATTCTAGTGTTACGGCAAAAATATGAGAGAACGGAGGTGGTGGTGATAAGGGTTGGTTGTGACTGGGCTTTTACACTCGACCAATAGATATCTTCTTAATCGAACAAATGTTAGTTCTTGTGGTTTCAGTGTGAGTGTAGCTTTGATTGCTAATTTGCCACGTGTGTTTGAATATTTTCTGTGTTTTTGAAGTATCTTAGTAAATATTAATGACGTCAAATTTTGTTTTTATCAAGTGACTACGCAACAGATAGAACTGGTATTGTGGTGTTAAAACTGTAATTCAGGTATGCTATTTTTACTCAAATGAAATATTTCTTAAAGTTTCCGCAATAGTTAAAAGACAAAACAAAAATGTGCTTTGGTGTTGATTGTGACATTCGTATCGGAGCAGGTTGTGAGTGTTACAACATTGATGACATACCCCCGATTGCGAAAGACGGTTTTCCTTTGGAAGCAACGCTAAAAAAATATTCAAACTGACCCGACTTTTTGTTATCCCAAGGCTGGTTCTGGCCCAACTTAAAGCGTTGAGACTCCCTGCCTGGCTAGCTTGTCAGCTTTGATGTTTTGAATGGCCAGGCGTCCAGACAAGAATTACCTTGTTTTGGCCCGACAAGGTATTGATTGTATTAAAACATTCAAAAACCAGTGTAGATGAGGTCTTTTAGCTTAAAAGAGCTCTCAGTATTGCTTGACTGTCAGATATAGTATAAATACGCCTACGGTAGTAGTTCTTGCACATTCAATAATGGCAAGAACTTCTGCTTGAAAGACAGTTGCTAAGCTGTCCTAGGGGTGGGCAGAACCTAAATCCTCTCTTTTACTATATATTCCTAATCCGGCCCCCCTCTCTGATTTGGAACCATCCATGTACCAGATTATACCATCGTTTGGAATTTTCTCTTTGAAGTCTATCCAGTGATTCTGGTGTAGAATGACCACGTGAAAAAGTGCGTTGTCAATGCGCTTGTTACCATATGGTCAGAACCCATTTGAAGTAAGGGTCCTCCAATGTCTGCCAAACGTCTTATATGAGTAGAGTCAGCTTTGATACGGGCTGAGGATAACTGAAGTTCGTATCCCGCCATTCTAGCTTTCCTTTTCAAAAATATGTGCAAAGGGGAATGCCACTTAACAAATCCTATTCTTTAAACTATTCCCAAAGTGACAAGCTTATCTTTAATACCGAACCAGGTAAAACCAATGTTTTGAGTATGCTTAATAATGATCCAATTAAAACAAAGAATTTAATTAAAATGGAAAATTCAAACAAAAGAAGAATCCCAAAATAATTGAATGGTAAAATCGTTTATTCAGGTCTTACCGTAGTAACGGGTCTATGGTATCACACAAGAAAATGTAAAACGTAATAGTAATTAAGATGGGGTAAAATATCCGGTCAGAACCAATAACAACAACCCATACAATTCCAAAATTTTCTAATAAATGGACCCCAAACTTAACAATTATAATTTTTTATTTGACAAAATACATTATTAGTAACTGTGACGACCGTTCATTATTTTCGACTTTTTTGAGTTTTAATTAAAAAAAAAGAACTAAATTTAATGCTATTTCGAACCGTAACAAAAGCTAGATTTAAATCTTTGTCGAAATCAGACAGGAGTTTTTCAAGAATCCTGTTTAGATGTGAATCCGATCTTAAAACGAAAAGCCGCCTTCAAATTTTTTATTTGGAAATTTTTGGAAATTTAACACTATGCAAAATTATCGCTGTATTGGTTCAATGACTGAGAATCTTTCAATCTGATTGGTTAAAGTTTTCTGAGTGGAATTCTCAAAAGTAAAATTTCAAAAAAAAATACATTAAATATGCAACCTCGGAAACATGCAAACTATTAATCTATACAACTATATTAATCAACAAAATTTTTTTTAGCAGAAAGTGTTTTTAGTTCTTGAAATATAAACCTCTCTATAAGTGGGGTATTTGATGAAATTGGAGAATCTATTAAGAAAATAACACCGCGCTACACAGTTTGGTCCAAAAACTATGTGTGGAAGAAGTTTGTCATGTTTGATAAAGAAAAAGGTTATTTTTGGATGAATCATCACCACTAAACAAATTGCTTCCGCAACTACTGATTTAATATGGAAAATATAATGGAAATGGTTATAAAGAAACTGTAATTAAAGTTTTGTGGAATAGCACTGTAAAACAGTTGCATAAAAAATATTTTAGAATTTATGGCATAAAAATCGACATATTTACGGACATTTGATTTGAAAAGGCAAGAAAAACAAAAGACGCAAAACGTCAGGAAATGCTATCTGATTTAAAGAAACGTAAGGAGGTAGTTCAACATGTACCGAAAATGAATATAAAACAAAAATTAATCTTCGGGATGAAGACACATCTACTGGTCTGCAAGAAAATTTTTTTATATGGTATCATACAATTCATGCTGGCGTAGAGGTGAGACAACCTATTGTCGTGTTCACTACTACAGGACTTTTGGAGTATAATCCTTTATTTAGTAAAACTAAACAAGGAGAAGCCAGACGATTGAGTGAAACCAAGTTTTTAATCTCCAATTTACAGATGCAAACGTGTGTCCCGTTAGGTAAGTGATAATCTATATTTAAAAAGGATTGATGAATCTAATACGTATGATGATATGATTTCAGATTTTTTAAGAAAATGATAAGCTACTGACCTGTTTTTGATAAGATAGACCTAGTTTTTTAACTCCAAATTTAAACTGGAAGCGTGAATGTGGGTTAACTTGGTATAAAAATTGCCCAGTAAACTTCAAAGTGGACTAAATCTGCGCCATATACAATTTTACTTAAACAAAGATACTGCAAAAATATCAAACCATTCGATAAGTAAAACTGCAATATCAAATCTTGCAAAAAATGACATTAACGAAACGCAGTGGAAATGCAAACATAAATTCTTTAAAACACTATTTTTAATTAGACAAGGACCACCATAAAAAATCTGTAGAAGACTGAGAGCAAATACATTATCTACACCTAAAGCAATTAGTGATAACACATTTAGGAAAAATAGTTCAAGAAAAAATCCAGGAAATAGAAACCTACGGGAAAAAAAATTCAAGAATAAAAATCTACAAAAATCTAACGGAAAAAAATATACCAGAACAAAACATAAATTCTTTAAAACCCTATTTTTAAGTTGATTTAACTCATGTAAATTGTGATTATATTTTAGTATCCCAACATTGGACCTTTTTTAAGAGCTGTTCTGTAGAAATTTATTCCATTAAAACCACTGTTCTTTTTTTTTGCCGACGTTTCGGTCACTACGTGTGACCTTTATCAAGGCATCTAAAAAAGTGGGCGTAAATGGTAAACACCATTGATGGAATAAATCTTTACAGAACAGCTCCTATAGAAGGTCCAACCCGTGTTGGGATACTAAAATATAACCCTATTTTTAATTAACCAAGGACCACCATAGAAAAATCTAAAGAAGGCTTAGAAATCCATTATCTTTACCTATAGTAACTAGTGATAGCGAATTTAGGAAAAAATAGTTCAAGAAAAAAATTCAGGAAATAAAACCTACAGAAAAAATCCAAGGATAAAAAATCTACAAGGAAAATCCTAACGGAAAAAATCCACAAAAAAAAACACATGTAAGAAAAATTCAAAACTACTAATTACCAATTTACAATTTTTATTCTTTTCCGTTTCTGATACAGTTATTGTGGTAAATTTTGTAGTTATACTTTTTAAAAAATTTAGTCAAATAAGGAATATAGGGTATTTCAATTTGAAGTAAAAAGTAGTTTCCTCATTTTTTCTACGAATTAGAGTTAATAGAGCAACAAATTATTCTGAGGCTTTCGATCCGCAAGTAAAACATTAATATCTTAAGACTCCGGGTCCGATTTTGATACAACCTGATATTTAGAAATATCGGAGGTATGTTTATAAAGTTTAAGCATAATTTTGATATAATAAAATGTATTTTACTATGAGAATATTAATTACAAGGAAAGTCATAAAAGGAGCATTGATGTGAATTAAATTGTAGACAATTTTTATTTGCAATTTTTTTTGTACAAGACGAATAATTTTCAAAAATTCATTCTGTAAGTTAATACAAAATGTAGAGGTTAAAATAGTTTTGGTTACTCTTTACCTGCCAAAATAATCCAGTAGGCACCTAGTTTCAAATCGTATTTGTGTGTATTTCTTAATTAAAAATTATTTCAAGTTTAGAATCACTGAATAGTTTAAGCAGTTATTTTACATTAACTTTAAAACGAATATTACAGTAAATGATTATTTAAACAGTCTTATAATACATTTTTTTTAAATATGTTATTTATTAATTACCATTTAACAACAAAAAGTAAGCTTTTAGTAAACTAGATTACCCAACTAAAATATAATAAACGCGAAACAAAAAAATACACAAGTGAATCAGTTCGAATTTTTTCCCGAAGGTTTTTTCCAGCTTATTTTTTTTCCGTAGGTTTTTTTTGTATTTATTTTCCTGCGAATATTTTTCCTTGGATTTTTTCGTGAGTTTTCTTTCGTTCACCAGTGATAACGCTGGACCCAGGACTCAATATTTTTTTTATTAAAAGACATACATACTTATGTTCGTAGATTCGACCATTTTATTGATAAATTACTTTTAAGCCCTTGACTCACTCTACATTAAAACCAATGCATGAAAAGTTTTTTTCGAACTTTATAATCTTTGATTTAAACTAAGAGGATGTCTTTTCTTCCAGGTAATTTTATGGTCCCTTTAGAGAAGCTTGAAACAGATTAATGAAGTCAATTTAACTTATTTATATTTTATAACCACAGCAAATGCTCTTGTTATTAAAACTTTCAGGCCCTCAACAAAAAGTTAATCCGTCACGACGGCTGCGCCAGTTTTGTTGAAGTCGAACAAAAACTTTCTTTTACTTTATTAATGTCACAATATCAATTGTTAAACTTATAAAAATAGGGGACGTTTTCAACTAGACTTTGTGTTTACGGAAACATAAAATTTGACACAACTAACGAGCTCTTGTATAGTTGGTATAACGAAAGTCGGAATAAGAAGTTATCGTATCATCTGCAAATTACAATGACCATAAAGGATATTACACAATAGTGTAGTAATGAGCAAGATGAAAAACACATTACAATGCTGTGTACCACATTAGATATTGCTGATAACGAAAATGTGCAACTGCAAAATTTATTGCATTATTTATCTGATTCTGGTAAAATGACTAGTTCAGAGCATGTATAGCTAGACCGTTTTTATTTTCGGTGTTTATCTAGTTTCTTTGATCTCACCAAATTCGAAAATAGTTTTATTCATACAATTTATAGTTGCTTTGAAACGTGTACAACATTTTAAGGAAAGCCGTTGTTGTAGGATTAAATTTATCTGATATAGTATAAAAAATGTAAATTATCAAATGAAAAGCAATTAAATACCATTTAGTTACAAAGACAAGTTCGGGACACATTTGATAGTAAATATCAGTAGATCAAACGATTGAAAAACACGAGACCTGCTAAAACAGGTAAGCAACGCGAGGGCGACCCGATCTGGGTGGCCACCACAAGCAAGTTACGACTTCAAGACGTGACGATAAACAACACCGTGATATGATGATATGAGAACTGCATATAGGTAAGTGCATCTTCTCTCGTGTAAAACAGAATGTAACACTTTGTATAGTCTTTTTGCAATATGGTAAGCAGAGACGAACTCGGCAATAATTTTTCTACGTTTGTCTTCACTTTTGTTCCTGTTTGCACACATTGTGGTTATATATGGAGGCAACATTTTCGGATCTTCGAGTACATATTGTATTGCACACTCAGTATAATCTAAAAATATACAATAACCTTAATTTCCAATAAGGGTAGCATTAAAATTAAAAGTATAATAGTTTAATTGCGTTTACATAAGAATTATAAAACGTTTCTATAATATGTTTATTATAATAATTAATTAACTAATAAATCTTTTTCTCTAATCCAACGAAAATATTGAATTTTAGTGTGCGGGCTAATCTGGAGTTGACTCAACGCCCAACTATTATTTAATACAAATGGATTTTTCAAATCGGATTAGTATTTCTCCATATCAGCCCGTTCAAATATGCAAACATTTCAGATTTGTAATAGTGCTTAAGTATCAATATACTTACATATTACATTACAAATAAAACTTAGTCTAAAACATACACATCATGTATATGTTAAAATTTGGAGAAAAAATTGTTATATTTTAATTTAATTTATAAACAGCCTATAAAATTATTACCGTGATGATTGTAGACCAGCATTCGCTAGGTTGGAAATACTTACATTGCCAAGTCTCTACATTTATTTTTGTCTAATTTATATAAAAAATCATTTATCACATTATAAGATAACAAGAAATTTTCACCACCATGATACCCGATCAGCGGATTATATTTATATAAATACATTTAGATTGTCGAAATCGAAGTATGAGCCAAACTACTGGGCACTAAAATTTTTGAATCACTTGCCGCCTTTTGTAAGATGTCTGCCTCTAGTAAACTACAAGCGATACTTGAAATCATATCTCACAGAAAAAGTGCTGTATGATTGGAATGAGTTTCTCTCAGGTCAAGTATAATTGATGATGGTTTCTAGTCTTAAGATTGTTTTTAATATACATTGTTATTTTATTTTTTTTTGATTTTTTTACACTGCATGTATTTTAAATATTTTTTAATTATTGTTTCAAGATTTTTTTTGACTCGTGTAAGCAATTTTTAATTGTACTAACACAATAAGTATTATTATTATTGTTATTATTATTATTATTATTATTTTTGACAATTACTGATATTTACTTGTAAGACCTCTGTCATGTTTTCTGCCAATTAAACTTATACATTAAACTACAGAATTAAGTAAATAAGTGGTTTAAGATAACGATTTGAAATTTGGAGGACTATAATAAAACATAAAATACTACAATTTCACATAAAATTGATAGCTCTAAGTTTCAAAATAGCGACTAGGCGACATTTAAAATTTTTTTTGTAAATGTAATGGGGAGTCAAGTAACACCTTGTTGGAAAAGTCTTTTAATCCTTAATCCATCCTTCGAATTTGAATTAGGCGCCGTTTTCTCGAACTTATGATTGTTTATTTGATTTTAAATGAAAAACTGTGACCTGACTATTATGAGGGGGTTTGTTATTTTTTTAACATCGGTTCAGCGGTTGCCAAAATTGACAAATGAAAAAACAACGATTAACGATTTTTAAAAATTAATAAAAGACTTAAAGCAATGGTTATCTTAAACACTTTGACAATTAATTCATGATTATTAATTAATAGTTTCGGTACGGCGCGGTGTGGAGTACCGAAATTATTCCGCTTTTGAGTTTTTTCTAAAATTCCAAACCATTTTTGGAATATTTCCATTTGAAATCTAATAAACAATCATAAGTTTGACGAAACGCCGCTTTGGCAGGGGTGACAGTAGAGACTATAAATTCGGAAGACGAATGAAAGATAAAAAGAACTTTCAAACGAGGTAATTATTTTTTAGCCATAAAATTTTATGCGGAAACCGAAAATAAAATAAAAATTGGGGCAATGTATTTAAAATAAAAAGTTCGTATCCACATCCGGTATAACAGGAAGTCACCGGTTTTTTCGTTCTCATTATTCGTCTAACATGCTATCGTCGAGACACATGTTATGGTTCAAAATACTTGAACCCGAACGTAGGTCGCGAGAGTTGCACGTTGCGACGAAAATCAAATTTACCGCGCATGCTACGATTTACTTATTGGTGGATTGATTTATTCTCAATATTAATCAAAACGACGGGTGGACATCTTGTGACTTTCTCTTCCTATTGGACGGTTGTCGGTGCTTCACGAAGCTAAAAATTACACTTAAAATATGAATGTGGCTTCAATAATTGCAAGTTAAATTAGTGTAAAAATATAAATCCAATCGATTTTGCCGTAAGTGATTTCTTTTGCTATTTCTTTGGTTCGTCTAGTGGTTGTGTTAATTTCTAATTACAACGTATGCTTTAGCACCTGTCTTGACCTCATACTCTACTCGTATATTGCTGTCTGGATAATTCCTGGGAGCGCTGGAACGAGCAATTGGGAATCGTTTGCTATAAGAAACGTGCCGACTGCCACGGTGTCGCCGACCTCGAAGCTGCCATAACCGATTATACGGAACCGGTTAAGGGTCGCGCACGTTGCGTTCCTGCTATTTCAAAGGAAACGATTTGCTTTCCGAGCTTCGTCGTCTTGTCCTTCTCAGAGCAATCCTACCGATCTTTTAGTAGCTGTTACCTGCTGTCGTTAGCAAGAACCTTCCTTATCAGAACTACATGCATCAGTACACAGCTAAGTATATTGTTTAAAGAACATATTCATTCTTGAATGCATTTGGAGCTCACGTACATGTGACATTAAACGGTTTGAATCCCTAGTGTATAAGCAAATGGTTATTCGGAGTAGACTCCACCCATCGACGTGCGGTTTTGTTTTTACTAGCTCCAGCAGAGCTGTGGCGCTTTCAATAAAGTGGGTGAAGTTAAAACAAAGGGCTTTTTGGGTTTGCGGGAGCTACGTTCCGTACTCGTCCGAGTTTAATTTTAGTTTTTAAGTCACCGTGTGTAAGTGACGTGTGTACGTCGAGTTTCCTTAATCGCCAATCTTAAATTGGTACGCTAACTGTAATTTGGGGTTTAACCAACAAAAACTAACTGAATTTAAACATATTTGATTCCGAACTTTAATTATTTTGTTGTACGCAAGTTTCATGCGACAGAATCTCGCACTTCTCCCCGTTTCTTTTAATATTTTAAGTTGTATTTGCTATATTTACATGTCTGTTTGTCTCTCTGATTTGTATTCGTTTACGCAGCAGTTTATTTCTTTCAGTTTCCTCAAGAACCTCCCCAACTGACCGACTAAGCCAGACCCTGCTGTGTTTACTCTTACAAATACGGGATCTTCCACGAATTTAGTGCGCTATTTCAATCCAAATATTATTGTTCCTTTTTTTCTAGGTTGTATCGCTAGAGCCGTCACTTTCTTTTTATTTTTATTATTTGTGAACTACAACCGTTTCACATACCCTGTACAGCAATAAAACAATTTCTTTCAAATGACGTCATGTGGGGAAACAAAAATTGTTGGAGTTATTTTTATGCCTAATTTCAAGGTATGAATAATGGGAAACAATAAAGTACGTTGGTAGCTATAAATTGCCAACCATAAGTGACTGTGTTTATTATTTTAATTTTAATTTTGTACTGGGGGAATAGTAGTACTGTCAATGTATTTTTCCAACCACATGGCGGTACACACACTTCACTTTTAACCTTACAAGTTTTATGGTCAATTATATCATCGAGTAGATTCTTTATTGCCAACGTATTATGACTACACATTTTTCCAAATTTGTTTTATTGAGATTCATCAAGAGGAGTTGATCACCTTTGTGCATACAACAATTCGGTAAAAAGACCAAATATGAAACAATTCCAAATCATGTCAAACTCATAAAGAAGATAAGACAACGTCAATCGGGCCAGCTAGTCGTTATTGTGCAGAAGATTGTATTTAAGTGTATTTTATGCATAAATGGAAGAAAAATGTTTTCTAGAAAATTCTAAGAAGCTGCGAAAGCTGAAACTTTGATCTTACTACCCGGAAATTAAAGGAAGAAATATGAAGCGACCTTAAGTTTGTAATGGTCGTCATTACAAACCTAAGGAATCATAGGTATTTCCAAAAAGCAACAACAACATTTATTTATTCATTAAGGTAAATTACTAATTTTCGTTATTCCAATATTTCAATTCGAAATTATTTTAGGTTCCTCTAATCGTCGGAATCACCTGGGCTTATAGATCCCAAGACTTATGCTTTTTAAGAACAAAATAAGACTGTTTACGGTAGGACATCGTTTTATTAAAAAAAAGTATGGGACCGTATATACAGGGTATGTAGCCAAACCTTAAAATGTTGTTTTTTACTCAATTTTAAGACAAAAGTTTTATACACATAGGGCCTAAACAGCTTTGTTTTTATTATCCGAGTGTTTTTAAAAAATGTTGTAAATAACTAGAAGACGCAAATTAGTAGGACGTAGAAACTTGGTAACAGTTTCTAAAGTATACAGAGCAATCTTTTAAACCAACAATGGTTTGTAGCATTTTACCAGTGGCGTGCACAAAGGTAGTGTCCATGGTTTAACTTAAAAAAAATATGGTTTACAATTTTTTTTAAATTTGGTAAAAATTTATGATTTAGCAATTAAAACCACACAAAATTCATCTCTTGAGCTTTTTTGCTCAGATTGACTCTTTTCATAAAAATGAAAAATAAAACTATGCATAATCAATTATTACTGTATTAAATAATAAATTGAACCTCGGGCGTTGCCTAAGTGCACGCCAATGGTAAAATGATACAGACCACGTTTGGTTTAAAATAGTTTAAAACATTCCTCTGCATATGTTGAAAGTTGTCCAAAAATTTCAACGTCATACCAATTTGCGTCTTCTAGTTATATACGAAAAAGTTTTCAAAAAAATTATTCCCCGTATAATAAAAACAAAGCCGTTTAGGACCTATGTTCACATAACCTTTTTGTCTTAAAATTGATTAAGGAACGTTAAGGCCACATACTTAAAAAACAGTCTGTATAGTTTGACTAGAAATTGTACCCTAAGTTCAAATATGTTAGGAAACGCTGCGTTAAAAAGTTATGGTTCTTTTATTGGCACCCTGATACATACCTCCATGGTTGTGTGGAATTCTCCCAAAAAAACGGACATACCCACTAAAACCACTTCTTACCATTTTGACCTTTACTTCCCCCACCCGGTAGGTTCTTTCAAGCATTTCTTCGCATCAAAGAGTCTTCTTCGTCCTTTATGTTTTACTGTTTTATACATTTTACCTTTTTCTTGTTTATTACATTTGTTAAACATTTCCTCTTGCGTATTATTCTCCCAAAGTTCCCCACACTTAACCTTTTGCCAAATTCTATCTTTAACACTCTCATATGATTCTACCATCTTATACACTTTAGAACATGGTCTTCGTTATCCACACTTCTCACTCATTCTCTTTCCGATCCTCAACAAATACGACCCAAAATCTCCATGATCTGTAAGAAATTGATCCATGACCATCTTTTTTTATTCGCACCATCCCATTCCTCTTTCGTTGATATAGCCCTGTAAGCCGCTACTATTCTTATCACCGCTCTGCTTTGCACCATTTCTAACATTTTAAGGTGGTGCCTAGATTTAATTCTAAAGTTCTAAACGGTGACCCCTACAATTATTTCATCACATTACACCTACATACATCCGCTGGGCATCAATCTCCTTAAACTCTTCACACATTTCTCTGCTTTTCTACACATTCTTTTAACGTGCTCGTTCATCCTTCCATTTTTCTTTAATCCACACACCTAAGTATTTTATAACTTTCACGCATCTCACTATTTTCCTCTCTAGTTCAAACTCGAAATATTTCGGGGCCAAGCTCAGATCATTCTCTTCCATTCATTTTTTTATTCTTTCTAACGCTGTTTCTACTCATCTCTTCAGCTCTTCCGGCGTTTTTGCAGCAGCTAACACAGCCAGATCTTTTGCATATCCCACGAGCTCAATTCCTTCTAGCAACATTCTGTCGTAGTGTATGTTCTACAGAAGGGGTCCAAAAATCGACTCATGTGATACTACCGCTCTCAGTTCCATACTGCCACTTGATCTAATTAACACTTTCTTATCCTTCAAATAGTCCTTTATGATGTACTTCATGTATATTGGAAAACCTAAATCCATCAGCTCTTTTACTATTCCTCTCCATCCCACGCTGTTAAAAGTATTTCTCACGTCGAGTGTGACCAAGGTGCACACTTTTCGCTGTTACAGTTGACCTCCCTCTCCGAAAAACGGACTGAGCCGGCAACAACATCCTTTTTTCATTCATCCATTTTGTTAATCTATCCATCAACATTCTCTCCATGCTTTTCTCCATAACTGGAAACAGACATACAGGTTTGAAATCACTCCCTCTTCCGTCAGATTTTGTAGGCTTCAGTATTAAAGCCAGCCTACCCGTCTTTCATACTTTTGGAAAGAAATTGCTTCTCAAGCAATATTTCCGCTGTAATCTTGTCGGGGCCCGGAGCTTTACCGCCGCGCCTCTTATGAACGGCTCTATCCAGTTCCTCCCTTGTCAGAGGATCCTCTCCTTTTTCTACCTTTTTTCGGTCTACACTCTCCCGGCTTGGAAATAGATCCTTTGCTAAACTCATTTGTTCTTTATCACTTATCCTACTTGTTGCTCTCATTTCTAGTCTTCCTGTACTCGTCTCCCCATACGTCTATCCCCAAATAATCCAACAAATCCTTTCATACTTTTTCCTCACTCGCTCTTATTGCTCTAGTTAACACTTTTGGTTTTCTCTGCTTCGACACACTCCTTACTCCATGCTTCTTCTCTCTGTTTCCACTCTTTCTCTGCTTTATACATTTTTGTCATTTTTCTCCTTAACTTAACACATTTTCATGTAACATACGGTATCTCATCCGTCTACCAGTATTTCCCTTATCTACTTTTTGATCTTTTTAAATTTTTTTAATTTAATTTCTTTCTTTAATTTCTTTGAACGTCCTTTAATCCTACCGGCGTTCCATTTTACTCTTTCTAAATTTTTTTGTTATTTTCTCTTCTCATCTGTTTTCCAGTTTATGCTAGTTTCATGTTTTCACTTTCTTCTTTTTTCGTCTCCTTTCCCTATTCCATACGAATGTACTTATGTGTACTTATCGTTTTTTTTTACTTACCTTCCATTCTATTATTTCATTCTCCTATTCTTCACACACCAATGTAACATCTATAACTGATTTTTGCTGCCATTAAAAGAACGGAGCAACGCCTCGATTTGCAAACAAAAACCTAAGGGCTAAGTTTTCTCTACCAGTTGTCTATCACCAAACAGAATTTACCTCTTCCTATACTTGGGGAGACGTAAACTCCTCCCAATACCAGAACCTCCGTCTCCACCACCACTACTCCCGAGGTTTTTACCACGCACATCGCTTTAAAACTAGCTATCACATTAAGGATTTTTATTGCCACGTCCCTATTTTATTCATGAGCCAGCTCCTACTGACCTCTGACGTTCGGTTCGGCCACAATTACCCCATCTATCTCCGTCTCCAGCGCGGTGTGTTACATGAGCTCTTGTGTCGCCGCCCGCTTATCTACGATTTCTTGTAATATACAAATTAATTTCGATGCTACCTTCACTCATACCACTCCTTCTCGCTACTACTTTTCTAAACTTGTTTGCATTTTATACTATCTGCCCTATGGCTTTCTTTCTCTTTCTCCTTCACAGCATTTTGCCTCATGACCACTTTCTCCGCATGTTAGGCACTTCTTTTCTCGCGATTTCTGACGTCGTTTCTACTTTTATTATCTTCCATTTTCTTCTAGTATCTCTCCACTATGGAGTTTAAAGACTTTGAATTTCTTTTTATCTTTGGCTTCTCTTCCCACCATCTTCTCTATTGCATCTTTAATTTTCTCTTTTCCACGGTCTCATCTACATCCAATACTTCAAGCGTAATTTTCCTATCGCTATCCATTCTAGGATCGTTTGTTTCCAAACACTCAGCCATTTCCTTTTCTTTTATGCATTTTCTCCTTTTTTTCTTTTGTTTAATCTAATAGCAATTACTCCTTCTTCGGTATGTCTTAAATTTGTTACTCTTACCCCCGATTTATTCACGTCAACCTCTTTCCTCAATTTTTCATCATATCCGCGTATAATAATTTCTTCTTTATTCTTATGAACAACGTGTCCGTATTTCCCTTTTTTATGTAACTTTATTTTTCCTGTTTTCTTCCTTTGTGTATATTTTGCATCGTAATTTATTCTCCCTACAATGGAATTCTACAGCCCTACCCATAGTCCTACTGATTTCTAATCCTCACACTTGTACATTTACTTCTCCTATCCGTTGAGCTGTCAAGGATCCCACCATATAATCTACGTCCTCTTCTATTTCATTATCTTTCCTTTCTTCCTTACACATACTACATTATTTACTTCTATTCGCCCTTTTAAAACATCTTGATTAAATTCCACGTACTTTTCCAAAGTCTTTTTACCTTCCATTTATTTTGTAATTTATTCGAGTATTTCCTGTTTCTTTTCTATATACGTTTGCGAACCCACTTCTTTTACTTCATTAACTATTTTACTCTCCTTCTTTTGCTCTTCAATCTCCGACGCTTTTCTATTTTATCTTATACCGGCTACCTCGTCAAGATCATTTTGTTTATCTGCTATTGTAAGTATGCTAAAGGCGATTAAAACTACAATTAAAAATAAATTTTCCCGTAGGTATAAAATGAGACATTGAAAGTTTCATAACTTTTTAAGGGGGCATTTCCACACAAAATGGTTTACATATTTGAACTCGGATACGGTTCGTTAAATTTTTTTAAAACGAAATTGATCCCTGAACACAATCTTTTCTTTATTTTCTACAAAAATGGAAAGTGTTCTACGCAACCCACGTAGAAATACTTTTAGTGACATTCCAATCTAAGTAACAGAATATGAAGAAGATAGTGTTCAGAACAAGTTGAAGATTGCTAAAAAATGTAAGAAAAACGTCTGTATGAAGAGGCAATAGTATTTTCAAAGTACCCAACGGAAAGGAAATTAAGGAACTTCCTATAGTTGAAAGTTTAACAACGCAGATGTCCAATAACACGAAGCTCTTTCTACATTGACAGAATCAAATAGTTTCAGAAAAATTGAATTTACCTTTCATTCAAATTTACAATTACAACAATGTACACTTTTTGTTTAATTAAATTGTTGAATGTTTGTGCATAGGCTAAGGCCTGAATTTGCTTGGCAGCACATTTATTTGATAGAATTTACTATTATATAATTAATTTAAATGCTTAAAATAATTTAATATTGTATAATATACGTTAATAATGTAAACCTTACTGTGTGTTATTATTGGCTATTTATCACACTAATTAATAAGCTATTTATGTTAACACTTTTGATTGTATTATTCTAAATTCTATTTAGTTTCCAGAACAATATTTAAAATTCCTAATGTTGCCAAATACGGATTTACGCAAATTTATAAACAAAATGAATGTAAAAAAACTATAGTAAAATTAAAGAATTGTTACAGCAACAATTACAACCAGATGATGGTTTAGTAGCTACCAACAAGAATAAAACAATTAACAATGAAATAAAGTAGCATGTTTTTTGTAGCAGTCAAAAATGTATTAAATTACAAATTAAA
Source organism: Abscondita cerata (assembly GCA_030710515.1). Taxonomy (NCBI): domain Eukaryota; kingdom Metazoa; phylum Arthropoda; class Insecta; order Coleoptera; family Lampyridae; genus Abscondita; species Abscondita cerata. The sequence continues at coordinate 260,746 of JALBCR010000951.1, forward strand.
ATGTGGTCTAACTTAAACAATACTCGTAGTTTTCATACAATTGTGTTATTGTTTTATTATTAAACCATTCACCGCACTTACCCACATATTCATTTCGTGCTAAAACTTTTATTACAAAATTATTATAAATAAATTTTTTAGAAAACAATTTTGATCTTCCAAGGTTTTCAGTTATTAAAATATGCAAGTATCATAAATCATAAACATTTTTAAACTAACAAATCAAACTGGTATGCATCGAAGATGTAAATAAACCCAACATAATAAAACCAACAATTACTGGAAAGTTATGTTTGCGCCAGAAACGTATGTAACTGAAACAGAAGAGGTCTAATTAAAATATGTGACAGACGTAATAAAAATGGTACAATATAACGTAACTTGGACAATAAAACTTTGACGACTAAAGCAATGAAAAAGCAATTAAATATGTAATTAAAAATTATTTTTAAGTAGCATATGTCATAATATAGTAAATCATGCGAGACATAAGTGTATGAAAATAAAAATGAAACGTCTGCCTTAGATTGCTTTAAAAACGCATAAAAAGTCATTTCTTTGTAAAATTTTATGTTTATGTTGTATTAGACCTAACGATTAGATTTAACAAGCAGGACGTGAATCTATCAGTGGCGTATCACAAATCTATTAATGAACAAACAATGCAGTGTACTATTGTCATCAATCCAATAAGTTATTGTTCAAAAGCTATAAACAAAAATTAACCATTTTGCTCTTCGACAATGGGCTTGGACAATGTAAACATGTATAGTCGCTGACAAGATATAGTGTATAGTGTTTACCTGCCGATTTTACTATACCTTGTCCTCAACTATACATGAATACAAAATTCTGTTTAAAATTACCAACTACTACGTTTTGATATATTTGGATAACCTGGTTAAAGTTGAAACTTTACCAAGATAAATACTTGTGTTTTCTCCAAAACTTGTATCTATTTAGAATATAGTCAAGAACTTCTTCTTGGTGGAGGTGGAAAACAAAAACAATTCAAATCTAAGAAGGGATCCTTAACCATATTCTAAACAATTTGTGTTTCTGATTTTAACAAAAATAAAAGTTAAAACCCATGTTGACTTGTTGGTCTCCCATCGGACGCGCCCACATGTCAGTAAGATAATACTTAAGTCGACCAAACATTTACGGACATGGAAATCGAAAAACCAAGAAGTGGTACGAATTTTTTTGACAGAAACGCATAACTACCAAAGAGTAGCGATTGACTAAAATTTCATTAATTTGGATCAAGGAACATTGGTTATCTGACAATTCGTTCAGGTTTTTGTAAGAATTTTATCAGATGTTAGTTTTGGAAGGTGTTTGGAGGTTGTATCATGCAAAGAGAAACAAAAATTACCGTCAATTAAACAAATTCAAAAGAGGTCGCATCATCGTATGCGTTGCCGGCAGGCATGGACTAGAGAGGGTCTGGAACGTCGTAGAAGAAGAAAAACGAATAAGGTGCCGGACCGCCATTTTCGACTAATGGCAACAAGAGACAGATTTACCAGTTCCAGATCAATTGCTGATCAATGATCGCTCTGTAACCTTTTGAACGGTTTACCGAAGAATACGAGCTTTTGGCTTGCAACCCGATCGGCCACATCTTGTACTACCACTAACGACTGAACACAGGCAGCAACAGTGGTACTGGTGTTAGTTGCGACAGCACTGGAACCTAGAATGACGCAGGGTGGTCAGTGTAAATCCCAATTCTGCTTGAAGATATATAATGGCCGTATGATGGTCAGGCAAAGACGAGGGGCACGTCGCTACGTTAAATTTTTTGTTGAAAGCCATGTACACGAAACTGTGGAGATTATAGTATAGGGTGTTATAGCTTATGGAAACAGATCGCGTTTGGTGTTCATTCAAGGTAATATTAACGCCCAGCGATATGTGGAAGAGGTGATTAAACCCCACATTCTTTCATATATTCAGGAGTTGGATGACCCACTTTTCCAACAAGATAATGCCCGGCCTCACATTGCAAGACGTTGTATATACCGAGATGAAGAAGGTAATGTTAATATGTTGTATTACCTTCTTTGATCTCCCGATCTTTTGTTCATTGAACATGTTTGGGATATCATAGAAAAAGATAGACAAACTTGTTGCATCCTCCGCAAACTTTTCAAACTCTACATGAGTTACAGATTTCTTGGAACGCAGTACCTCAAGGGGAATTCGATCATTTCCTAGAATCGATGAAATTCCTAATCGTGCTTAATTTTATCTTTTAAACATTCTGATGATAGTTCTGGGACATTAGAAAACATTCCGTTTGGTCAAAATATCTATACTAAGTGACATAGAAAGAAGAACACCCAGTAATAATGAATATTTTGTAAATTTTTTTGGGAATATATTTGTTTATATTAAGATAAAAACGATCTGTTTTTTAGCCATATTGCCCCTAGCGGTTGTTTGGTTAACCTCATTCAAAAACACTTACGATTAAGTAGCCCTAAACAATAAATTAAGCATTTGTAAGTACAGTTGTCATTTAAGCGATTTAAATTGCATTTCAAAGAGCTTCTTTAATTCAATCACAATGCCTCCAGTGCGAAGACGCCATAATTTTTGGCAATTAATAATAATAATAATAATAATAATGTTTATTTGTTCAACAGAATAATTCCATTAACAGAACAAAAAAAATACAATTTCACAGTAGTGTAGAAAAATATATGAAAAAGTAAGAAAAATATTATTAAAATAATAAAATAAAATATAACAAAATATAAAATAAAAATGATAACTTATCTAGCACAATTCGTATAATACTCATTTGTAATAGTTAAATATACGTAAAAATTAGTAATACAAAACTAACTCAAGTGATCGTTTGTATGTTTCAAATAATGAGTTATAATAAAATTTACGCTATCGAAATTTATATCACAATTACCAGAGATAGTGTTAAAGATACGGCAGATGTTCGTCATTGGTGATTTATTTAATATATTTGTTTTGTAATTAGGATTATAAAAAGTTAAATTTGATCGGGAAATGTAATGAGGTACATAGTAGTAAAGTAATGAAAGTAAATAAGAAGAATCAATATGATTATGAACTAGTTTATGAAGGAATTTAAGACAAAACAATTCTCTACGTAGCTTTAAAGACTGAATATTAAATCTTTGTAACAAATGATCTTGAGATAAACCTCTTATTGGGTAAGTATTATCCAATTTGTATCCTAGATACTTTAAGAATTTTCTTTGGACAGATTCAATTTTTAATACTTGATATTTGTATACAGGGAACCATATCAAGGATCCATACTCAAGAATTGATCTAACCAGTGAGAAATACAAAATTTTTAACAAATGAATATTAGTAAACGATTTAGAATTTCTAATGATAAATCCAAGCTTTTATTACATTTATTACAAATTCGAGTAATGTGACTAGTAAAGGTGAATTTTGAATCAAAATGAATACCAAGATCATTTATTTCAAGCAACGTTCTAGTAATATTGACTCAATAGTATAAGAAAAAGTTATGGGTCGAAATTTTCTAGTATATGTTAAAATTTTACATTTACCAATATTCAACGATAACTCGTTATTTGAGCACCATTGTTGTAATTTATTCAAATTGTCTTGTAAATATAAACAGTCTTCTAAGGTAGATATTGAAGTAAAAATTTTTAAGTCATCAGCAAATAAAAGATTTTTGCATGTTAGATGTAGAGATAAATCATTAATAAACAATAAAAACAAGAGTGGTCCAATGACAGAACCTTGAGGAACACCTGATGTAGGTATAATAGGCAGGGAAATAAAATTATTATATATAACACTTAAATAACGATTATTCAAATATGAGTGAAGTAGTAAGATTAATGAATGGTCAAATCCAAAATGTTGTAGTTTGACCAATATAATGTCATGAGAAATACGATCAAAGGCCTTCGCTATATCCGTATAAATAACATCCACTTGCCCTTGGGAATCTATTGTCTTACTAATGTACTCACTAATATATACAAGATTAGTTATAGTAGAACGTTTTTGCATAAAGCCGTGCTGATTGGTAGAAATTTGATTCTTAACTAGTGGATAAATTCTTGAGTATAAAACTGTTTCAAATATTTTACTAAAATTGTTAATTATGCTTATGGGTCTATAATTTGTGATATTGATTGGATCACCATTTTTAAACACAGGACAAATATACGAAGTTTTCCAAAGCTCAGGAAACTCACCAGTAACAATTGACATATTAATTAATAAATGCAACGGCTTAACAAAGATATATGAAAAAATTTCACCAAAAGCTGGGGATTTGATCTGGACCAGCTGAATTCTTATTTTTTAATTTAGACGCTGCTTCTAATATTTCCTCTTCCGAGATGTTGACAATACTAATATGATTATTATTATTCACACTAAGATAGTTGAAGTTATAATTAAGATTGAGAGGATCAGTTCTAGAGGGTAGATAAACACTACCAAAGTAGTCTTTAAATGCATTTACTATATTATCAGGAGATAAGAGCTCAGAGTTATTATAAAACATTTTTTGGGTATACGAGAATACCCTTTTTATTATTAATAAATTTCCAAAAATATTTAGGATCACTAGGAATCGTATTCTGTACATACGCAATGTAATTCACATATGCAGATTTAATTTGACATTTCGTTAACTTTCTAAGGTATTTAAAATGGGCAAGATCATTGTAATTGTTGTGTTTTCTGAAACGTTTTAATGCTTTAATTTTTTACGAAGATTGTTTATAATTTCACTATTGAACCATTTTGGGTAAGTAGAAAATTTATTTTTATATACTGGGACAGATGTATCTAATACAGAGTAAAGCTTATTATAAAATTTACTGCATGCTGCATTTACATTATTAAACTGATTAAGAAATGACCAATCAGTATTACTTAAATTCTCCGTAAGTGAAGCATAATCCGCTTTGTTAAAATTGTATTTCTTGATAGATTTGTTAGTGCGGAATGTATTTTTAGGAGGTGATGTACCAGAAAAGGAAATATGCAAAGCAGGATGATAAACATCTTCCGTAACAATTGGTATTTCATCATGAACTACATTACAACTAAAGGTACTTAATACAAGGTCAAGTAATCGATTTTGAAAATTTGTAATAGAGTTAACTTGAACTAGATTAATGTAATTAATAAAATTGTTTAGAATACCCGATTTAGCGTCATTACTATTATGATAAACAAAATTTGGAACATTAAAGTCACCTAACAATAAGATGTTATTGTACTTACTAGCTAATAATTCAAATAAATCAAAAAGTGCTGAAAATTTTGTAAACTCGTATTAGGCGGAATATACACTACAAAAATAGCTAAATATGTGACATTAACTTTACATTTACAACCTACAATATCTATTACCGGAATCGCAATATTTAGATCAGTTACATTTACAGGTTCCGCCATCCAATGATTGGGCAAGGCGATAAGAGTTCCACCACCCCATGCTTTTTTAATAATTTCAAATTTTCTATCGGTTCGAAAAACATCATAATTAGAGGGAAACAGTTCGTTGCTTGAAATATCAGAAGATAAGGCTGTTTCAACCAATGCCAAAATATCATATTCACAATCACAGGCATATGTATACACTTTCTCGACTTTTGACCGTAATCCACGCACATTTTGAAAATAAACAGATATATTCTTGCAATTTAAAGTAGTGTTTTGTATTACTAGTTTTTGGCACAATTCTGGGAATACCTTTTACAAAACGAATTGTTAAGTCAGAGTTCCCATTAGATATCATACTGGCAAGCTCGGAACGAAGATTCTGCATATAATTACGTTGAGTTTGTGTATAATCAGCACTGATATTTATTTTTTGATCATCTTTTTTAAGTTTATTTTTATTTTTTAAAATAGACAAAGCTTCATATTGAGATGAAAATATAACCTTGATCGGGCGATTCTTACCTTGAAGTTGACTTCGTCCAAGGCGAAATATTTTGATGTGATCCAAATTATCATTCGTTATTTGAGATAAGGTACCTTTGATTGTACGTAGATCATCAGCTGCTCTATCATCATCTTTTCCAGCAGAACTTTCTTTTAGATTGTAGATAATTAAATTTTTAGCACGAATCTGGCGCTCCTTAATTTCATAACACATTTCTTCATTTTTAGTTAGTTCAGACAACGAATTTGAGGTCCCTTTTTGCTCTTTTAAATTTTCTAATTCCTTCTTAATTTCAACTATAAGTTGTTTCAATTCAGATATCTCATTTCTTCGTAATAAGCAGTTCTGGCAGTTAAAAAGAATTTGTTTGTCTTTTACTTGAATGCAACGAATTTCGTCGCGCGATAAGCCCGAGCATGTGGTGTGTAAATTCATTTTGCACTCATCGCAGCACATTTCCTTATCGGGATTGAGATTGCTATTACAAACCAAACACTTTACCACAAGTTTTTGTGCTTGAGACATGATTATTATTTTAAGAGCTGTGTTAGACGTCTATTCACTACGAGTGCTACAAATAATCTGCGAGTTTAATAGGGGTAGAATTGTGGGATTGCGTGAGGCTGGTTTGTCTATGAGAGATATAGCCGCTAGAACGCAACGGAGTTTAAACACTGTGGCAGTATGTGTTCGGGCATGAAACCAAGAGGGCCGTACACGAAGAGCGAGAGGTACAGGACGTCGTCGAAGAACCACAGAACGCGGAGATCGCCGTCTTAGACTATTGGCTTTACGGGACCGCTTCTCTTCTACACGGGCGATTGCGGACCAGTGGTTTGAAGAACATGGAAGACCCATTGGGATGCGAACCGTTTATAGACAGATTGACCTTTGGGCTCTTTTCATACCGTCCCCTTTTTGTGCTACTACTGACTCTAGAGCATCGACGTTATCGTCTAGCGTGGCGTAGAGAACGGGCAAATTGGGACCAAGAATGAAATTTAATTGTCTTTAGTGATAAATCCAGATTATCTTTGGGAATTCATGACGGTCGTGGAAGGGTGCGAAGACGGCGCGGTGAAAGACAAGATCCCCAATTTTCTGTGAATAGGCATGTGCACCACACAGTTGGAGTTATGGTATGGGGAGCTATTGCTATTGGAAGTAGGTCACCTTTGGTCTTCATTAGAGGTAACATGACCGCTGCGCGCTACATCCAGGAGGTCGTAGACCCCATATTGTACCTTATGTTCAGACCATCCCCAACAGCACATTCCAACAAGACAACGCACGACCTCATGTTGCTAGGGTTTCTTTGGCTCATTTTGAGGCCAATCAAATTGCTTTGTTGCCTTGGCCACCAAGATCTCCTGATCTTTCGCCCATCGAGCACGTCTGGGATATTATGGGAAGAAGATTACTCAATTTACCTCACCCTGCACAAACTCTAGCGGCTTTGCAGCATCAGTTACAAATAACATTTTCAAGTTTAGTCACTTTCTGGCTTAAATCATTTATTTGTTGAGACAATTGTTTAAAGTGACTAAGCACATCATTTCGAAATAAGGTAAATTGCAAGGTAAATTGTGTTTTAATAAGAATTGATACAGGTTGAAGAGCAAGAGAGTCTGTTAGGCTCATATTAGAAATTCTGTGTCGAGTAGCCAGTAATCGGCATGATTTTTTTTATTTTCAGCTATCTAATACATATACTTATCACAGTCAAGCCCTGCATAGGAGCTATGATACCAACTGCTACAAGATCCTTTAGATTTAATACGAAAAGTGCCACCATACATTAATAATACACTGTCCCACTGGCCAACACTTTGTGTGCCTATACAATATTAAATTATGTCCTATACATGGAAGAACTGACATTAGAATGCACATTTTCCACTATGCCTTTTCGTTTTGTGGTGGCACGTTGGTCTCACGCAGCAGGAGACAACGTCGCAAATCTTGAGTAGCCGTGTGAGTCTAACATGTCACCACGTCTTTGTTGCGTGAGGCGCTCTTATAGGTCTGTATGTGACGTGATGTTCCCCGCTCTTATCCTTTGTTTGGTAATTCGTAATAAAAACATCAGTTCAGTTATTTGAATTGTCGTTATTGCAAACGCAATTTTGTAATAACAATAGTAGTTTAGTTCATTTCGTGTCTATAAAGAACAAGCTCGTTTGCTTTTGGATGATGAAAATGGCAGTGTAGTGGATGAATTTATAGCTCAGCCTTATCATCTTCTGATGAGTATCATCCCGATTTAGAAAGTTCTGACTCGGATTCTGAAACTGAGTATTTACCTCTTGTAAAAATCAACCGTCAACTTCTCATGAAAAAGCAGGACCGTCTTCCACTGGGAATGTTACAAAGGGCACAAATTCCATAGACGAGATCTTAGAAGTAGTTATAAAAAATTCCAACATAATAGCTCTGGTGATAATACAGACACTGAGATCCCTACTAAAAGTTTAGATAACCAAGTTGATAATTTTGTGTGGGTTTCAGCAACTGGAGAACATTTGAAGGACATACCGTTCAGCAAGCCATGACTTTTTCAAATTTTTCATAACTGATGAAATAATCAAGTTTATCGTACGTATTAGTGGGATTATACCTGTAAAAAATAACTTAATTATGAAATTTTTTAGATTGACAAAACAAACAGCTATGCTAAGCAATGTGTTTAAAAAAATATTTTTCCCAAAACACGTATACTGAAATGGACACCTACAGATAATGCAGAAATAGAAAAATTTATTAGTATTATTTAATGGATAGGCTCTTTTTCAACACTTTCATCATATTAGCAGAAAATGAAATTCAGAAAGGAATTTCCCGAAATGGTTGCTGAAAACTATACATTTCAGTAATAATGAAGAACTCACTGAAGAAAAATGGGCACCGTTTTTGGATAAGCTGCAGGAATTATTCCAGCGTTCAATAACACTATGTTAATACGTTTGCATAGACGAGACCCTTGTACTATTTTGGGGATGATTGCGTTTTCGGCAGTATATCTCTAACAAGAGACAAAAATTCGGCATCAAGCTTTTTAAATTGTGCTTTCTATTATACCTCAGTAAGTTTGGCATGTGTCGTACTACAGCGCCAGACACATCTTCTTGGAACTTTGAGGTCTAACAGAAAATTCAGTCCTAAAGGAGTCATAGATACGACGCTAAAAGTTGGCGAAGTAGTCGCGGAAGAATATAGGCAAATCGTAGTGGTTCAAAAATGGAAGGATAAACAAGATGTTGTACTCTTAAGTACAACATATGGTAATGAGATGATTACTGTGCAGAAAAGTTATAAAAATATACAAAAGCCTAAAAACGTAATAAAATATAACAAATATAACAGTTTTATAGGCATATCTGACCAGTTGAAATCATATTACGTGCCTTCGACGTAGCATGAAAGAGTACAGAAAACTAGCCTTTGAACTATTGACTGGGGCAGCAATAGTAAACACATTTAGAGAAGCGGTGATTCACGGTTTGATGAAGGCCGACAGGCGAGAAGAAACAACTGTGAATGAACAGGTTGTAGAAACTCATCATAAATGGGAAAATATTGGCCAGTCTAAAAGGCGCCGATGTTCAGCTTGCTCGGAAGAGCAAACCAGATCAGTTACGATGAAGACAACTTCGCAAACCACACTTAAATGCATTGTCTGTAACCAATATTTTTGTTTGGAGTGTTTCTTCAATACGCATACAGCCAATAAATTGTAAATTTATATGTATTTCAATAGGCATGACTGCCTATACTGACAGTGGACTTGGGCGACCGTGCTACCCTGAAGAGACGCGATATCAATGCGGACTCACATGGCACTCCACGTGTTAATATATTCTCCTCGAGGACTAATAATAAATTTACACGAAGCGCAAGTAAGAACCATTGTATAATTTCTATGAGTGAAAAGAAATGTAAAAGAAAAATTACAAAGGACAATTCTTCAAACCAGCTGGTCTATAGCGGTGACTTAAAACAGACAAACTGGGTTTTAACCAAGAAAAAAAACACAAATTTTCAACACAGGAAAACTGACGGAAATATAAATAAAATAGGAAAAAGTAAATTTACAAATAGTAACAAAAAATGACTAACAAAAGATACCTGATCAGGATGCGAACCGCTGATACTATGTACAATAACTTTAGTTACTTTATATCACGCCACTACACTAACTAGACTCAAAATAAGGAAAATTTTTATGCAGATATCAATAAAATATAATGACTTTTTGCGATATGTCCTGCCCAGTTCCATCCTAATTAACACAATTTGATGTATAGGGTTTTCCAATAAGAGGTGTTATTTTGATATTCAAAGAATAATGGCATTTTTTTTTAGATAAATGATCGGATGTTTATTTTATTATAAAGAGGAAGATAATAATAGAAAATAACATCAGCCAAATAGCCACCACGACCATATCCTTTTCATGAAATTTTCCATAACCAAATCGCAAAGTGGTTGGCCTATGTCCTCGATAGCCTCAGGAATTCCATCATTTCATTCACGTCGCCCCAATGGAAGAAGTCGCAAGGTGTTAAATCACAGGATCTCAGCGGCCAATTGTGATCACCTCTTCGAGAGATACAAATGTTTTAGTTTTACAAACCATCTCTGCCAAATTTTTACTATTTTTATAGTGAATTTTAATAATTTCAATGCGTTGTTGAAGCGTATATCATTCCATATTTATTAATGGCGTAGTTTCTACTTGTCAAATGTCAAAAAATGACAGTTTCAAAAGTGACGTCTACCGAAATATCGAGGTATTCAAAATAACACCTCTTATTGGAAAACCCTTTATTACATCAGTCAGATTGGATTTATTTTTGATTTCAGTGTTAGGTATATGGTTCAGAATTGTAACTCCTATTAATCGTTTTTCCATCGCTCGCTGTGTGACTTGTAGTTTCTTTATTATGCGTTGTTAAGAGCTTTTGTTTCTGTTCCATATGTTAATGTTGGTAATATGTGTTGGTCGAAAACTTTTGCTTTTAGCGTGTTTGTATTGTGGTTTTAAAGATTCTCTGTAGTCTGCTAAACAGTGCCTAGGCTAGCGATATCCTCCTTCAAATTCCTTTTAGAAAGTGTAATTTTTTGTCCAATGCTTTTCTATCAATTGATATTTTATTTTTAGATTCACATTTATATAAACATTTATTATTTGATTCGTCATATATTTCGTTTTGTTAATGCCTTTGTCGTCTCATTGTAACTCCTTAAACATATTCTCCAGTGTGAGTGTAAATAATTTGGGTGAGATTAAATCGCCTTCTCTTACTCCCTCTATTAATTTTGATCTTGCTTGATTTTTCGTGTAGCATAACTTGAAATTTTGGGTTCTTATATGTGTTCTGTATTAACGTTGCGTACCTGTGATCCAGGTAGCTGTTGCTCAATGCGTTCAAAACCGGCTATGTTTCTATAGAATCAAACGCCTTTTCGTAATCTATGAAGGCCATCCAGAGTGATATGTTATACTCGTTCGCTTTCTCTATCATCATTCGGACTACCCTAAGTGGTCTAAGGTACCGAATTTTTTGCGGAAACCAGCCTGTTCCCGTAGTTGATAATTTTTAAATTTGTTAGTTAATCTTTCTGTTATTATCTTTGTAAATATTTTGTATAGTACCAGAAATACATCATCTCCCCGTAATGTATAACGTCCCGTAGATACAAGCAGTAGATTCTCTATACGTGTTAGTCTTTTCTTCAGTCACCAATAGATGGTGTTATGCGTTGGCTTTCCGGTTTTGTCATTGATTAAATATCGCAAAATAATGTTGAAACACGACGAACAACGCAATAATTTAAAATAGATTTTTTTTAAGTTTTTAATATTTCATTTGTATAAATATTACTAGGATATACTCTTCAGTTTGTTTGAATTAATCTTTAATTTTAAATTGAGTGTTAGGTGTGAATATATTATAATAACGTAACACATATCGCCACCTATCGGCAACTTTGAAAAGTTCATATGCAAATATAGAATCATCTGGGCGTTATGCAATCCGGGGGAGATAATGGATTTCTGATAGTACCGATAGAAGGCTGATTGGTCTGTCGTTATTTAATTTATGCTTGCTTCCTTTCTTATACAGGCATTATTCCAATCTTCGGGTATCCTTTATTCAGTTAATAGTCCGTGGGACCGTGACATAATGTGTCGGGAAACTTGTATGTCAGCTTTTTAGAGCTTAGGTGTAGAATGCTATGCAACGTGTAGATCCGCGACATGAGGCCTAAAAAAATTCACTGTTAGATTTTGGTCCATACAATATTGGATGCAATATATTTTTTCAAATTGTACGTCAGTTTTTTTGCAGACAGGTTTCTAAGGTATGGTTTAGTTACCAAAGCCAAAAAAACTGACGTTTTTATCCAGACCAAAACGTTCCGGCACATACAATTCTCATTGCAATGTACATCTGCAATTGTATCGTCAGCTTTTTTGTAAATTGGTTTGTCTCGATGAAATATCATCGAATTTCAAAAAGCTGACGTTTTGGTTGAAGCGATAAAAAGTAAAAGGAAAATTAATCCGAAAAATTTCATAATTTGATTTTGAGGCTAGAAAGCTGTATGAGAGTCACAATAGAAACAGGTAATGTTTTCTTTATTCAAAAAAGTACTTTTCTCAAGACATCTCGCCTTTTGCAGAACTCTAGATAATTTTTTTTTTCTCAACTCTTAAGAAAAGTTTAATTTTTCTTAAAGAATTAAATTATTTTCTACTGAATTATCGATAAATATTGTTTTTTCAACTTTTTGAAAGCTGTTTACTTATTATTGCAAATATAAATTTTCACGTTTAGGCTACACCGCACATTCACTCACTTTCTCTTGAAAACTCTCGGTTCTAATAAAACTGCTCGGGTTCATGTTTAATATTACAACTTTTCAATTTTCCAAAAATCACGTTCTCCAATATTTGCCGGTGTGTGTAAAAACAACTTAACAATTTTTTTATCCCAAAATTATTGCTTGCTAGTTGCCACTGTTACAACTGAATTTTTATAATTAAAAAATTACTACTTTAGTATTTTCCAGACGATTTTCCGGTCAATCATCCTATAAACATCTGCGCATCTAAACAGTTTACGCAAAATTAGAAAATAATTGATTTTTTACTCTTGAAATTTTCTGCTCACAAGTTGGAAAAATCAAAAAACGGATTTTCTGTGATACGGAAATCCCAACGAATTTCCTTATCAATAGTCAACCTGTGCAGAAAAAAAACAAAAATGTTTTACTTTCGAACTGAGAAAACTTGGAGTTGAGAAAATCCAAGAGAAGCATTTATTATATTATTGATGAAAAAAATAACAATTTTCCGATTTTCCTGAATTTGACGTTGGTTTACGTTGTGTACCAATAATCCCAACAATTTCTAATTTTCGATGAACAAAAGAACAAAAGTTCATCTTATGAATTCACAAAGTCTGTCTGTCTGTCTGTCTGTCTGTCTGGATGTCCGTAGCTTTTTCCTGTTGACATTTTTGAAAATTTTCTTTCGGATTCCTATAGAACATCAAAATCTAAGACATTTTTGCTTCGATCATTTTTTGTCTATCTCATCGGCAAAGTGATCAAATCGGCTCCCGAAAAAAATTTAAAACTTATTGTAAGAGTTGTAAGTGCACACGTTAGAAGACTTGAAAACATTCCACGAATACGTTATCGGTTTTGAAGTGTAACGGAACAACCAAATTCAAACGATTGCGGAGTCCACGCCCTGATGAATATGGCTTTAAGAATTGCAAATATTAATTCGAGTGAAGTGACAATAACTGAAGAAAGTAAAAATTAAGGAATCGTTTGAAGTCATGGTTCACATCTGGTGTTGTGATATTGCCGACCAGAATACCAAAAGAACCTGTCGTTGTCGATAGATTTGCACCACCAATACATTGTATACCAAAAACATGTAAATTACTTAAAAATAGGGATTTCATTAGATGTCAACAATGTATGGAAAAATTTCACCGAAAGTGCCAGATGTTCACTGATGCAAATGAAAATAATTTTATTTGTAGCGTATGCAAGGATCCAACACCATTTGATTTTATTGATTTAGATTAAATAATTTGTAGTATTTTATATTTACACAAAATATAATATTTAACTTTAATTTAATTTTTTATTAATTATTATTATTCATTGTTTAAAATATTTAATTAAAATTTTCTATTATATATTATTTAAAAGATTATAAACATAAAATTACACATAAATTAAACAATTAGTTTAATTAAAATTGATTTAAAAATAATAATAAATTTTAATTATTATTTAATTTATTTATACCTGTTGTAATTTTTTAGTTATTTTTCAAATTAATCATTAAAATAAATTTTAAGCTAAATAAGCAGTTCTTTTGTTCATCCCGGCAATGCAAGCTTGCATTCCCAACTGGTTTTAAATTGAATTGGGACTTGAGCGGCAGAGTATTAAAAAAAGAATCGAATTATGACATTTTCAGAATTATTTTTTTACCGCTTAAACCAAAGCGTCAGATTTTTAAATTTGATGATATTTCATCGAGAAAAAGCAATTTACAAAAAGCTGAGATACAATTGCCGATGCACATTGCAATGAGAATTGTATGGGCCAGAATATTTTGGTATGGATAAAACACCAGCTTTTTTGACTTTTTTAACTAAACCATACCTTAGACGTATAATTTGAAAAAATATATTGCATCCAATATTATATGAGTCCAAATCTAACAGTGAACTTTTTTGGGCCTCAAGTCGCGGATCTGTACGTTTCATAGCATTCTACACCTAAGATCTAAAAAGCAAGTTTCCCGACACATTAAGACACGGGCCCACGGACTATAAGCATCTATTGTATAGTTTTTCGAGCAGTTTTATTATCGGTTCTTTGCTATATTTTAGCATTTCTGCTAATATATTGTCTTCACCTATGAAATTAAGACTTGCATTCTAGCTTACAAAAATATTTTAAGATAATTGAACAACGAATTAAAAGTATTGAAACAATGAAATTTGCTTTACTTTGAAACTAAAATAAATGAAGCTATAGCTCACAGAACTCCACATCAAAAAGGATAAAAGTACTTTCGATTATTTTTGTAAACTGTTAATAGGACGTCCGTTTAACCATGGTGATGGGTAATAATAAGAAAAGAAAACTGTATGCTGCACCGTAAGTTACAATATACGCTAAAGTAGTCCGATTTCCGGTTACACAAATTTAATACACCTATTTTTTTTATAAATCAAAACTTGTCGATTTTTAAGTGACTTTTAATCTTCTCTTCTTCTTTTCATTGGAACTGTCAGTACAACTCTTCTTCGGCATTGTGATAAAGCAAAATGCGAAGTGCTCGTGACATTTACGCTGTAAGCTATAAAATACAGATCGATGGTTGTTTAACACATATGGTACAATATTACTTTCTAATTTTAAAATAGCGTCATAAACGTCTTCCTTAGGTTATTTAATGCATGTTACATACATTTTTACCAGCTCACTATGCGTTAATAACAATCGTTTTATATTTTAAACCGATACATTGTAGGAGTTGCCGAAGCCGGTCATAACAACAGATACCTACATATTCAATTTTTGAAAATTGAAATTAACGCGATGACACTCATTCAAAAAATGTAAATGGTTATCAGAACTTTATCTTTATTTACACCATAATGCATAAGCGACACTAGATAGGAACACCTGCCACATGACAGAAAATCGGAGAGATTATTTTTATAATACAAAAAAGCAGTAAACTTTAAATTTATAACCTGATATTCATATTAAAAGAAGTAAATGAGTAATTAAATATTTAAAATAGTTTTTGCAAAAATTGGAGATGAAGAAGATTCGTGCACGTGAAATGATACAACAAACGTGGGCTGACTTTTTTCTTGTTTATAGAGCTGTTTTGTAATAATTTACAAGACATTTTTCTAAAACCGAGACGGTATCTACGCGACAACGGTGAAATTCTTGTAAAGTTGTAAAGTGTAAGGTCTTCTGGTTTACGAGATGGCCCGCTTCCATATAATATCGGATCAGGTTCTGGTCTATACAATGTTCCTAATAAAACATTAATATTTATTGCATCCAGTTCTTTTGTTCAGACCCGTATCTAAAATTTTTTTTGACTTCATCCGTCTCGTTATTTATTACTCCGATAATTACCGATTATTTTCACGAATTAATATTCGTCATAAATGCGCCGCAAGTTTAATTTACATAAAATTAGTAGCTTAAACATAAGGGTAACTCCTACATGAAACGACTACATACTAGAACAAAATACACACGCTGCCGTTTTCCTATTAAACAGGATTCGCACAACTAATGCTTGGATAGATTAAGATATGCTCTTTAGTATCGCAACTTGTTTATTGTTATGTGTTATTTGAATTACAGTTCAAATTTTGTGGGAAGAAATTAAGTTCCACAATTAATTTAATCGTAGGTTGATTATAATTAACTTACCCTGCCCACCAACCATTGTTAGAAACAACGTTAGCTGATGGCATTAATGTTTTCTTACGATCTTTATAGTGTGAATATTTTCTCTTGAGTTGCACCTTACTAAACATTAAATGACACGGATAACTGTAATTAACTGTCTTGTTTCGTTTTTGGTTTTAATGCATATTATAAATTTAAAAAGTCGTTAATTTAAGCTTTCAAATATTTTTAATTTTTTTTAATTCCAGAAGAAATAACTTAAAATTCTTTGCCATAGTTTTGGGATCGAGCAGCCACTTGTGATTTGGAAACACAATATCTCCAAGATCGCCTGTAATAATTTGATAAAACTCTTTACGTTCAAATTGAACGTACGAGCAATTTATGAGCTTCAGCAATATATCCGAATTTTAGTTTTTAAAATATCTGAATTATGAGCAGTATCGTATTTCTGATTTTTGAGCACTATCCCTCTGTGAGTCATCCCTGAATTTGGCAGCTTCAGTTAAGATAGAAGTATTACTCAGCAAGTTACACCCTTCACTCGTAATCGAAGTTAACAGAGAAGTACATACCGTTAAAATCGGTTTAATCGGAAAATACTTTTATAAGGATATTGAGTAATTTCTATATGTATACTATAGTGTGTCCCCCGATTGTTAGGTCGTCCCTTGAAAAAGACAAAAATATTTTAATTAAATTTTAAGTTTCTGATGATCAGTCTTGCTTGCGGTTGAAAACTACTTTGTCACATAATTTTAGTTTTGAAAAATCAAGGGTGCTCTTGAAATTTTCATAAAACGTTTTTTGCACAACAATAAAGTGCTCTTTGGGGACCCATCTAGGGTCTGAGAACAATAGTTTAATCTGTGTAAACACGTTGCCATCAGTCCAGGTACTGACGAAACGAGAATCATAGCCGTAGATGTGGGTATTATACCAAGATACAAAAATAATGGTACATAATACGTAAGAAGTAAATTTTGTAATGTGATCTACTATACAAATAAAATAAATAATATATGACATAAATATAAAATAAAATAGTAATGCAGATATCGTCAGTACATTGATTACAATTACAATTAATTTGCGGGGACCGATTTTAGGCATCAAAAAGTAAATTTGGCTCAATTATAAAATTATGTGGTTGTCATGGAAACTTATCAAAATGAATAGATAAAAGTAACAGGCATAAAAATGTTCATTTAAATAACAAGACATTAGTAGGTAAAATAGGTATATTTAAAAATAACTGACAATACTCACTCATGGTTACAATAAATGGTGTTTAGAGAGTAGAACACTGTTTCAGGCACATTAGGCTTGGTCATTTAACTTTCTTCCTCGTCTGAAATTTCCATTTCGGAATCAGAATCGCTGTCTTGTGTGTTTACTGATATAATAATTGGCTCCAATGTTATCTCTACTAAATTATCCAGTTGCCAACATTTGTCTTCTTCCTTAACGACATGAGATACACAGTTCTTCCATCTTTCAGGTGTTACTTTGTTTAATGCATTTTCCAGAAGTTTTTTCACGTCGTCGAGTTTAAAAGTGGTATTGTTACGAGCGACGTCACCTTTACTTGAGCCCAAACCAACTCTATAGGATTCAGCTCACAATGGTAAGGTGGTAAACGCAGTACTTCAATGCCCCGATTCTTTGCCATTTCGTCAATAACATGACGTATATACTTATTCTTATGAACTTTAACAATATCCAATAATTCTCTTTTCACCATGTCATCCTCAAAAGTTATATTCTTAACAGATAACCAATCTATAATTTCTGCTTTCTCCAAGCGCTGGTAGGTAAATTTTCGTATCTTCGTGAGTGGTAGCTGGCGTTGTCCATAACTATTATAGATCCTTGGGGTATCAAATCTAGCATCTGCTCAAAATATTCTTCAAACACATTAGCATTCATGTCTTCGTGGTAGTCGCCAGTTTTCTTTGATTCGATTTCTAACAAACCACCATCTACAAAGCCATCTTCATTGCCAATATGAGTAATAATTAACCGTGTTCCTTTCCCAGAAGGCGGTCGAAATCCTGTCGATAGCCCTTCTATAAATCCTTGTCGAGCACTCGTAACGGTATTATCATGCCATGTTTTTTTACGGTATGTCCTGCATTGATCCAGGTTTCATCCAAATAGAATATACGCCTGCCTTCACGCCTATATTTTCTTATTTCCCGAAGATAATTTCTCCTCCATGTAATAATCTCTTGTTTTTCAATTAAAACGGATCTTCTATTTATCTTCTCCCAAGTAAACTTCAACTTGCGAAGAAGTTTCCACAGTGTTCTACGACTCATTTGGGGTAGATTTTCATCCTCATTTACTGCTAGTAAAATCTTATCGATTGTAGGAATCTCTTTCCGTAAGTAGAACGAGTGAACCTTTCTACGGACAGAATTCCTCATTGCATCATCTAATTCCATCGGGCGCCGACCAGGAGATGGAAGTGGGTGAAGCACTTGTCCCAAATTTTTCTTTCCCTCACTAGTTTATAAATGGTGGATTTTGATATTCCCGTCATTGCAGAACATAATCCTACAATATCATCGACACTTTTTGCAGGGTGTTGACATCGAACAGCGTCATGCACATTTAAAATTATAATTTTTTATTAGCAGATAACGCACCACTTTTAACACGTTTTGCTGGTGAAAAGTTTTCCATTTCAAAATTATTTGCACTAACACACAAACAAACAAACAAGCCGATTCATTGCTAATAACAAACTAAACATATTTTTCATTTAGAAAGTATACGAAGCCCTTCGGTCAAACAACTAATTATCTGTAATCTTTCGCAGAAATTACAACCCGTCTGCCGTAATGACTGCGCTAACGACCCCACTTTACCTGATGATAGATAATCCAACACACATTTTGACGCTAAAGAATAATTGTTTTAAAATTACTTTATTTAGCTATATCGATTCTTAATTGTAATAATAAGAAACAAACCACATAATAGTAAATAATTTTTTTGAAATATTCCACAGTTTAATAAGATACAAATAGATTCATAACTTTGTAAAACTCAGTATACGTACCTATATAAAATTAAAATTTAAAATAGACAAATTGAGAAACGACACATTTGTCATTTATCGATTTTAGAGTTTAATTTTATATTCAAATACTGTGTTTTACAAAAGTTTTGTATCTATTTATATCTTATTAAACGGTGGAATATTGCTGAATAAATTATTTACTATGAAAAATAGATTCCACAAAGTAAGGATTGAAACAATAAAAGAAACCACATAATAATTCATATCAAGGTAGATTTTACTATTATAATATATTTACCTACTAAAAATATGATTTTCCAAACGTATCAGGTACCTACGCCACTGCAATACGGGAGATTCGATAATTCTGACATGTTTATTACTCCGCGCCAATAGAATACTGAGTATACACAGCCATTACTTTGTATTTTAAACAGTTTTTTTAAGTAATATTTTTTCGGATTTTCTCAAAAAATCTAAATAAAAACATCAAAAAAATCAAAGTAGGCCCACGACTTTGAAATTTTGCAAGTTTACTAAGTTTTTTATTCTAAACAACTTTTTTTATTAACTTTTGTGCGTATCTCGTCCCCAAATAGCACTTTACTGTTATGCAAAAAAACATTTTTGAAAATTTCAAGATCACCCTTGATTTTTCAAAATTAAATTATGTGACAAATTAGTTTTCAACTAAGGGGGGGCTGATTCCAAAAACTCAAAATTCAATTGGAATATTTTTTGTTTTTTTCAAGAGACCACCAAACACGGGGGACACACTGTATATAATCAAAAAACCGTTTACCATTTTCTGGTGTCGAATATATTTTGTTCTTTCAAAATTTTTACATACATAACTAAATACCATAATTTCGACTTATACAGGGTGATTCATTAGTAAATGCGCTTACGTTAGGATTATATAGGGGAAATGAAGAGAATTCTAAAAAACATAAATTGTAGAGGTCTCCTATTCTTTATAATTAAGATACAGGGTGTTTTATTAATTTAGTTTATTTCTTTATTTGCTCACGTACCACATTGTGAATTTTCTTTATATTTGCTTCTCCGGTAAAGTATCCAATAGCGTATAAACATTATTGTTAATCCAGGGACGTACTTAAAAAATTAAAAATTTTATTTACTTAAAAAAGATCCCTGCATGTAAAAATTTTAAAAGACGAACAGAAAAAACCGAGTAAAGTAGACACTTTTCTAGTTTCCGTATACAATTTTGTTATAACTAATTTGAGACAAACTTAAATGTTTCGGTAATACATCGGTTTAAAATTCAAATAAATACATTTAATGAATCACCGTGTATAAACTTAAATATTTACTAAATATACACCAAAGACTCTTACTTATATGTATACAAATCTACACTATGTGTTATGTTTTTGCTTGTTGTTCTTCTTTGCTTTTGTTGCTATTAACTTTAGTATTTTTCCCCTCCATTTTTCTTGCGGTCTGCCCCTCTATCTCTTCTCTACTATATTAGCTTCCCCTACCTGCTTCACTGTCCGTTTTTTCTTTAATCTTTGAATGCCCCTACCAACTCAACTGTATTCTTTCAATAAACTCTGTCAGTGGTGTAATTCTTAACTGCACTCTGATGTTTCTGTTTCTTATTTGGTCTCTTAAGGTAACTCTTTGAACTTCTTTGTTCTTTAGTATCCATGACTCCAATTCATATGTTACTATTGGTCTGTATCACCTTATATACCGTTAATTTGTTTTTTTCAACACCTTTTTTTTTACTAAAAAGATTTTGTTGAAGGAGTAGTACAGTTTATTTGCCTTCTCGATCGTTTCTGTTTTATGGTTGGCTTTTTCAGTCAGTGTACCTCTAAAATAATTTTAGTATACAGTTTGCTCAATTGTCCAAATATTTAGCTTTATATTTACACTAAGTTGTTCTTTGCCTGCCACTAATATTTTAGTTTTTTTTTTGTATTTATTTTCATACCATACTCTGCGAGTGTATTGTTCCATACGTTCCGAAATAAACACTGGTTGGAGATTTCAAGGTCCAATGTGCATTTTTTAAATTTCACACTGATTCTAATTCTTTTCTGTTTATACTGTCTTCATTTCCTTCCTTTTCTTGTGTTGGTTTTGTGTTGTATGTATGTTGGGTCTTTTCTTTACTATTTCCCGTCTCAGCTTCGAGCAGCTCTTCAAAATATTCTTTCCATTTCTGCCGGATCATTTTGTTGCTATTTGATGTTAAATTTCCTTGTTTGGTTTTTATACTTCCGTTTCCTGTTGAATTTCTTTTCTTAAAGATTTTAGAACTTTGTAAAATAGTTCTTAGTTTTTTCCCAAATTCTTGCCACGTTTTTTGTTTCTGATTCCTGTACCATGTATTTGGTCCACTTTCTTTGTTTTTTATATTTGTTGTAATTGCTTTCGGTCTTGTTCATTAAATACTTTTTCGAAAATTTCTTCTTCAAAATTGTTTGTTTTTCTTATTCTTTATTCCACCATTTTGTTCTTTTCTGCTGTTTATTTACCTTAAAGTTAACCCCACACGTATCTCTAGCCGCTTTGAGGATAGCCGACTCCCAGATTTCCGAGGGTTACTCTGCTGTTATATGTCTTATGTTTGCACTTTCTTTAACTATCTTCTTTTTTCTTTATACATATCCATGGTCTCTTTTTCTTGAAGTTTGTAGGCTTTTATGGTCTTCTGTTTCTTTACTTGCGCCTTTTTTTTCTCATTTACGTCCATTATGTTTATCCACATGATTTTTGCTATTACCAGGTAATGGTCAGTATATGTCTCTGCTCCCTGTCATAAATCTGACGTCTTTAATCATATTTTTATTGTTTTTCTACCAATACATAATCTATAATCGACCTATTTTGTGTTTAGAATTTGCCTCGTAAATTTGTGTATGTTTTTATGTTGGAAGAATGTGTTACTTACTATTAAATTGTGTACTACACAGTAATCTATTAGTCTGTGTCGTTATTCTTCTTTTTGTTTTTTCCAAATGTTCCTATAACCTGTTCTGTTCCCTCTTGTTGGTTTTCTACTCTACCATTAAAGTCACCTGCTACGATCAGTATACCTTTGCTGTTTTTCGTAACTTTTGTCAGATCATTCTAGAATTTATCTTTTTCACCCTTGTTGTCGTTCTCATTTGGACCATAAACACTTATCATAGTTATTATGTTTTCTTTTAATACTGCCAGCTCAATTGAAATTGTTCTCTCCGATTATCTTTCACATATTGTAATTTTGTGAACCATCTTATTATTTTAAAATCCTGCTACGGCTCTCTTGTTTTTTGCAAGACCACTACATATTAATAAATAATCTCCTTCCAATTTCTGCTGTCCTTTTCCTCTTTTCTTCGTTTCCATCAGCATTAACACGTCTAATTTGTTGTTTATGAACTTTTTCATCATCATCTGTTTCTTTCCCTTTAACGTTTTTGATGTTCCACGTTTCTATTTTCCATATTTTTGCTTTGTTGTGTTGTACCATTGTAAAGTTTGCGTTTTCTTCTTTTTTTCCTTTTTTATAGTTTATATTCCTAATGCCTTTGCCTTTTCGGTTTGCCCGACCGTCACAGATTTGTCATCCTTTGTGGCGTTCACCACTATCCGTTTTTTGATGGTATTTCTTCATTCATTCTCGAAATGACCCGCTTCACGTCGTTATCCCGTCTATAACCTTCTCTATTTTTTATTATTTTTTTTGCATCCTACTTTTACTCTTTTTTCTTTCGCTTGTTCTTGGCTGGCAATACTTCTAATTATTCCTTGGATTTTCTTCTCTTGCCACGTTAGATCATTATCTATGTAGATTGCTATGTTTTTTTGGTTTGTGTTCAGCTGCCATTAATTTCTGTTTTTCTTTGAAGGTCTCTATTTCTAATTTTTCTCTTATTGTTTTTGTTAACTATCGACATTGTATTAAAGTGCAATTGTTCTTCGAATAGGTTTTTATTCCATTTTCTGGTTTACTTACATTGTTTTTAATCCTGATCTTTTCTTCAACTTCTACTTTTCTTTCTAATATATCTATCCCACCTTTCAGCATTTTAATTTCTTTCTTCAAATTTTTCTTTCTTTTCCATTTTCTTTTGATATCTTTCACCTTTTCTTTAATTTTTTCGTTTTCTTATACATTTTGCACATCAGCATTCGGATCGTCTCCTTAATTTCCTCCATTTCTGCTGGTTTGCTCCAAACTACTGCTTTTTGTTGCTGCTCTTCTTCTCTCTGCTTTTTCTTTGTTTCGGTGATTAGAGTCACTTTTTACTAACATGTCCTATGCTTAAATTGATGATTAAAAACACAGGGTGTCTCATCAATTTGAGCATAGGACATGTTAGTATGTATTGAAAGACATCAACTGATGATTAAAAACATAGGGTGTCTTATTTAAATTAAGCAAGTTTTTGAGGTCAAAAATTGTTCATATTGGCGCGAAAATTGGGAACTAAAATATTGATATCATCTTGTGATATGAACGATAAAAATTCAGCATAATTTAAATTTTTTTTTCCACTACTAGCTGTGAAGTGGACAATTATTGCGTCTCCTAGCCAACTGAGAAGTTGAATTTCTCTATTAGTGGTTAATAATTTTTTCTATTGTTGACCTAGGTTAATAATGGACAAATTCAAATTTTTGAAAATCTAAGAATAGTTGTTTAACAAAAACGAGTGAAACATAATTTTGTATATCCAGGAGGTTATGTTTAACGTATTTGCTGCTTAAAATTACCTAACACAATAAAATTATTTGAATAAAAAAATGCCATTAGTGTAAAATTCGCCCCCCTTCCCATAACCGCAAATACATAACCTGAATTTATTTATTTATTAAATATGATGGTAGAATCAGTTTTTTCAGGTTTCCCAAAGGAGATTTAACCAGGCGAGTTAAGTTACATGAAGAATTTTAAGTAAATTACAAACATTTTGTTGTAGGTGTTTTGAATGGTTTACAGAATCTGGAAGGTCCGATCTGTTGCATAAAAATCTCGACTCTAAAAACTTAACGAGTATGTGGTGAACACTTGCCATTCCTAAATGAATTATAAGTGTCAATTTCTGAAACCCAATATTCAAATGATGCAAGGTATATTGGCGAAGCAATAAATGCCCGTTAACATCTCTAGCTATACCAAAACTACTCAAGCTTGCAGCTCAAATACTCTTAGGTAAAGAAAATTACGGAGGAACATTCTTAAATTACAACGTAAAAAGAAAGTAATTTAATTGAAGTTAACATCTCCCAACGATTACTTTCCGAAAGCAGAGCACAAATTGTGACAGACCAAGTGGACTTAAAAAATAAACCACTAAGAAGCAGGAGATATACAGAGGAATGTTAATTTTAAAGTAGGTTTTAAATTTTTTGCCAGTTCAAACTGCTACGTGATCATGGTTAGAGTTATATTATAAAATTTAAACAACCCTTGTGCTACATCTTTACAAATACGATATGTAAAGGTGACAAATTAAAGTCGATAGTATTCGACTGTATAGAAAAAACTACAACTACAATGCGGTGCCAATGTTAGGGCAGTAGTAAAATTTTCGAAACCTAATTAAAAGAATAAATGTATCACCGGAAAAACCATACCTTCTCGTAAACGATAAGAAAATCTATTATTTCTTCGATGTCCCCTATTTATTGAAGTCGGTGCAAAATAACTTGATTAAATACGATATAATCTTTAACAACAAAAAAGCATCTTCGAAAGACATAAAAAATTTCTACATGTCAGACAAATCTAAACCACTGCGATTAGCTTCTAAATCAACTAATATACATATTACTCCGAATAATTTTCAGAAAATGAGGGTGAAATATGAAATGAAATGTGCTACTTGATTTTACAAGAAAAATGTTTATTTTTTATTTTTGGCTTAAATTTGGCTAGTAGTGGAAAAAATAGTATATACACCATGGTTGTGAAGTCCATTATTGCCTACGCACCGGTGCTAAGGCAATAATGACAGACTTCACAACCTTGGTGTATAATATACTATTTTTAAATCAATATAACTAAAAAACCAGTCATTTTTAGGTATGGTATAGTAATTAAACTACACCTTAAATTTTACGTAGAATCTGAAAATAAAATAAAAAATAGAATGTTCCATTTGAAATAAGATAGTCGACAGCTACTTTCGGTACAACTGGAAGTGCTGTATGAACGAAAATAATTTGTCTGAGTTCAGTAATGTCGAAAACAGGCGCAGCACTATTTTCAGAAAATGAATCGAATTAGTTTTTCATATACTTTTAATGCACGTTCGATGTGCCGGACACTGTATACACATGGGTGTATAGTATTAGGATAAACTTGTGTATTGTATAGTATGAGGATAAATCGACAAAAAGTGTACGTGTTAAAACGAAGTGGAAGTGGGGACGATTACGTTTTGAACGGCAAACAATAAAAGGTTAAGATGGTGCATCAAACAATGAATAATAATAGTAATAAATAAACTACTTTCAAAGTAATTAGTAACTGAATTATTGGAAAATAAAATATGAAGAGTATGAACAATAAGCATCAATGTTATTACGGGCAAAAAACATTGTATGAAATACGCAAGTTATAAAAATCATCGTAGAAGTAGCAGAAGGTTGCACTCATTACGTCATTAAAGAATAAAGTTAATGCGTACAAAGAACAAGATTGTAGGTTACTTTTAAACTTACACATTGCGCTAATTAAAACTCATTAAAATTTAATGACATTGTACGTTTCATTATTTTAGTTGCACTAAAATTGTGTTTTAAAATTTAAACCTACAAACTTTATCTAAGAGGCCAAGAACTTGATATAAAATTATAAATGAAAGAATTAACTGAGTCTCACATTTAATAGAAGTCAATTGAATTTAATTTGTAAAATACCAAATTGCAATCACCGCAATATTTTACAACATTTTAGAAATGAGGAGGCATCCTAAAATTCGATTTTTGAGTTAGATAGTCACAAAAATTGAAATGTTAAAAAAAATGCTAGCTGGTAATGGAGCGCGAAATACGAAGTGACCAACATAGTGAGCTTTGTTGAAAAATCCAAGCCAAAGATAGGATGAGTATTGGAAGTACACATGTACACGTACGTAAGCAGTTGCATAAATCGATTTTTTGATTTGCCTGTTGTAAATTCGCAAGAAATTGTACAATAGCAAACGAGTCACTCGACACATGTTTGATCCTTTGCGACATGCAACACTTACAGCGGGCGAATCGGAATTATTATTTTTGCCTATCCTTAATAGACTATAATAATTGAAAAATCGATTCATATAACTGCTTAGACATCAACAAAGTTGCTTTAATGCAAATTAATTTTTGGACGTGTTATGATAGCACGAGTTGACACTAGATGTCACAACACTTATTAGTTGTATAAGGATTATCTCAATTAAGAAATACATAAGAAACGTGGGTGTACATTGTTATTTATGTAGAAAAAAACTGGAAAACAATCAAAATCGTATACATTTATTGTTAGTTTTATTTTTAAACATATTTCTCACATTATTAAAACAGATGAAACAATGGTTCGTTAAATTGAAATTAGAAGAATAGGTTTCATTGATAAATGTGTTGATCTTTAATTAAATGACAACAAAAATAAAAATAAACTTAAACAAGGTTAATTAAAAGTAGTTTAAAGTACGATCTTTTGAGTTGTTCAAAAAGTTTCAAACAACAACACTTTATTTTTCTAATAAAGACAAATTTACGAGGAGGTGAGATGTTAATTGTATTAAAAAATATTTATTCAAAAAGTTTTTTTATTGATTAACATTTTTGCAATTGACATAAGTAGTTGAGAAATTAAATAGAGAATATAAACATTTACATGTGCTTATAACGACTATGATACTATATTAATAATAAAAAACAAAAAAAAATGAATAAAGATACTGATATAAATAGTTATTTAAGTAGCAAGGGGGTAAAGTAGCTGTTTTAGGCCCAGAGGAATGTACGTCGCACAATCAGGACGAGGGCCTAAAACAGCTTTACGACCGAGCTGCATACCTAATTTTTTACACGTTTCATTATTTTCGTATACAAAAAAGTAAAAACATTTACAAATTGCGTTAATCTACTGTATTATTACCATCATAGGTGCCTTACATAATTTTTCATTTGTCCCTCACAGTGACTGTCATATTGTAAAATTGCAAGCATCAAATTATTATTTAACAGAAACATGGAAGATTTTTCGATATCTTGTACGCCACCAGAAGTGGTCGCTAGTCGTGCTTCCTTTGAGGAGGTCAAAAATCGCTGAAAATTTCTAAAAAAACTTACAATGATTATATTAAGTGATGTCTCGGAAAAAAGGCAAAAACATCAAAAAAGGTGCTTCTAGCATATTTATTTGAGAAGTCAGAAGTATTTAAATCATCAACACCTTGGTCGATTTATTCAATGTTGAAGGCCGCTATCTCAATTAATGAAAATCTAGAAATAAGCAATTTCAAAAAAGTAACTGTATTCCTAAAAGAAATTGGGACGGATACAAACATAAAAAATTAAAAATTTTAACAAGGGGACAAATTTTAAAATTTATTATAGAATCACCAAATAATAAATTTTTAATGATGAAAGTAAGTAAATTGTTTGATTAATAATACAGTATCCGCCAAAATAAACAGTACCGAAAATAAAAATAAATATGAACGAAAATAATGCTCTACCAAAAATTTTTCCTTCCGTTGTTAGAACCATTTTTAAATCAAATTTAACTGCAGCGTACTATTAATATATCAACTAATGACAATTAAGTCAAATATGACAAATCCATATTACATAAACAACTCCACAGCACTTTCTGTTTCGGTACTGTTTATTTTGGCGGATACCGTATTATACCTAAAATAGTATAAAAATTAGGTGGCTTTAATCATTGGAATTGCTGGGACTTGCCGCAGAGAGGAGTTGTCGCAGCTATCCATTGACGACATTGACAATTTAGGGTCTGTTTTAATGATTGTGAAGGTCTAGTCTGACCTATGTTTTGGAAATAAACAACCTATTTGATTTGCATTCTACATGTTGTTAATCTAAAATACAAGCAGAGTATTAATAATAAATTACACACTTATTTTATACTTACCCGAAACAAAGATTTCGAAATGTGTTTAGCCTTATAAAAACTGTTTTGTCATACATGAGTAGGAGTACGATGGAAATAATAAAACAAAATGCAAAATCATACAGAAAAAGCGATAACAGGACTAAAATAAGTAAATAGAAAATAAAGGAAGGAAAAAGTAGAAGAAAAATGATTAAGGTTAGGTTACGGAGATTACACTACTAAAGTTTTAAGAAGGGATGGCTGCATTCATGCAGTGAAATAGAAGCACTGTGAAGTGTCAAGTGCGAATTGCACGTAAACTTTTACAGAATACAGTTTTTTTAACAAGCGTATCAATCATTATAATATTGTTAAAGTTGATTACAGAATAGTCAATACAATATACACCAATAATGGCAATTTGGTTGCATTCAGCAATACATTAGATCAATTTTAACGATTTAAAAACCAAAAGCCCACGGGCTCAAAAGTAACACTTTTAAGCCCGCGGGCAAAATGTTCTACTTTACGCCCAAAAATGGGGTTAAAAAAGTCAATTTTACGCTTAATCGTGTAAAAAATTAGTTTTTTCATACATTTCAAAAAAAAATTATCTGATTGGGTGTCCAAAAAAATATCCCACACAGAACTAAAGAAATTCTATCTTCTATTAATCCTAATAGTTTTAGGGCTCTTAACAAAAAAAATTTTGTTTTTAAAATTTTTATATCTAAACATTTATCATCGATCTAAAGTAGTTGAGTTCGTATAAGCATAAAAATTAAATTATACCTAAATGTGAACATCTAGACAATTTACCAAATTAAATATTTGGAAAACGGTAGAACTCTGTTAGAATCTTTGTTATAAAACACATAATTTACTTGTTAAATCAAAAACTGAGATTTCAATTTGAAAAAAATGAATGATATGAGATTTGTACGGTTTTTTCAACACCACGTAGAAGATCATTAATTGAATGTATAATTCACTAATGTATTGGATTGGACCTTCTGATTAGGAGTGGCAAGATGACGCTAGAGACAGTTAAACGTCATGGTCCCTACTAGTACCATTTGATCGTTCTTCCAGGACATTAAAAAAACCAACAAGTTACTGTTCTGTACATTTATTAATTTTATTTTGGTCTAATGAGGGTAATTTTTTAACTGTCTTGTTAGTGTTAATGGTTGTACCAAAGAGAGACTAATTACTGGAGTTTTGTCATATTTACTTAATATTACGTTTTTAATTCGATTGAATTTGCTCGCTTTCGCTTGAAAATTTTTGCTTTCGATTATTTACTTTATTAATGTCATTTGTTCTTCAATTTGTTTGGGAATGTCAAGGAAATATATTGATTGATTGAGTCCATTGATTTTTTTGTTTACACCTTGTGTTTTTTGAGATAACTGAGTTTTTACTTTGTTCACCAACAATTTTCTAGTAAAGCGGTTTTTAAAAGGATTTTGCTGCACATTGTTGCATACGTATTTTATGTTTATGGAGACAATAGCCAATTTGGCAATTATTAACAAAAGAAATTTTTGTCACGA
This sequence comes from Abscondita cerata, assembly GCA_030710515.1. Lineage (NCBI taxonomy): Eukaryota > Metazoa > Arthropoda > Insecta > Coleoptera > Lampyridae > Abscondita > Abscondita cerata. The sequence goes on from JALBCR010000951.1 coordinate 290,838, forward strand.
CGTGGCTCTTTAGGAAGATTTTTAAAAATAATTAATATCACTTTCACCCGTTCATACCCTGGAAGGCGACGTTCGTGCTCGACGAGTCCGCCCACCTATGTACCGATGGTCTTCTTATAACACTTGTTGCTGTTTCGTTTAACATAACCAGAACTAAAGGTATTTATAATATTGATTTAATTATAACATCACTTGAGAAGTTTGTTGAAATTAAATAAAAAAGAGTGTGTGTGTGTGTGTGTGTGTGTGCGTGTTTGCGCAAAAAAATCATTTATTTACGATAAATCTGAACTTTGACTTTATGCATTTCATGTGGTGTCGTACAAGATCAACTTTATGTTTATTGACCAAATAAAGTTAACGTAACGGATGTAAAAACTTAAACAATATTTTCTTTTGTGTGTTCTAGTTTAATTAACCGTTCGGTTTGGCTTGTAGGATTATCATTTTCTTGTATTACATAAAACTTACAAATGCCATAAAACATGTTATTTATCGCTGTAAAAAGCCTTTTGGATACGTAGTTGGTTGTGTTTGTGTGCATTTTGATAATTTTACGGGTTCATTAGTGTAGGTCCTGAAAAGTACCCCTCTTGGTCAGCTTTTGGTAAACAGAGGCTAGAAGTTTTTCACTACGTCATCTCCGTTTGGCGCACGAATTTCTTACTGTATGAAGACCCAACAACCTTTTGACACGACTCAAGTTAATTTTAAAAACAGTTTTTTCCCGTTTTTCCCCTTCTGAGCTACGCCCACCCCCCCTTTATGTTGCGTTGTATTTATCAGCTACGTTGTGCACATAACATAGTAATAAAGCGGTAAACATTGCAGCTGTAGCACCAAATTCGATTGTGTTTTGATTAGACACTAGTGAATAGATAAAAAAAATTTTTGTTCTTAATTATAGTTTATTGACTCCTCAATACCAAGAGATACAAAATTTTTTAAAGTAATAGTGTTGTCTAGATTCAAATCTAAAAGCCGTCGTTAGTTGAAACTTTTTTCTAACGTTTTGATAACAGCTTCTTTATTCCGATGTTGGATGTGGATGATCTGTTTTTGACCAAAAGGGTGTAAGGCCCGCCCCATCAGTGTCAGTATAAATACAATTTTGAAAGTAGAAATAATTTATTACGTCGATGACTCCTTGTGTTAGCAAAACGTTAGATAGCAGTTCCAAGCAACAACCGAATTTTCAACTCAAATCTAGGCAATACTAGTTGACTAACTGGCTCCGAAACCCTAAGCCAATTTTTTAATGTAATTAACGAAACGATAAGAGAAACGCCTAAGCACAGTGATTTTCTATAATATGGTCTTTCACCGCTTCTGTATTTTGACCGTATTAAACGCGTTGAAGAATTGTTACATGTTTAAGCAAAAATATGATCTTAAATGACCACTCTACCTGTCGACTGCAGAAGTTGTTTATATAGTGCATAACCTTTAAACATCATGTCGCTAATAGTTTGATATTTGTGCTATTTACTATAAATTTACATCATATAAATACATTCTTATATGTTAGTACAAGACAGCACTGATTATAATTTGTGTAATTTAAATGTATTTCGTTTTGTTGAAGGTTATGTAAAAAACAAATTGTATACAACAATGGTTCACTGCCAAAGTGAACCATTGTATTGTTATAGTGTATCTTCAAAAAAGTTATATATTATTGTAATTGTAAGGTCGTTGCAATGTATAAATTTGTTAACCATATGTATTGTATAATAATTACGATAATCTTGTGTATAGTATAGTATAAGGATAAATCAATAATTTGTATACTTAAAAGAGTGTTTCTAGGTGGAGGTGGAATGTATAACTGATTTTAAGTATATTTGGGGTGCTGAATCCAAATATGGTTTTAATTTTCCTCTATCAGATCTACTTTTCATGTAGCACAAATATACTGATATGGATATAATATATTGAAACAAAAACACAAATCTATTAAAGATATATAATTACAAAGCTATTTAACTAAGTTAAACCACAATAAAACCTTACAGTACTGTTTAACATATATACAATTATTTTTGAGAAAACAAAACTCACTGAATAGCAAAATAACACATTATTTTACTTAACGCAACGGAAGCTTCTTTTGTGCGATTTTCTTGAATGAACTGTCAAACTGTCTCTTTTCAAACTCCAACAGTAATCTGCGATCATATGGGCATCTCGCCTTCCTTGGTAGCGGTCCTCCATCGTTTTGATATCTTAGTGAAGTCTTTCACCTTGGTCTTCACTTGTGTTACATACATTTTCAGGAAAGTAGTCCAAATGGCTGTGTAGATAGTGGATTTTGATGCTTATATTACATCCAAGTGTTTGCAAGTTATTCAGCATATGGTTTACCAGCTCCACATAGTTTTCACTTTTGTGATTTTTTAGAAAATTTTTCATTATATCAACAAATAAAAACCAAGCTTTTTTTCAATCTCATTAATTGACTGTACAAAAATCTTTTGTAAGTAGTCTTATCTGTGGTCTATCAAAGATTCTAGCTTTAAGCTTTTCCGTACTTATCTGTGGCAGCTCTCTTATGTAGGCAAAGCATGGTCCATTAGCATCAAGGGCTTTAACAAATTGCTTGGGGTGATAAGCTTATTTTCTCCCGTTCAACTAAAGACTCGTACCAAGCTTTCTTTTTTAGGCCACTCTTTTTTTATCTAGTGTTTTTTCGGTTCCTGCTGTCCCAGAGGCACAAGAAACAAAGATATTTTGTATAGCCGCTTTGCTGTCCAAGAAGAAAGTTTACCATTTTTAGGTCTACACAAATCACCCAGCAATTTTGTTGGTATTTTATCTTCTGTAAGACCAAAGTTATTGTATCAAACTCTTCTTTTATTCCAGTTAAACGAGCCATTGGTATTGAGTCAAATTTGTTACCATTGTGAAGTAGAACACATTTTAAACTACGCTAAGATCTATTAATAAACAAACACCAATCATTGGTATCGTAGTATGGAAGTCCCATTTTTTCCAAGAGCTCCTAAACGTCTAAACAGAAAGTAAGGTTGTCTTCTTGATTAATTAATGGTAGGAGATCCTTTCCCATTGTTCGATAGAAAGTAATTTTGGTACCTTACTCCAATAAATTATTTTTATGTAATTTTGAAGCCAGTAGCTCCGATGCTTTTTTTGATAAGTTTAATTCTCTGACGATGTCGCTTAGTTCCTCCTGATTAAACAGTTGTAGATTTGTTAATATCCCCTCGTAATCACTGTCACTGTCATTATTAGAGTCAAAAATATGTTTGAAAAGGTCTTGTTCATCCTGGCAAATCTTACGTAACTTTTGAAATATATATACTTTTGAGTAGGGTACTGGGCGGTTAGCTGATGGCAAATCAGGGTATGACCATTTTTGGCGATTGTTTCGATTGATCCCTAAAACATTGACCAGGCAAAAATTTTGTTTGTGGGTTCTCTCCAAACCCTTGGCACGCCAAATTTAATACTTTTCTTTCGGTGGTCTACTGCCGTAAGTGTTCTGTACATCTTTTACACACAATACCATTTGCCCATGTTTTATCTTGATCACCAAGACGAACAACAAAATATCCAAGATATGCACGTATCACAAAGTCTGTAATGCTGTAAATATGTAAAGATATGACTTATACTAGATTACTTCTAGCCAGGTTTTTGTAAAAACTACTCTTGTAAACTGCATTACAGTTAGTACTGGCTGACTGGAGAAAAAGCGAAAAACACTGGAGAAGAAGTTTTCTAATCTTAAACGTCGTTGGAAGACATCTCATCAAAAAGATAGAGTCTTTGGCAATTAGCAGCAAAGTAAGTGGTTCTCTATAGATAGGTGCGAGCTTGTAGAATGTTCAACAGGAGTACCTCAGGGCAGTGTACTTGGGCCCAGTTTGTTTACTTTGTATGTCAATGATGTTTTACAACTGTTTCATCATTCTGACATTTAGAGACTTTGTGCAGATGATGTATTATTTTATGTTCGAAGGTATATGTCCAAATTTTATTCATGAATGTGTAACAATCGTTTGAAGGTACATGCCTCAAAAACAAATGCTTTCGTCAATGTTATATAACGCTTGTAAATACCTACTAGGGAATGAACTTCTACAACCATATTTGATAAATATTTAGTTATCAAAATCAATAGAAATAAATATAATATAAGGCAAGGGTTAAAACTAGATATTTGTAGATTAAGGTATGATAGGCTGTTCAAATATACAAAGCAAATTACAAGTTGTTTTAGTTTAAAAACAATGTAAAATAGAAATTTGGAAATTATTGTTTAACAAAACTAAATAACAACAATAAATTGCATTGTATGCTTATCGTAGGGTTGGTATACATAAGTGCACGTGATACCTATCTTTATATACCATATGTCTCACAAAAAGTTGACATAGACATCTACTATGTTAAATTAAAAATTAACGTATATCTACTTTCTGGCACAATTCCAACACAATGTAACAATATATTTTTTTTTCTTAAATATTACAACTAGTCTCAAAGACTAACCAGCAATTTTGTTTAACTTAAATTATCTACTTAAGTATACTATGAGATTGTATCCAACAATTTTCTTCTCAGTTCTAGTGATCTGGCACTAACTCAAATTGTTTTAGCCTTCCGGGTCTTCTTTCTAGTTGCTCATTATCAATGAGTTGTAGAACCTCTGTATTGACATGTTCGTGTAACCTGTTTTCATGTTTCTGAGCAATAGTTTTGATTTCTTTTAACGCAGTTTTTATCCCTAGGTCCCTCTAAATATCACTATTCCAGGGCGCATTTAAAATGTTCCTTAGTACTTTGTTTTAAAATAGTTGATTCGTATTGATGTTACTTTCAACTGGCACATCCCCACAGTTGACAGCCATACATTCATACAGGTTTCAGTATTTTATGTAAAGTAGTAATTTGTTGTAAGTTGACAGCTGGGACTTTCTTCCTATCAAGCATTGCTTTTTCCTTTATTTAATATTTAATTCTTTTTTTTTTCTTTTTAATGTGTTCCTTCCAACGTAGTTTTACATCTAGGTTCATTCCTAGGTATTTTGCTGTATTAACATGTGGTAGTATACTATTGTTTAATGTTACTGGTAGGTATTCGTTTCTCTTGTTCATAAAGTTAATATTCACCGATTTACTTTCATTTAACTTTATTCTCCATCTTTTTGTCCAAATTTCTATTTCATTAATGATTTGCTGAACTCCTTCCGTTGTTTCTTCAGTGTTTTTCCCCGTCGCTAGTATTGCGGTATCATCTGCAAAAGTGGATATAGTTAGTCGATCACTGTTGGGCACGTCGTTGGTATATAGAAGGTGTAATATTGACCCCAGGACACTGGTCTGTGGTACCCCTGATTTAATTTTACATAAATCAGAGTACTTTCCTTCTTGTTTAATCCTGAAAAATCTGCCAGTGATATATGATTTTAGTAGTTTGGAATATTGTTTAGGCAACATTTTGCCTCGTTTATAGTGTAGTTTTTCGTTCAAAACTTTATCCAACGCCTGTGAGACATCCAGGAATATTTCTCAGCATACTTTTTTCTCTTCTAGGTTTTTTCGATTATACTAGTTATTCTGTTGACTTGGTCTATAGTGGGATGTTGATTTCTGAATCCGAACTGGTGTGTATGAATCAGTTATTTTCTTTCTATTATTGGCTTAAACCGTTTTAAGAATAACTTTTCGAATAATTTTGATATTATTGCCAAAGTGAGGTAGGCCTATGTGATGCCATTTTATTTGGGGGTGGGGGTTTTGGCACACTTTTCATTCTAAATACTGCATTTATTCCATAATAATATCAAATCCAGGAAATCTCTTTGAATTAAATTTTTTTTTTAATTTCTTCTGTTATTTCTTGTAGGGCAACGTGTCGTATTTTTTTCTCTTTAGCCCTGTTTTCTTCTTGACATGCTTCATTTTGTATTATTTGTTTATTAAGTTGAGAGTGTTTTCCAAAGCGTCTGCTTTTTTCTACTTATTTCTTGCTTATTCGTTTTCAATTCTTAATTGTGGCATTTGGATTATTGGTAGTTTGTTTTTCTTAGTTGCCTTTCATAAGGAATAGTTGGCATTTTTATCATTTCAAAATGTTCCTAAGGTAAGTATTTACCGATTCATTTTTATTCTTTGTGTATTTCCTTCTTAACTGTGGGTTTAGTTTAGTTTTATCTCTTGGTGTTTTTGTTTGTTGCCATTTTTTCCTAGCTCTTCTTTTTTTCGACCACTAGTTCTTTAATTTCTTTAGGATAGTTCATACCTACTGTTTTCGTTTCATCTCTGGCAGCTTGCTGGATATCTATTATAAATTTTTCTGCTTCCTGGTCCAATTGTTCTTTATTCCCTTGAGGTATGTTGTGTATTTGTTAAACAGACTTGGATTGCACTATTTCTTGATTGAGTTTTCATTTAATGTTAATATTATTGGGGAATGATTGGAACTTAGATCAAACAAAGAAGGCAATGAAGTCGGGAATTAAATTTTCATCTGTAAGCCAGTATATTGGGGTAAGTTAAACTAGAGTGGAAGTTAAAATTTATTCTAGTAGCTGCTTCGTAGAACTATTTTTCTTTAGTTATGGTTAGTCGTCATCCCCATACTAAATTTTTCGCATTAAACTCGCCTCCAGTAATGTTGAAATGTTGAATAAATAAAATAAAACAAATTGATGTGATAATAATGAATATTTAAAGCGTATTTTTTTAAAAATTCAGCAAAATAAGTAATTTTTTGCGAAATTTCATTTATTAACCGAATGATATTTTGTTTATTAAGCTTACTTTGTAAACGAATTGGTTAATTTGTTGCGTAATAATCTTTTTGCGCTTTCTAACTAGGGTTCGATTCCGATTTCAGTTTTTTTTGTATTAAATTTTTATCATTATAATACTATTTTGTAAAGTAAATTTAACATTTTGAAAAAAATTAAACTCATTTTATAAAAATTCTATTAATAATAACATCAATTAAAATTTTATTAATAAAAAAATTGCGACAATCCGGATCGAATCCGGATTTTTTTTGCGTAAATTATTATAAAAGTTTTACTTGTTTTTTTTAAATACGCTTTAAACATTTACATTACCACATTAATTTGTTTTTATTTATCTATCTAATATAATATGTTGCTATATTGTTATATATGATATGTATTAATTTGTAATATAACAAAGTTTGTTTATTAAGAGCTTTCTTCAAAAGTTCAATTTCAATTTCTTAGTTCAAGATGAAGCTTGACCAAAAACTAGTAGTCACGCAATACGCATTATCTGTTAAATCTAATTTTTTTTTTCAAATAAAAGAGTCGGTTTACTTTTCAATATACCAAAAAAATCTTTAAAAAGTTATCAACATGTAACTTCTACCTAATATGCACAATTTGGGCTGTCTTTTAAATTTACTTATATGTAACGTCAGCTTTATTTTATTAGTAGTTTATTTAAGTTAACTTAATAAAATAGATATTTTTGATGGTACAGTTGTAAGTATCTAAAAACAATGCAAAACATAAAATACTGTGTTAATAAGCAACTATGACACATTTAAAATCGATTGCGTGTATTTAACACAAACATTGTTTAAAAATGCACTTGAACTAGAACCGTAACACGATTTCTTAATTTTAAAAAAACCACTTTTATTAAATTATACGTACAATTTAGTTGCTGTCGTAATGTCATAACTTTCTATGCTGATACAAAATAATAAGTATTAAGTAAGTGCATTGTTTTATTGTTCAAAGTTAAATTAAAAACTGTTGATGAAATCCATTATGAATGAGTGATAATGTAAGATGTCACTGAATCACCTACACGTTTCTGTAACAGCTCGTAATATTTATGAAACTTAAGTAAATAGTTTTCAACAATGCCTTAACATTTATATCGAATTATAAACCAAAAGGACGCCGAATGTTAATAACCTTTTTCCATATTTTTAGTCAATGAAATATTGGTAAATGCGTATAATTGAGTTTATGAAAGTGACAAATTGCAATGCAATTATTTAATTTAACCCAAATACTACGAGTTTTATTACTTGTTTGTTGTGCATATTTAACGTGTAGGTAACCGTGCGATCTTTAAATATTAACAGTTTTGATATTTGCAAACGTTATTACCATTGTTTTGTAACACTTTTAACTTAAATAATAATTTGAAAATAAATAAAAGTCTTAATAGCTAACGATATAAAAACCTTAAATTTTTTAAGGTGTTTCTATTATATGATCTTATATAAAATTCAATATTTGCCTGATTATATTTTATAGAAATGTGCTAAGCCCTTAGCTTTTATGTATATACAAGGTAAGTCTGCAGAGAACTACTTTAATTGGTTAACTTTAATTTTCCCAGGTCCGATAATGTACGAAACCATGTTATTCAGATCAAACACTCAAAACTTTGTAACAAAATAAATGAATAAATTTTTTCTCATTAAATTAAACAATGTTTAAAAAAATGTGTATCAATCAATTATTACTAAAAAAGAAGGGTAATTAATTTTTTATAAACTAGAATAAATTTTTATTATTTTAAATTGTTCATTGCATAAACACCTAATAAAAATGTAGACCGATTAGGGCAAATTGTCCTGTGGTCTAACTTAATGTTGTAATCTACAGATCTCTTAATTAATAAAACAAATTAAATCAAAAATTAAAAAGATAAATTATACTGATTTATGTGTTTTAATTTGATTTCGCCCCATTCATTACCTTTATATACAGGGTGGGTCAGTTTATACGCGTCGGTTGATGTATGGACTAGTCTTAAAATTTTTAAAAACTTGTTTCATCTAATTTATAAAGGGTCTTAAAGACTACATTTAAAAATTTTTTTCAGATATACATTGTAACGGTTGTAGTTTACAAAATATCAAAAAAAGCTACGGTTTTAGCGGTACAACCTAGAAAGAAAAATTAAGGGAATTTGGCTCAATGTAGCGCACTAAATTAGTGGAGGATAAAAATATTTATAGTAGTTAGAACAGCAGCGTCCGGCTTCGTCGGGGACTTGCGTGGATTCCTGAATAGCTATAAGAATTCTGACTGCTGGTTTAACAAAGCGCCAACTGCTGGGTAAAAAAATAAATAAAACCGACCAACAGGAGATCAACAGGTTTTACTTAATATCTAATATGCTAAATCAAACACAAACCAGAAATAAAGAGACAAACAATACAGTATAACAAACAAATCAAAAATAAAATAGTAGGATACTGTGACAGAAATAGAGAGACTGTCATATATAGTTACACGCGTTAGCAGCAGCCTCGTTTGCAATAAATCAGGCTTTTAGTTAAGATGTCGAATTTCAGGTAAGCTTTAGTTAAACGATTGAGTTAAGAGTTCTTAATCAAATTAAAAAAAAGTAGCTGCTATTAAGGCTCTGCATGCACATATCATTTACACACGGTGAGTTACACTAAATCTAAACAACAAAAAAAAAAGGTAAGTACCTCCCGCAAACCCAAAAGGCCTGTTGTGTCCGCGACAACCGCTCTTAATTAAGCACCACGGCCCTTATTGAGCTGATTTAAACAAACTTTCGGTTGACGAGAATACACCAAATAAAAGTTACTTAAATATTAACTATCGAGCCGTTTATGTCATCTGTACCCGAGTTTCATACGCATTATTATTTATAAGTAAGTGGTTTAAATACTAAAACTTAGCTGTAAACGTCGAGTGTAGTTCCGGGAATGAAGGTATTTTGTTAGCGACGGTATCGACAGTTCGGGGAAGGTAGATGGACTCAGGAGATTCCACTTAGGGGTAGCGTGCGGAGAAGAACAGCACACAAGTGACTCCCTCGCTGGAAGTATGCAACATAGCCAACCTCTGTCGACGTGGTATTCACCGTTGGTCTGCGGCTTAATTACTGCGGAGCCGTGGTGTTGTCGTTCATTGATAGGGAAGGTTCTTAGTTAGCTACTCCAACACCTTCGAGAGTTATCCCAGTATCGTACACAACAAGTATAAGATGCCGAACACAACATGCTAAAAGCATATGTAGCAATCAGAATTAAAACAAATAGGAAAGAAACCTAAATACTCACGGTGAATGTAGCCAGATTAAACGTAAACGCCAATTTATATTGGAAATTGCGAAACCCACATTAAATAGTTTTTGGAGAGGATTTCACTTCAGAGAAGATGCTGAAACACCCACGTGTGTCAAACAAGAAAAGAAAAATGTCCGCGGTCCGTCTCGAATATTCAATGAAATTAAATTTCCACCAATAGCAAATTAGCAACGTGCACGCCAAGTACGACTTTTCGTCGCGGCGTACTACTTGCGACATACGTTCTAAGGCGGCTTACGAACTACGTCCTAAATACGAGAAATAAAACCGTAACAACATTGTGTCCATATACAGGGTGTACATATCAAAGTTATGTTTTTAAATGGAACATGGTGTTTTTATGAAGATAACTTAAGTGGTTTTTATGTTTTCTACACCAAAAATTAATTGTTTATTCACTTGTTTTTAAAATATTGATGTAAACTTTAAATTTTGTATCTGCTTCAGATATTGACATTGTCTACTCAAAACTGTATCAGGTTGTTAGCAAAACAAATTGACTACGAGGCAGACTAAAGTGTATTTCGATAAATTAGACAAAATAATAAACAGTGATCTTCAAACTTTGGCATAATATTGAGTCACTCTGTATCTAATGGTATAATTTGACATAAAGTTTAATCGTCTTCTAAAACATTAAGGGTTCTTTATACCTAGTTTTGCGGAAAACGTGTTGCAATCATTTACAACAACGCCGCTCTGGATGATCCCGGTAAGGTTACTTTTGGGCGTAGATCCTTGAAGCCAGTAAACCATTTTCTTGGCTTTCACCAATAACACGTCGCATCTTTCTTGCAAGGTGTAAGCTTTCTTTTTATTGATTCTTAAGAAAATAGCCTTAAACCCTTCGATAGTCGCGTGGCGTCTATTAGACTCCGCCGATTTTACTTTTGTTTACGATTTTCTTATGCGCATGATTAAAGTACTGTGCCGTTACATACCTCTCGAGTTCTTACTTATTTACTGCTAATTGAGTTTGGGCGGTTGTGTAGTTAAGTGTTTGTCAAATATTTAACATTTTGTGCATTACGAGTCTCACAGACGCCACGCGATTAGTTGTGTATTACTTTATACATTTCTTTTCTATAACGGTAAGTTGAAAATTTTTATTTACAAGCTCAATTTACAATATATTGTTGCAAATTAAATCGTTAGATGGAAAGAAGGCAAATATTCAATCCGTTTGATGAAAAGATGCGGAATACTTGCGAAGCCTTGCTTTAGAGTCGTCGGTTTCAGAAGCATCAGATGGAGTCGATACCGAAAGTGAAAGCGAAAATGACGATATTGAAGAACAAGTAGAAGACACAGATTCAAATCAAGACTTTGAAGAAATTGACGATGTGGACGACGAAGATGGTAGGGGAAACAGAAATCTGATATTTGGTAGAGATAATACCACTAAATGGAAACTAAATACACCTGCTAAAAATATTAGAACGCGCTCACATAATTTTGTCAGTCAACGACCAGGAGTTAGAGTTGCGCTAAACACGCTAAAACCGTGTTGGATTGTTGGAATATATTTTTCACTTTGGAGATTGTCAATATAATTGTCCAAAACACGAACAAATTTATTTTATCAAAGAAAGACAATTATACTAGAGAAAGAGATTGTAAGTAAATTGACCGATTTAGAAGAAATGAAAGCGTTTTTAGGTTTGTTGTATTTGGCTGGCCTACTTAGAAATAGCAAACTGAACTCAAACGACCTGTGGACCACGGATGGTACAGGAGTAGAATTATTTTGCATGGTTATGTCACAAAAACGCTTTCATTTTATTTTACAGATGATTCGTTTTGATGACAAAGAAACTCGAATTGAGAGGAAGTTATTAGACAAACTCGCACCTATTAGGGATATATTTGATAAATTTGTTAAAAACTGCCAAAATAATTATTCAGTAAGTGAATATGTCACTATAGACGAGATGTTATCTAAGTTTAGAGGCCGCTGCAGTTTCAAGCAGTATATTCCCACCAAACCTGGAAAGTATGGGATTAAAATGTTTTCTCTCGTGGATGCAAAAAGTTTTATACCGCAAATTTAGAGGTGTATGTTGGCAAACAACCAGAGGGGCCTTTTCGAAAGAATAATAGTCCACATAAAATTGTTAAAAGATTGTGTTCAGTTATCAGTGGAAGTGGACGTAATGTTACTGCCGATAATTGGTTCACAAACTATGAACTAATAATGGATTTACTAAAAATGAACGTCTTACATATGTGGGCACGATCAGAAAGAATAAAAGAGAACTTCCGGTTTCTTTTGTAGCCCCACAAAAGCGTGAAGTACATAGTACTGCCTTCGGTTTTCAGAAAAACTGTACTTTGGTTTCCTATATTCCTAAACCTAGGAAAACAGTTTTATTGTTTTCTTCTATGCACCACTAAAGACACTGGAAGAGCAAAAAAACCAGAAATTATTACATTTTATAATGCCACAAAGTCAGGAGCAGATTGTGTAGATAAACTATGTGCAACCTACTCAGTTCAAAGAAATTCCAATCGATGGCCTATGATAATATTTTACACCATGATGAATTTAGCTGCAATAAATGCTTATATAATTTATAAAGAAAATTGTAATCCTGCCTTAGTCAAGCGAAGATATTTTATAAAAGCTCTTGTTCGAGAGTTAACTACTGAACATTTGAAGAAGAGATCGGAAGTACAACAGTTACCCAGAGAACTTAAAAAAAAATTGTAAATGTTAGTGTACAAGAAGAAACAGAAGGCACTCTCTCAAAACCCAGTAGCTCAAAGAAATCACGCTTATCAGAAACTAATAAAGAAGAAGTGTCAAGTGCGAATCGAAAACGATGCTACATTTGCGATAGAAAAAAAATCGTATGACAAAATATAAATGCACAAGATGTAATAACTTTATATGTTTGCAACATTCCTCCAACATATGCAATATATGTACTGAAAATATGGAAAATTGTAACTAATCGTTCATGTATATTTTAAGTATTAGTAGGTATAGTTTGAGTACTTATTGTTTGTTTTAAAATCAAGTAAATATACAATTTTTTGAACTCAACTTTCTTTTAGTAGTATTAATACATAAATGCAAAAGTTTAACTTAATATAAGCTTTACAATTGCAAAAATATCAAATGGCGTCTATTGGACGCCACGCGACTAGCTGTGTTCCAAAAATACATGCGCCTGACGAAGGGTTAATAATTATTACAATAATGACCCAATTGTAGGTTAAATTTCAGTTTGTCAGTTTTGACCAGGTTACTATGATTAAAAAGTTGAACATGTAATACTGCTTAAGTACGTAATGTTGGAAATAAAAACACTTATATCTCAAAAACTAGTAACCAAACCCATTTGAAAATGGACCTAATCTAGACAAACCTGAAATTAAAGACGTGAGGTGACAGCTCTAGGTCAGAGGTCAACGGTCAGGTCAACTTGGGACCTATCTTAAAACATCCCCCTTGACATCCTGAACACTTTGATATATAACATGCCTATGTCACCGCTCCAGGTCAGAGGTCAAAAGTCAGGTCAACTTGTGACCCCGGCTAAAATCATCGCCTAGACCTCCTGAACAATTTGACGTATTGATCTTTGAAATCGGTTTAGCCGTTTTGGAGGAGAAGACGAACAGACAGACAGACAAACCGGACTACGATTTTATGTGTATAGATTACCAAAAATAGTTGTAGATAACTTTTATACTTGTTAGAAGAGTATTAAATTTCAGATTTTACCATCAGATACAGGGTGTGCAATTTGAAATAAAACAGTTACAGGACATAATATAATGCCTTAGTTTAGAAATCGCTGTTTATTATTTTGTATAATTTATCGAAATACACTTTAGTATACCTTTAGTCTATTCCTTCTGCTAACGACCTGATACAGTTTTGAGTAGACAATGTCAATATCTGAAGCAGGGGCAAAATTTAATATTTACCTCAATATTTCGAAAAAAAGTCATAAACAGTTGATTTTTGGTATATAAAACATAATAACAACATCACGTTCTATTTAAAAAACATAACTTTGACATTCACACTATGTATATGAGCATCCTGTATATCTTAATAAGAAATGCCAAATTGATGTAATTTATACAGATCTGCCCAAAGCATTTGACACTATCCAACATAGAATTTTAATATATAAAATGAATTCTTATAATATTACACCTAGCTTAGTTAGTTTAGTAGCATCGTATTTACGTAATAGAAGTCTTATAGTCGAATATGGTGGCTTTAAATCCTACAAGTTTTATGCTACGTCCGGCGTTCCCCAAGGTTCAACTTTAGGGCCTCTACTATTTCTGTTATTAATAAATGATGTTTCTACTATACTCTCATCCTCATGCCTACTTTATGCAGACGATCTAAAATTTACAGAGAGATAAATTCTGAAGCTGGTCATGGAATATTACCGAATGATCTGGTGAACTTTGAAAATTGGTGCCTAAGTAATCATTTGATAATTAACGCTGGTAAATGTAGAGTAATGTCTTATTCGAGAAAGCGTATAACATCTTGTTTTCCCTACAAAATCATCGATCAATTAGTAATAAGAACCAATATTTCTGTGATCTTGGAGTAAAATTTTACAGTTCACTGAATTTCAGAAATTACATTGTAGAGCCTACTTCTTGCTGAATTTCAATATATATCTATTTTTGACCGGCATAAAACTATCTTTGTTAAACATTTATACAAATTAATACATGGTCCGATAAATGACTCGGTTGCCTTAGGTAATATTAACTTTCACGTACCATCAAAAGGAACCTGAACATGCTTAACTTTTAGCTACCAGACTCCCAGGACTAATCATCACGGCAATGCGCTAAACTATAAAATGTTTAAAGCGTATCACAATATTCAACAAGAAATTGATATATTTGCCTATTCATTTAATGCATTTAAATACGCCTTAAAACTGTCATAGAGTTATTAATTTAGTGATTGTTTATATTTATACATTATACAAATTTTTCATTATTTTTTATTTTGTTATTAGATACTTTTTAATTTTTCTAATTTTTCTTTTTTGAACATTTATTTCTTTTTTTATTTTTTATTTTATATTATTTAAATTTTTATTATTTTATTATTTTACCTTATAATTGGATTATGTATCTGTTGGGTAATAAACTATTATTATTATTATTATTATTATTATTATTATTATTATTATTATTAAACTGTCTTTAACACTCACTATAAAACAGGTTTAACGGGTATAAACTGCCCCACCCTGTATAATCCGAGGCAATTATCCTGAAAAAGGGCAAACGGGAAAACTACATGGACTTGTATGGGGGTCTTTGGTAAATATAAATCTGAGTTTTCAGGATTGCGACTGCTCCAGGATCCCCTCTATAATCGCCAAAAGGTAATTTAAACTCCATTGATCGGCCCTAACGCGCAATCCCGTGCTTTTACATGCAAATTTATAGTGATTGTTTGCAAAGGATTTTGCGCCTTACAATTTTGGTCCTATCCCACAATTGGTCAAATTGATGCTCATCGAGACATTGAGTCTCAAAGAGGCAAATTTTTAAAAATTCTTAGTACGCTTCTTTGCTGTTCTCATTTTCTTCGGTCAAGATTCTCTAACTTTTCTTTCCTCGTCTTCAACATTAGAATCGGTTGCGTTGGCTTCCCCTTCTCTATAACTCAAAAAATGTCGGTCCCATAACCTCGCGGGATAAGACCAAAAATGTTGAGTGTCAAAAACTGAAAGAATGTGTGTCTTTCAGAGACTTCTGGACTTGTGGATTTCCGACAATTCAAGCAAATCTATTTTTTTCTGAAAACAACATTTTCGAGTTTATGTTTCAAAAAATATCGATTTTTCAAGTTTGATCAAAATGACTAAAATTGTAGCTCGCAAATCCTCCGGAATACGGAATAACATAGAGAGTTATAGTCGATCAAAGGAATTTAATCCTTTTCTCGATTATATTGTTTCGGGATCTCGAAAACTTAGATTTAATTCAGCAAAGACCCTCACATTTCTTATTTCTTAGATTTTTTATTTTCCTTGCAGAAACATTTTTATAATACTAATAACTTATAGACCAATGTCGGTGTAAGACTAAACTAAAGCAACTTAGTCGACAGATATAAACAATCTCTTGTAATTTGAGATTGTTTTAATCGAATGCTTAATTAATAATAATAATCGAAGGGTTAACTTTTGTAACTGTTTATACCTTTGTCTTTATTGCAGATAACTTTTAGGACGTGTTACGATAGCACGCAGCGGCATTAGATTTAGCCACCATCTTATTAGTTAATATAAGTCCTCCAAAGACACTTTAATTATTTGACTTCCTTAAAAAGATAGATTTAAAGAAGGAACAAGAAATAAAAAAATCCATATATTGAGGGTAATTTTTTAGTAGATTAATGTAATAAGTTTGCTTTCGTCTCCACTTACATCTTTTTCTTATGGTACCTGTCCGTTTTGAACGTTGGCTATCATAATAGCGATCTTGAGTTTGTTTGTTGCAATCCGAAACAATTCTGCTGATTACTTTTCATACCATTTGCTCAGGTTTGCGAGCCAAGATATTCTTCGTCTTCCTGGGCCTGTTTTGCTGTTGATCTTGCTTTGGAGGATTTGTTGAAGCAAGCAGTATCTTTCCTCATTTTTCATTATTATTATTTAAGTTTCCGGCATTTCACAATTTTCACAATCTCTGGCTTTTTTCTCATTCTCGACAGGACTTTCATGTTACTTTATCTGTCCATGGTATTTTAAGTATCCTCCTGTATAGCCACATTTCAAAGGCTTCCAGTCTTGCCGTTGTTTTTTTGTTGACTGTCCAAGTTTCTACGCCATACAGGAGTACCGATCTACTTGAATACGGATTTGTAAATAAAAAAAAAAGTATTTTTATTTTTTATTTTTTTTTTTATTTTTTATGTATAGTAATTATAAACACTGCTTACAAAACATTCATCCACTAAAGATGTTTAAAGACATAATATCTTAGCTTTCCTAAAAAGATTTTTATCAAAAATTTTATAAAATTAATGCTTATTTTTAATATTGAAAGACCTAAAGTAGATACAGGGCTTTCTAAAGTACTTAGTTCATATAATACCACCGTAAAGATTAAGCATTAAGCAGTAATGTTCACAGTAGATTTGCATTTATCAATGACGTTCATTTCAATTAGTCGTTTCTGAAACAACTTCCGTTAGCTGAAGACTGTAAAAAAACGTAATGGCACATCCTGATCAACGAAACCTTTTTATCATCTCCAAAAATTATTTTAAACTATCAGCGTATACCGCGATGAGAAAACAGAGGAAATTATTAGATTTCCAGATTCCATCCTAATTCCTAGAAGAAGCAACCAATATTCATTGTTATTTTGTTTACTAGGTAGTTAACAATGTCAATAACTTAATACCGGCCGCAAATTCTCAGTGCTTTTAAGGCTGTTCTCTCAGGGAGCAGAGTTTATGTAAATTTATCTCGCTTATTTTTAAAAATGTTTTCCTAATTTTGCACAAACATATAGCTAACATTGTTATTTATGTCGTGCAGGAGCTATTTTTTTTTATTTTCGTCTTCGTTGCATTTAATTTAATTAAAACGTAAAATAATAGAAAAATTGATTTCCTTATAAACCCAAATTTCGACTCCTGCGCGACATAGACAATAATTTGCTGACAACCCTACTTTTTTTTTTAATTTTTACATAAAAATCAATGAGAAAAATTAACATTAAGTAAACGATAAATACTGAAAACTCTTGGAGAATTGTGAAATGAATGTACTCGCGGGCGAATTTTTCTGAGCGCAACTGGCCAGACTTGGAAGCCGATTAATATTAATAGATAAATAATATATATTGTTGAATTGTTGATGTCAATTTTTTTTTGTACATGACGTGCATTTTAAACAGCTATTTATGTAACAAGAAATAAAAATAGTGAACCGCCTACTAGAAATCTGAAATTGTCCCGAGTGATAAAACAGCCTTAATATCAACTTTATAAAATGCCTTCAGTAAGACAAAGTTGAAAATTTTCTCGTGTTTCTGATTTTGATGGAGACTGAATTATCGGTATGAAAACAGCAGGTTTTTTTGTTCGTAAAATTGGAAAAAGAATCAATCGTTATTACGCTACCATTGCACGGATTTTGTATTCATGGTTAGCACAGGTCGTCGTCCCGTTGGAAAGCCTTGCGCACCAAACATACCGACCAAATCGACGTTTCCTTCTAACCATACCACAAATTCTATTAGACTAGTATGGATGTTATAGATCTATAACACCTGAAGTGATAATTTGGGGAGTGATAGTTATTGGACGAAGATAATCTCTTCTCTTTATCACAGGGACATTAACCGTTCATAATTACATTAATAATGTGTTTATGCAGACGTTACCAGATGGCATTTTACAAACACACACTGTATACAATACCTAAAAGTTTTTGCAATTTTTTTTCAAATTATTACCTGACCCGCAAAATTACGCGGCTTATCACCGATCGAACACGTGTGGAACATTATGCCCTGACCCACAAGATTATCCGGCTTATCCCCAATCGAACAAATAATTAAAAACAACATTAGTTCACTAGTCAAGTTCGATAAAACCATCAATAGTTCCTAACCGAAAGACTTGGTGCAAAGACCAAAAAATATTACCATTTTCATGTGAAATGCACCACCCAAAAAAATAATGCTAAGAATTTGAATTTTTTGCTTTAAAGGCAATTCTTAGAATTTTCTGATGTTTTAGTTTTAAGTACAAACTGTCAACATTTAAATGATAAACTGAAAGACTTCCTACTAAAGTAAGAAAATCGTTTCTTATATATTTTGTGACGATAGCAGTGATAACCAAAAGTTGCATCAAAATTCTGCGTTACAGTTGAGTGAGACCATAAAATATGTAAAACTAAAGTTATGTTTTTGTGTTTCTTGCAAAATTATCTAATGACTTTGCGGTACAGAATTAAAATATCATAATTGAGAAAACGGTTAATTATTTTTGTTGTGGTATAAAGTAGGTGTGGTAAAAAAGCTGATAAAGCCTAAACGGGAAAATTTTTAAATTATCGATGTCGTTCAATGTGAAACTCATAAGTAGCTAACATTCCTAGAATTCCTGTCACTTACTGTCATGCAACGTCATTCATTGTAAGGAAAAAGTCAATCTTAAGTATATCTTGAAATGTTACATATATATATATATATATATATATATATATATATGTAATTTTGCGTTATAAATTTTTATTATTTCATGCTTCTACGCTTATCGATATGTGAATAAATATATCATGATCTGAATTATGTTCTTTTTTGTTTCTGTTCATATACATAGTCGGCGGTTATGTGGATCTACCAAGTTTGACCATATTATCTCCATTTTTTTTATGAAAAAAAAAACTGGAAGTTTTACAGTAGTTCAAGTTGAGGCGATGATAAAGATCTTGTACAAGAGAATTCCAGTCTCCAAAGACTTGTTTTTCCAAAAAACTGTCATGGTTGTGATGAGGACAAAATGGCTGGTGTGAGGCAATGTTCTAAATCCGGTAAGTGATACCATAAAGAGGGCATCAGTTTGACAGCAAATGATGCAGATAGTCTTGAGTGTCCTAATGGCAGTTAAACAAAGAAATTTGATCTCAATTACGAAGTGTAAGAATCTGATTTTGATTATCTATGTACGATAACGTTAGGTCTCATTATCGTACCATAGTAAAATAAAGCCTACAGATAAGGTGTTTAAAATGTTTTATTTTGTTTTTGTTTACGGAAGAAGGTAACATTTTTTGATTATATTTGACAGTTGTTGATATTTAACATTAAAATTTGTTCAATCGGATAAATAGTTTTTAGTTTATATCAAATCTAATTTACCTATGTGTTATTACCTAAACCTACCTCACATCGTCTGATAGCAAATCTTATAATAATGATTTTAAATGACTGTTCTACGCTGTTCCGTAGGAAATACTATTTTTCAGTTTCCGAAGGATTAGTTGACATTTTAGAAAAAAGAGAATTCACACGCAGATATAGCACGTTGTCCACCACAAACCATGAAAAAAATTGCTTAGGGAAAGCTGAAACACGAAAGAAGAGAGCATTATACCACCTATCTTTTATAGGTATGTAAATACCCTGAGGAGACAGAGTAGAGATAATTGACACAGGTCGAGAAAGAACGTCGGGGACAGAACGGTCTTTTCCTTTGCGATGTTGCATGGAGAAGTCATATTGTTGAAGTTTGAAATTGTAACCGATTAAACCACAGGAGAGAATGGTGATCGGTAATCACCGTAAAATGTGCCACTTTGACGTAAGGTCGAAATTTGTCAATTGTCAATAGGATTACAAGACATTCTTTTTTGGTGGTCTAATGTTTCATCTACGTCTTATTGAGAGAACCTCTTATGTAGCTCACTACTTTTTCCCTTCCGGTGTGTTTTGGATAAGTATAGCACCCAATAAAAAATCGGAAGCGTTGGTCTATATGACAAAAGTCAACGTAAAGTTTGAACAAGCTAATATAGGTGCAGTCACTAAGTGTTCTTTCATGGCTAAAATGAACTCTGAACCGACGAAATAGGAGTTGGAAACGTAACGATAGAGCTCACTTTGTATGGATCGACCAGTAATCCGTGTCGATTGATCACGCAAGTATTTAAGCTCATGAAGGCAGAAATGACATTTGTCCCAATTAAAGTAAGTCTAGCTTTAATTAATCGGCGCAATACAGATTCTAACACTTTCAAATGTTTCTCATGTTTCAAGATCAGCCCATATAACTTTACCTATCAAGCGTTGAAAAGTCACCGGGGAATTATTTATTTATTTTATTTATTTATTTATTTAAATACAGCCGCACCACAGCAAATGCCAATTATGGGCGGGAACAGCAAAATACAAAACTAAAACGAATCGGATAATATAAAGGTAAAAGTAATTAGACGTAGGTAATACAGATATAATCCAAAACAAATAAAAGTAGTAACGTTAACGTTAAACAAGGTAAATAATGTAAATCGATCAACCAACTAGGGAGTCGCTACAGAATGATTTTATCTCGGATATGGACGTATGAAAAATATCAAATTTACGTAGAGCACTGCTGCTGCATACAGAGAAAATAGGAGATGACTCCAACACACGCGTACGGGGAGTGGGTAGGTAGAAAGTGGTAGGAAAACGAGACCCAGGTCGAGGAACGGAAAAAGATAATTTTGCCAACAATTCAGGACAATCGACAAGGTAATGAATAAGTTTGTATAGAAAGAGAAGAGAAAATCTGGCGCGACGACTACTTAAATCGGAAAGGTTGAATCTAGCCAAAAGATCAGATTGCGGAAAACCACTAGGAGGGTAAATTCCATCAACGTGAAAAGCTAGAAATTTTAAGAATTTGCGTTGAATGTTCTCCAGAGCGTGGATATGAGCCTGATACGTAGGGTTCCAGACTACCGAGGCATACTCCAGTCGAGTTCGAATGAGGGTTCTGTACAGCAAGAGAAGTAAATCAGCGCTTAAAAAATCTCTAGAGTTTCTGATAATAAAACCAAGAGTTTTAAGTGAAGATGAAACAATAGATCGAATGTGCGAACTAAAGGACAGAGACGATTCAAAAGTGACACCCAGATCTTTAAAAGCGCTAGAGCGAGTAATGGAGACGTCGGAAAAAGAATAGTTAAAAAGAATTGGGGACTTTGCTCTGGTATAAGAAACGATGTGACATTTAGAAACGTTCAGATCTAAGTGGTTAGACCGACACCATTTATCAAAAGATCAAGCCTTTTCTGAAGCACAAGAGCATCAGACATATTACGTATAACCTGAAATATCTTCATGTCATCCGCATACAGTAGGCAATGATAATCGAGAGTAGGTGCGACATCATTGATAAAGATATTGAATAATAGGGGCCAAGAACAGAGCCTTGGGGTACGCCCGAAGGGACACTTGAGACACGCGACCGGAAGCCAAGCAGCTCAACAAATTGGGTTCTATCAGATAGATAACTCTTGAGTAATTGTACTAAGTTGTTACTCAAACCAAAAGCGTGTAGCTTCGAAATGAGAATCTCATGGTTCAACCGATCGAAAGCCTTACTAAAATCGGTATACACAACGTCGACCTGGAAACCAGAATCCAAGGATTCAGCAAGAAACTGGTGCATAACAGTTAAATTGGTAATTGTGGAACGCCTTCTAATAAAGCCGTGTTGACAGCTGTGAAGCTTTTGGGAGATCCTAGAAGCGATGTGGTTATATAAGCAAAATTCGAAAAGTTTTGAGAAGTTACAGAGAAGCGCGATGGGGAGATAGTTAAGAACATTGGATCTGTCGCCTTTTTTATGAACGGGAACAATTCGAGCAGATTTACAATCAACAGGAAAGCGACTGTGTTGAAGGATCAGATTGAATATGTGAAGTAACGGCGTTGACAGCACAGAAATGCAGTCTCACAAGAAGAAGGCAGGGATGAGATCAATGCCTGCGGTAAGTGTGGGTTTAATCTTTTTTATAGCGAAAAGCAGATTAGACTCGACGAAATGTTTAGGCAGAGAGATCACGTCAACAACCTGATGTTGAGGTACAAAAAGTGGTGGGCATGTACGTCGCTAAAGCAGCTACTAAAATAAGAAGCAAAAAAGTTGACAACATCATTTTGGCCGTCACTGTAAGTCATATTAGAAGGTACACCGGAGGAATTGCGGAGTAGATTAATGTAAGACTAGAAATGATTAGGGTTAGACCTATTATCGGTCTCAATACGTCTCAAGAAGCATTTATGAGAAGTCTAAATATCAGTCTTTATATTGCTGCGCAGCATTCTAAACCGATGAAGAGAAGTAGGGTCATTAGGTGATTTATAATTCCGCCCGAGAGGGTACCTCAGCTTGATATCAGAGATTATAGCATTAAACACCATGGCGGATATTTTGTTCTGGATTTCGGAGAGGACTTAGGGATAAACGCATTGAATGAGTTATAGATAACAGAATATAGTTTCTGTAAAAAAGAATCAACGGATGAGTCTGTCAAGATAGGGGTCCATGATAGGGAGGAAAGATGTTCATATAAGGAGGTGTAGTTACCTTTTCTAAAGTTGTAGGACACATGAAGATTATTTCCAACAAATTTGTGGAAATTGCCAGGTAAGCTGCGAAAAATCTTATGAGAAGGGTAGGATGATTGAGGTCCTCGTCAACTATTGGATTGCAGTTCCTGTCAACCAGACATGGTTTGAATGACAATAAAAGATCAAGTAACTTATTGTTGGAATTGCGGACAAAGTTGAACTGCTCAAGAGGCAGTAAGTTGCAAAATTATTTAATTTTTGAACACGTTCGGAGGTACATTATGTAGCCCAAACGGCATACGTGTGATTTGCATGGACAGAAAGAAAAATAAAGAAGTACGAAGACGAGAGGTGTGGTCACGGGGGTGAACTTTAAAACAAAGACAATTGGGATACTTCTACTATGTCAAATTACAAGACATCAAGGAAAATGTAAGATACTACATATTATAATACAAGAAATGGTAGACAGTAAACAAGACCCCGGAAGAGAGAGAACCTTATGATAAAATAATTTGAGACTATCGCACTTCCCAACACAACTTTTCGATTCATTTTTTATTTTGCCAGGATTGTACCAGAAGTACCATTCTATCTGGGTAAACTAAGAAAGCTTTATTTAATACAAAGTTTTGAAAATACTAAAGCTTCGGTGTCTTCAAGCTTCACACGGATCTTTTTTTTAAATAAAACTGAGTTTTTGTAAAATTTCGTAAAAAAAATTTAATAGCGTTCGGTAGAAGAAATTCCATAACATTCATGATAAAAAGTAATACATTACATCATTTGTATAGTTGTCTGAATGCAGCAATTACGTCTTCTAAGAATTCAAACACAAAACATAATTTTAATAATGAAATGTTGCTATAGAAGGATCCTTATATAATTAGAATTGGTTTTTCTAGTTCAATTTTAAGAACAGATCGTTTTTAGTTAATTAACAGTTCTAGCCAAGTATCTACTACATCCTTTAATACGTAATCAAACTTGTTTGATCAAAGTACAACCGGATCACCTTAAGTGTTCTGTACAAGCGTGCGTTAGATACAAATAAATCATAATTTAAACAAATTATGAATCATCAAAATGAGAAAAACGAATGAAGTTGATATTGTAATCTGATCTCGTACATTCGAAATGCAATCGATTTGATGTTCTTATGGTATTGCTTCTCTATAGGTACTAATGAAACGATATATGGCCCGCTGTGAGGAATTCTAACTTAATGGTTTAATACCAGAACTTAACTTTAAAATAAAGATGAACTGTTTATATTTTTTTATGTAATTTGTTGCTGTCAAACTTTAACACCACAAAGCTTACGCGTTTGTATCTTTTTTTATTCACAAAGGGTTGATGGATTAAGATCTAGTTTCCTTCACAATCCTGGACACGTCTTTGTTGTGCCACGGCTCACCTGTCGGTTTCATTAAAGGAATATTCTTCCATTGACACAATTAGCAAGTCACTAAAAGGTGAGTAATATTTAAAGAAACGTTTTGTTCGCACATAACACATTCAAACGTAAATAAACCGCATTATGTTCTAGCTATTAATAATAAAGAGCGAGTACATTTATTTCGCTAATTTAATCTATTATTGCGGTACTTTTAAAAAAGAAGATTATCAGCTGCAGATGCAAAGCTCTAAGTAGAAGATTAAGCGTGTGAGGTCTTCACCAGCTGCATTTTTAAGTGTACGTTAATGAACAGTACTGTTGATATGAGACAATTACAGTATTTTTAGTTATTAGAATGTAGCATGCGGCTTTTGTTAAAGGTCCTGTGAAATCGTTCGTTACGACTTTGTAAATATTTATATAAGTCAAGGCAACTATTCTACCTACGATGATGCTCTATTTGAACTAGATAGATATATGTATAGCTGACCAATGTAATGGATATGTCAACAAAGGCAGCTGCATGTTTGGATAGTAGCGGTCAGTTACCATCTCCAAAAATACTCTTCTTCTAGTACTTGCTTTTGTTTTTATTCTTAATTTCCGAAATTACGTTAACGTAATTTAGTGCAATTATGTATGTAAATTTAAATAAGTTGCGATCTTGCGAGATAAAGGAATTCCGAACACAATAGAAAGAATTGGAACACACAAGAAGACCGTTCTCATCAGCCTGTTGAAGAGGTTGCTGTCAACTACGGTAGTAAAGTGTTCTTCAGCGTCCGCTAAGTAAGTAGCTTTCTTGTCAGTCGCTCGCACTTCAATCACACATGTTATTACTGTGCATTACATTTTTGCCAACAAACACAATAGCACATATATTACATCATGTGTCCGTATATATCTTTGCGCTTAGCGTATAGATTTAACGTCTATTAACAGAACACAAGCGGATAATTAAAAGAAAATGTACTCTAGCATCGTGAATATATCAGGTAGCAAAAGCAGCTTCAGAGTTTCGAGTTTAATTTTCCGTTTTTGTATGGGATGAGCGGACGTGTTGTTGCATTGGTGACGGATGTGAGTTACATTGTATAATTCGATACAGCGTTTACTTTCAACATACGTATAATTTAATATAATTATTTCACCTTCACCTCAATTTTCTTTAGTTGTTTTAGCAAAAGCAATACGATATATGTGGTGTACGTACGTCGTGAATCTTCTTTTGTTTCCTTCAAAAAAATGATTGATGGTATTTGGTAATAATACCGTGTTTATTATGTTAAGCAATTTCCTACAATAATTTTAGGTTTATTCTCTTGTTGACAAATTTAATAATAATTCATCAATCAGAAATAGATTTGCTTGTGCTTAATTTGGGTAACCTACAAAAGTGTACGTTTAAAAAAAACTATGTTGCAAAGATGCTGTTGCTTTACGTAATTATAATTTATTTTAATTTTTTGGTACTAGATTAAAAATTTCAGTTTGTAAATTTTAGTAGAAGTTAGAACCAAGTCCAATTTATTTAGCAGATTGTGTATTGAATTAAATAGTTATCAATCTGTATGAGTTTGTTGTACTTTTGCGATAATCTTTTATAAATGTAATGTTGAAACCATAGCCCCCAAAATCAATATGTTTACTATTTATTTTACATATTATTTCGTGCTTGCGCTTTACGTATAAGTAGAAAACTATTAACTTTTGGTTTTACGTATAACAAATTAATTAATTAATTGTAACAACCCTCTAGATTAATGTTAATAGATCTTATGTGGACTGTAATTATTTGCTAGTTAGTATGATCTGGACGGTAATCTCTTTACTACAACCATAAGGAACTTTTCAAAGAACATATACTTATTTTTTTTATTTGACAATGACAATTATTTATTCTTAGTTTCTTGGTTACTAAACTTAAATTTTTTTATTTAAATATTTATTTTAAATACAAATTCGAAACACTAGTTTCAGTAATTGTACAATAATTATACTGAATTGCAGTTAATGAATTTAGCTAAAAGACAATAAGTAAAATGTGTGTCTTGCGACATCTCGTGTAAACATTCACACGTATGAATAGTATAAACTAAGAAAAATGCCAACAGTTAACTGTAACGGCATGTGTGTGTTAAAGTGCAAAGCGTGTGTACTTCTGTACAAGTTATCTTGGCTTTATCGGTAACGTGTGTTACAAGCATTAAAGCTATCGCGTAGATAGCGCTTTGCACTTTAACACACACTTGCCGTTACAGTTAATTATTGGCATTTTTCTTAGTCTAAAAGACAATGTATGTAAACTTGAATCAAAAAAAAAAAATTTAACTCTAAGAATACAAGAAAAGGATACGTAACTAATAACTACACTCATGATATCTCATGTGAACTGTGAGCTGTTCGGTAACACACAAATACGATGCACTAACCGTTTCAACACTTTCCCATCTGCAATTATTATGCATGATGAAGTTCAACAACGCGTTCAAGACGCCACTGAGATATAGGAAGATCTTCTTCTTGTATAAGGAACACTGAATCTAAATTGAGGAAATCTGGTAATTTTTGCAAAAATTTCTGCCTTTTTGGTATTTAGGTACCAACTCACGACTTCATCGACGACAAAATGTTGAGTCATTTGTTGCGCTCGTTAGTAAACTGATAAGCGATTTGTTGCAATTGAGAGAATATTAGACTCAGGTATGGAACTTAAGGCTCGACCAATTAAAAAGTGGCCTGGAATAAGAGAGGAAATGTCCTCAGGATCGGAAGAGAGCGCTGACAATGGTCTTGAGTTGAGAATTGCTTCTATAATAGTTAATCTTCAAACCTTAACTTTGCGTTTCTTAATATACGGCGTAAAATCTAATTTGACAGATTTGATTGAAGTTTCCCATAAACCCCTTTCATGAGACGATCTTGGGTTAATGAAGTTCCATTGTATTGATTTGTTATGTACATAGTTAATAGATTCTGAGTTATGTAAAACTCCAAATAATGAATCTAATTTTGAGTTTGCGCCTTTAAAATTTGTGGCATTGTATCTAGTTATAGATTTTGGGGGTCCCCTTTGTGCTATAAAACGTTTTAACACGTTTAAGAATGAATCAGTAGTTAACGAAGTAACCAGTTTTAAATGAATGGCAGAAGTAGCCATGCATTACCCATTAGGAGGTGATGTGTAATTGGTTTTGCTTAAAAACAACTTATACAACGTCGTATAATACTTTTAATATAGTTTACACTGCCCATGGGCCAAAAATGTTCTCTAATACAAGACAGAAGTAAGTTCAGTTTCATACATGTTTATTTGCTACTTCAATTTAACAATTTTTATAGCTTAATCCTAAATGACAAAAAATACTTAAATAACCCCATTGGATCGGCTTTCAACTTTAGAGTTTCCTCGTCCGTTTATTTCCGATCCTCTGGGCTGACAGTTCATTCTAGCTTAACCTAAGATGACATACTTCGGCCTCTTGTGCCTTGGCATGTCATTTACATCGTAATCCCAAAACCGCGTTATGAGTGGGTTGGGGTGGGCCGCGATGTGGGTGCGAAGTCTGCTATCTTAGGGATTTGAAGTTCGTGATGAAGACGATCGTTGCGGAAAAAACAGAGGGCGTCTGCGATGATGCGGAGAATCTTGTTTTGAAGAACCTGCAGTTTCGTCGTGTGGGTTTTGGCAGCGTAGAACCAGGCTTCTGCTGCATCCATCATGGAGGGGCGGATTACCATTTTATAGATGAGTAGCTTGTTGTCGATGCTGAGTTGGCTGTTGCGGCATAACATCGGGTAGAGATTTGCCAATAGCGCGTTGGCGGTAGTCAGTTTCTGGACGATGTGCGTTTTCCAAACCAACTTCTTGTCTAGGGTCAGGCCGAGGTATTTAACCTCGTTTACCTAGGAGATGTCGTCGCCATTGATGTGCAGTCGGCGTGCGGGCTCGATATTTCTTCGGCTGAAGAAGATCGCCGCGCTTTTGGAAGCGTTGACTTTGATCTGCCAATCTTCGTACCAGGTGCCTAGAGAATCCAGCGCGAGTTGAATCCGTTTATCTTTGGGATGTCGGCCGTGAAGATGTTATAGAGCATTTCGTGGATCGAATTTTTACGGCAAAGGATCGTTTACGTAAGGAATTGGCGATGATCTGCGTCATTGAGGTGGAGATGCCGAGACGGTGCATCTTATAGAGCAGGCCGCGATGCCAAAATTTGTCGAACGCTTTCTCGATGTCGAGAAAAACTCCTCCGGTGACATGGCGGTGGTTGAAGCCTTCTGTAATTTGCTCTACTACGCGGAGACCCTGTTGGACTGTGAAATGTTTTCTGTGAAAACCGAACTGTTCTGACGGGATGAGTTGAAGATCGTCGACCTGTTCCTGTAAAGACAGAAGTAAGTGAGCACCTCCGTGTAAGATCTCTTTATGATAATTCTCTATCACAAATTCTGTAAAATGATGACCCTTTGGTAATAATAAAGAGTGCCTTTTTTCCAAAGAAAATGTTGAATATGATAGTCGACTACCGACGCGGAGATATCTTTCTTTATCTAGAACAAGAGTGTTGACATAATTTAGTCAAAGTATTTAAAGATTTTAAGCTTTTTATTAACAAAACTCCAGTTAATTTTTCCGACAATTATACATGAATCTGAGCACATAAGCAATTACTTTTTTAAGTTTTTCCAATGTGGAAAATCTCTTAAATATTGCGTCTGCAAATGTAGTTGTGGAAAAATTTGTATTAATTAATGTAAGAGAATTCTTAAGTTCCTTGTCTCCAATATGAACGGAAATATAATCAAAGTAACATTAAAATTCTTTTTTTTAAAAGAAGTCTGGCCCATGAAATCACAAACAATTATTTAAGTAGTCGCACTTAAGCCCCTTGAAACAAGATCAGCAGAATTGCTTGAGGTAGTTATATGGTGCCAATTTTGAATGTTAGTGCATTCCTGAATTATAACAATTAGATTAGCCACGAAAGTCTTGTACTTATTCGGGCTGGATTTTATCCAGCTCAGAACAATGTTAAAGTCTGGTCAAAGAAAGACTTTATTAAGTTGTATATTAAAGATTTCAATGGCTTTGCAACTCCAACTTGCTAGCAATACTGCAGCGCATAATTGTAATCGCTGAATTGAAATGGTGCTCAACGGAACAATTCAAGACTTTGCGAGTATAAAATTAGAGAAGATTTTGCCAAACGATTTAAAGGAGCATAGGTAGAAGCAACAACCATATCCCAGGTTACTGGCGTCACAGAAACCGTGCAATTGTACTTCCGAACATTTAGAAGGAATAAGACATCGCCTTACCTTGACGTTCTTTAACTCTGATAACTGTGTCTTAAAACTTAACTCTAAAGGTATATGGGTTCATCCCAATCAAGTTTAGATTGCCATAATGATTGTATGATCAGTTTTCCTTGATCTGTAACTGGTGAAAAAAGGCCTAAGGGATTAAATATCTTAGAAATAACTGATACAAGTTTCCTTTTAGTAGGAAAAACGCTGTCCTCAGATATCTCTACTGCACAAAATTAGTCATCATTTAGGGAGTCCCAATGAAGACCTAACGTTTTTGAATCGGTGCAATCTCCAATAACAATTATCGCAAAGTCAACGTCTGTTGTACAGTTTGAAGAAAAGATTTTGGTTTTATTAGATACAAATTTTCGAATTATGAATCCGACTGAAGAAAAAATTGCAGAAACATCATTTTTGATGCAAATAGCATTTTCAATGCAGTCTGTCAATAAAAGTAAATCATCCATATAAACATTTTTTGAGATAACTTCGCTAGCCTCTTGATAAGAATCTTTATTTAATTCTGCAAGATACAGCAAGCAGTGCGTTGCCAAGTAACTGGCATCTGCAGTGCCGTAGGTGATGGTGTTTAAACGAAAAATTGAAAGATTTTGTTGTGCGTTTTCTCCCCATAGAATGTGTTCGAATTTTTTAAACTCAGAGTGTACGTTAACCATACGATACATTTTTGCAATATCTCTACACACGATAACTTCATAAGCACGAAAACGTAACAACACATGCAAAAGATTATCTTGGACTTGAAGACCTACAACTTGAAAGTCATTGACTGAAAGTACAGAATCAGATTTGGTGCTAGAGTCAAAGACTACAGGTAATTTAGTTGTTAACAATTATAGCATAATGCGGATAGAATTGTGGTGGTATAGTTTGTATATTGACAAGCCCATCAGTGGTGTCGACAAAAAAAGAGGAAAAACGGAAGCATTCTTCTTCGACAATTTTAATCATATGACCTAACTTTTTGTACTCCGACATAAATTTTGAGTACTCGTAGGGTTTTTACGTAATATTTTCTTTAGTTTAAGATTTGATTCCTCAGTTTGAACAATTGTATGACAACTAAAAACACTACTCTCATAATTACAGTTAGTTTCTAAGTGAAGCAGCAGTCTAAGTAAATCGCCAGATACTACCCAACCTAACAAAGTATTTTGTAAAGTCGGCATACGTGCTTCTAAAGATATTTTTTCAGGAAGCAGTAATTTGTAAAACATAGAAGATCCGAGAAGCAGATCAATGTTCCCTGGCTCATTGTAAGAATTATCTGCGAGATGCAAATTAGGAAGAATAGAAAGAATATTACTGTCAATTCTGACTGCGGGCATTTTATTCGTAATTGTGGGAATTATCAACCAATCAATAGTTGTCTTGAAATTCTTTGACTTTGATTGGATTTGAACAGAAGCATATTTCGAATAGCTTGAAATAGTACTGTAAACTCCTGTTAAAGTAATATTAACTGTTTTGTAAGGTGAGTTGAACAATTCTTGTAAGTTCTTAGTAATAAAATTGTTTTGGGCAACTGTGTCTAATAGTCCTCTAACGGTAATACTATTACATCCGCTGATAACATTAACATGGACTGTAGACAGCGACACTTCAGAACCTTTAGAAAATCCACAAATAATATTGTTATTTTCAGAAGTAGAAAGAGTAGCTTTCTCTAGAGTTGTGGAAGAACTAGAATCTTTTGTTGGGTTATCAGAACTAGAAACAGTTGAGTTTTTCAGACACAATAAATGTTAGTTGACTTATAGCTGTGTTGAAAACAAACCTTTACTTTGTAAAATCTTGCTTTTACCGACATACTTAAAAAAATGAACAGTTATTTAAAAAAATGTTTACTCTCAAGGACTCAATTGTGACTCTTTATTTAGTTTAGGAGATTTAAACAGTAAGTCAAAATGGCTGAAGATTAAGGATTTTTTGTTCCTTTAAAAGCTTTATTGCAATATCATAATTGATTTCTGTTGCCTTTAATTCGCCAATAACTTGTTTTGCTGCACCTTTTAACAAATTTTTTAAATATAGAAATGTTTTACTTAACTTTGGTTTTAAACCAACCAAAGCTTCAAATACTTCAAAAAAGCTTCGAAACGCTTACTGTGCTCCATCGAAACTGAGTAATGATATAATTAGAAGTTTAACGTCATCTAAACGAGAAGAGTTAAATGAATTATGTAAACTTGTTGGAGTAATTTTATTAGATAAAATCTAAGTTTTGTTCTCTATCACAGTTTCTGCGGAAACTTTTAATTGCGTGTAATTACGCCTAAATTCATTGGGCGACGAAAGATCGCCCAATTCTAATTCGACTGTTCTGCAATCCATTATAAAATTAGAATATTTTTCGAAAAGAAGATTAAAAATACATAATTCTGATTGAACTTGTTTACTTAATGTACTCAAAAATTTGCGCCTCTTTTAATAATTCTCGAAAATACTCGTATGACTCAATAATGTGTTAATCTTTTACAAGTAAAGATTTATTTATTCTTGTTTTTATTTTTGGGTGCCATCGCAATCAAACCTAAATATTTAAAGTGAATGCACAGCGATGTATCTGGTTTGCAAACTTCAAATGCGAAACTTTAATAAGTACTTTGTGTTTAAGAAACACGAATACAATGTCAAAGGTAAATGAATTTACAATTATGCACGTTTTAAAAAGTGGAATCCCCAAACTGTAACAATTTAAACTTTAAATTCTTTAAAGCAAGAAATTTTAAATATTAATTTGCAAGCTTAGTATAATTATTTAAATACCTTTATTTCATTTGTGACATTTAGGTATACGGGTCATCGGAATAAATGAAATGTCTTTTGTACCAGTTTTCAATATACGTAGAAATGTCTTCCGTCTCTGCAGTTTGCTGGGGCATTTTCTAGTGAAAGAATCCGGCTCGTAGAACCAAATGGATTAATGATAATGGATCTTGTGTGGACTGTAATTATTTGCTAGTTAGTATGATCTGAACGGTAATCTTTTACCACAATTCTAAGGAACTTTTTAAAGAACATTTACTTATTTTTTTATTTGAGAATCACAATTATTTATTTATAGTTTCTTAGTTACTAAACATAAATTTTTTGTTTAAATATTTATTTTAAATCCAAATTCGAAACACCTAAATTTATTTATTTAATTTTTTTTATTTATTAAACCAAAAATTAATTCTGTTTTTAGGAGTGATAATTTTAGAATTTATTTTGAATACAATTTTTTTTAATTTAATTTTTCGGTTTCGTTTAAAATGTAAGTGACATATTGTAATATGTCCTTAATTTCAACTAGGAACGATGATACATCCCTGTACCTCCAATTGTCCCGTTAATGAGATTACCGCCCAAAACCGTATGTATCTGTTACAGACCGTTGAAAGCCAGAGTGGTTTAAGTCAATAAATACTGTTTTGAGATTTGAGGACCTAAGTTTATAATTTCGGTGAAAAATTATCTAATTAAAATCTGAAAAGTTTCCGCAAAATTTGTTGAGTCAAGATATTACCTTAAATTTGTAGAAGAAGAGAATACGATTTTTTTTCGATTTTAGTACATTTTTTAATTTTTTTTTAATTAGACCACTATACCTTTTAACATTTCGCAGAATTATATACACATTCATTATGATTAGAGTGCCGAGATAACAAATTTATAATTTAGGTTCTTTAATACAAGTTTTGAACGAAGCAAGTGTTAAACAAATTAAACAAAAAACCTAGTCTTTTCTTAGCCTGGCTTTGAGGGAACCCATATCTTCAACATTACTGTCCTCAATTAAGTCTCTGAAGTAATATTGATGAACAGGGGGAATAACTTGAAAAGTTTTTTCACATTCTTCTTCTTTTTCTTATTTACTGGCAGTGAAGCTTCGTACAGTGGATCTAACTAAATTCTACTGAAATTTTGTGGTACACCTTTTCGTTTTGGAAGCGGGTTATTAACCTCAAAAGGAAAATCATCATTAAGAATTTTCTTATAAAATATCTTGAAATGCTGATTTTTTTTTCAAAATGTAACCATTACATTCTTAACCAGGAGATGGAGAGTATTGTTTTCCTTTATATTTCTACCTTTTACAGGTTGTACCAATGATTTTCTAAAAAAAAAATTTTCTTTGTGCCATTTCACAAACTGTAAATGGTTTCATAGACCTCCACTTTTTTATTATTGTGTACCAATCTTCTGGTACACATTTTACACTATATTTTAGAATACTGTTCTATTTGGCCAAAATTACGATCCTCCGGCAAGAAAGAATGACCAGAAAGCATAAATTTATGGTCTATTACCTGAGCATCGGTATCTGCTAAGAGCCTGAGCCAAAACAAGCATTGCTTAAAATTTCGATTTTGTCCACCACATGCATCGCTGTATGCAATAATGTGAGCTGATTTTCCTGCATTTTTCTTACGGATGCATGATTCTATTTCCTGAAATCCTCGTGATGCAGTTGTTTCGTACCATAGTACATGAATACATTTTCTTCTTCACCTAGTTCATGTATGCCAAGGTTGTAAACATACATGTTTTTTTGTAATAAGCGGTGGAGCATGTCAATGTAGGATATGCCAACGCTTTTTTTAGATCAAAGGTAAAGACATAAACTTAACCCTTATTCGAAATAGAAAGAAACCAATCATTCGTCAAACTTCTTGCATTCTCAGCTTTACGCAAGTGCAAGGTGTACTGAGTATTTAAATTTATTTTCTTCTGTTCAACAGTCTTACAACTCGGTTTCATTTTGAACAAGTCGCACTTTACACAAGTATCCTTTAAAGGGACGTGGATGTGAAGGTAAAAATCGCAATAGAATATATGCCTATACGTTGCTTCTGAAACTGTATTTACTCTTTCCAGTTCACATTTTTCTTTGTACAAAATGTACATTAACCTTGTTATGTTCAATAGGGAATCCAAGTATTTTCTGTTAGGATTGTGATTTCGTGTAGGTATAACAGAACTGATAGGCAGAAAAGTAATATATGTGATTGCAAACATATTGTACCCGATCTTCTGAAGTTTTATTCACTGGTTCATATTTATATTTCCCCCGTAAATCTTCGAGTGGAGATGAGACTTGTGCACGTTTCAGCGCTCTCTGTAGACGACCGTTTGATATTTGAAACGTTTGTAAAAAATACTCTTTACAAACATTTTGTGAGCTTACAATATTAACATAATACAAATTTGTTATATTTTTTTGAGCCCTACTTTGGTTTTTGGACGATGTATTTTTATCTCACTTTGTTTAACCAAATCACATAAAAAAGTATCCTGTGAAGAAAAGTTTTTGATTTTCCAGAAATTCTCGAAAACATTTTTTGTATCATGTTCACTTACGAGGATATATTGAAAAATTCTTAGCCTACTATAGAACCAAACAAAATGTCAATGTCAAAATATATTATTACTCAACATATTCTCCTCTTAATTGGATACATTTATTACAGCGAACCTGCAACGTCAATTTTTTCTTCTTGCTCTGCAAACCAGACCTCCACAGCTTCTATTACCTCCTTGTTGGAAGAAAATGTACGACCTTTTAAACTTTTATTCAGTTCAGGAAAGAGGTGATAGTCAGACAAAGCCAAATCGGGTGAATAAGGGGGTGTTCTAGTAATTCAAACCCTAAATCACGAATTTTTGCATGGCAACATGAGATTTGTGTGCAGGGGCGTTGTCCTGCAAAAACAAAACACATTTAGATAGCTTTCTGCCTCTTTTCTCTTTAATATTTTCCCGTAGAGTGGTCAGTAATGTCGAATAGTAATCTCCAGTTATTGTTCTACCCTTATCCAAAAATCAATCATGATTACTCCATGGCAATCCCAAAAACTGAAGCAAGAACTTTTCCAGCAGATTTTTGGACACGAAACTTCTTAGGTCTTGGAGAACCAGAGTGTCGCCATTCCATCGATTGTTGCTTTGTTTCTGGATCGTAGAAATGTACCCAAGTCTCATCCATAGTAACAATTCGGTTTAAGAAGTCTACATCGTTTTCAAATCGAGCACAGATCGAACGCGATGCTTCTACCCTTGCACGCTTTTGGTCAACATTCAAACATTTGGGGATCCATTTTGCAGCAATTTTCTCATGTCCAAATTGACGTGAACCATATGATGAACGCGTTCGTATGAAATATTCAGTGCTTCAGATATCCGTTTTAGCCCAATTCGACGGTCTGATAAAATCATGTCATGAACTGCATCGATATTTTCGGGGACTGACACAGAAACTGGCCTTCCCGATCGGTCATCATCTTCAATGGAAAATTTACCTCTTTTGAAGCTTGCATTCCAATTTTGACGGTCGCATACGAAGGACATTGATCACCAAGGGTATTAAACATATCTTCGTAAATCTGCTTACCTCTTAACCCTTTTAAATACAGGTACTTGATGATGGCTCGATACTCCAATTTTTCGATTTTCACAATTTCGGTGGACATCTTTTTTTATTTAATTTATTGCGTGACTCTGGTTTACTTTTTGACGTCAAACTTTACAGTGACACTTCTAATAAGTTATTGTTCGTTGCTATAGTAACGCAATATTTTGTTTATGCAAGGAACTGGTCTAGGCTAACTAGATATCAATACATCCTCGTATTCTAGCAAAACAATTTTTCTTGCATTTGCAGTCAGTGTTGTGGAAACATTTAGCAGGTACCACTTTCTTCAATGTACTTACATACTCTTCTCCTAAATTTCTATCTCACTTGCGAATAGGTTTTACGTGTTTTCCAGGTTCCCTCAAACTTTTGCTGCCTTTACGTTTTGATCTATTAATAATAATGGAACATAGAGAGGGATCTCACCTGGCGTTGTTGCAGTCAATTTATCATTTTGAGTTTTAGGTTTCTCTGGGTTCTTTCGGGAGTAAACCGGTTTTCGGTACCTTCAGACTTAATTTAAACCAACTTAAGTTTAGTGTAATTGTAATTGCTTTTATCTTTATGTTTATACCCTGGAAGAATGGAAAACTATTATGAAACATTACTAACAGAAAACAGGCTTGAATTCATTTGTAAAGAAATATTCTTCCGCAGACAGTCGTATCGAGCGGTTCTGATTAGCGCGTATCGCTTATCGACATATGCAATATAAATATATACACATTATAACTTTCATTTTGTGTGTATTGGCTATAAAATATTAAAATTTTAATTAAAATATAATGTCGGCAAACTGTGGCGTGTGTAACGGGCATTGTGAAGGCACTAGTGACTTAATTAAATGCGCGGGTACATGTGAAAAAATTTTTCATTTAAAGTGCGTTGTGAACAAATTTCACGACGCATTGAAAACTCGTGACCAAAAGAAAAAATGGTATTGTAATGATTGCAAACAAAATAAAGGCCCAAGCACATTCAGCCAACCTGAGGAAAATGATACTACAACGCTCACTAAAGAGTTCTTGGTTAATCTTATAGACACATTTAAAAAGGAAGTATTCAATGAATTGAAGTCACATTCAAACCAGTTACAAGAATTCAAATCAGCTCTGGAATTCTTGTCTACAAAAATTGACGAAGCTAACAAGGCTGTCGATGAAATTAAAAGTCAATATAAACAAATTATTCGCGAAAATCAAGAATATAAAGCTCAAAATGTGCAATTAAATCAGAAAGTAATAAATCTAGAAAAAAAGTACGTGAAATTGAGCAGTTCTCGCGTCGAGAGAATATAGAAATAAGCGGGATACCAAAACCATAGGCGAAGACGTGAAGAGTATTTTGCACGACGTTGGACAAGCTATCGGGCTGGAACTGAAAGAAAATACTGTAGTTGCTGTGCACCGAGTTCCGACCTACAATAAAACAAGAACACCACCACTCATAGTTAGGTTTACCACCAGAGACCAAAAGAATGAATGGCTTCAAGCGTACAAGCAGAAGAAAACCTTGATGGCTGTGGATATAAACAAAAACTTTCCCAAAACCAAAATTTTCATTAGCGATCACCTTACCCCTGAAAACAAAATGCTTCTTCGTCAACTTAAAGATGCTTGCAAACAAAAGAGCATTAAGTATGTCTGGTGTAAAGATGGAAATTTTTTCGTGAAAAAATCTGACGGAACAAACAGCATTAAGGTAATTTGTGTTGATGACCTGGAAAAAATTAACGGATAAGAGCACGGAATAAGGAAGAAAAATAAGCGAAAATAAGTGAGAATAAAATTTTGTTTTATCTTTTTATTGTTGTTTACTTTAAAATTATTTTTGAATTAACCGTAAAATTAAGTCAATTAAAAGATTATGACTGTATTGTTATTATTTTAATTTTTTTTTTTTCTCTGTCTTATTCATAAAACGCAACGTACAATTATGCAAAACGAAACAAACACTCAACTTTGTAACAATTTAGATAACTGTATATTTGATAAAGAACATAATGATATAGGATTAATACATGTAAACATACGTAGTTTGAGGAAAAACTTTAACTTATTCTTAGGTCTGTTTAAAAATCTAATTGAATCAGGTAGAATTAATATAATTGCAATGAGTGAAATTTGGATAACAACGGCAGAACTGCAATTTTACCAAATTCCGGGATACTCCTGTATTGCATGCTGTAACGAATCTTATAGAGCAGGTGGATCACTCGTGTATGTAAACAACAGCATACGAGTAACCCGTGTCACATGCAGGCTAGAATCAGCTGATTGTACGGTCGTAGAATTTAACATAAAGAAAACTCAATTCTCGCTTGCTGTTGTTTATAGATTACAGGCGCTTAACCCTAAACGATTTATTGATGAATTACCTCAACTGATAGCCCTATTAAAGTCTAATTCTATTATTATTGGCGACCTTAATATTAATATTTCGAATGACTCTAAAGACTCTGAAAAGGATAATTATCTATCAACCCTGTATAACAATGCGTTCATTCCGTTGTTTAACATACCTACTCGTGTAACGCAAACTGCACAAACTTGTATAGATCATATTTTAGTACGATATCGAAACTACAATTGCTTTAAAAGTGCTATCTTTGACATAGGAATATCAGATCACCATGCAATCGGGTTAACATTCTTAAACGATAAACATAAAATTACACCGATACATAATGATAAAAACGTTTCCAGTACGACAAAAACTATCGACTTTAAAAAACTAATTGATGACTTGTGTAATGTAAATTGGAACAACTTAATTCAAAATAACAATATTAACAACAGTTATAATAATTTCCTAATAAAACTTCTAGAATGCATAAACGCAAATACAAAAGCTACAGTTGTCAGTAAAAAATTAGCGGTAGCTATGCAAATCAGCCCATGGATGAACAACGAGCTACTAAAACGTATAGACACAAGAAAACGACTCTATAAGCAATCAATAAACCGACCTTATGATCTAAATTTTCAAAATTATTTTTACGTTTTAAAAATAAACTCATAATAGATTTAAGCATTAGAAAATCCGAATACTACGCAAAGCTCTTTCATAGCTGCGGTAACCGCTCAGCGGATCAATGGCGTCTAATAAACAAGATCTTGGGCAAGAAAAAACAAGTAATTACTAAAATCGTTCTTAATAATGGTCATGTACTAGTGCATAGTCAGGATATTGCAAACAAATTTAACAACTACTTTTCTGAAACTCAGTTCACTTACCAAAATTTAGGTCGATCGGATAACCTTTTAACAATCTTCAAAGACAAAATCATTCAATGTTTCTAGGGCCTGTGGATAGTAATGAAGTCCAATATACAGTTTCTAGTATGCAAAGTAAAAAGTCTTCCGGAATTGACAACATTAATGTAATTCTCTTAAAAAAAATTATCCACGTCATATCGGAGCCACTGGCAAAAATAATTAACATAAGTTTTAACACAGGAATATTTCCTACTGATTTGAAGAAATCAATTGTGGTCCCTATATTCAAAGGTGGGAATCCTGATTCAATTGAACAGTACAGACCTATCGCACTTCTATCTATTTTCTCCAAAATATTCGAAAAACTTTTGAAAACAAGATTTCTCAGCTTTCTTGAATCTAAAAACTTCTTTTCGACTAAACAGTTTGGCTTTAAAAAAGGAAAAAACACTGAAGATGCTATTGCAAAATTGATGCACATAGTTTATACTAGTCTGAACTCCAACAACAAAGTCTCATGTTTGTTCATAGATTTTAAAAAAGCCTTTGACTTAGTTCGACACGATTATTTATTAGCAAAATTGCAGTTAGCTGGTATTAGGGGTATTGTACTTAATTGGTTTCAAACATTTTTGGAAAATAGGCAACAGCAAGTGCGTATCAAAGACTGTCTAAGTGACATGAAATTAATTAACATTGGTGTTCCGCAGGGTTCTGTTCTCTCTGCAGAACTGTTCTCTTTTTTTATAAATGACCTTTTGAAGGAATCTTTTCGTGGTGAAATCATAGCGTTTGCCGATGACATTGTCCTTTCTTACACTTCAGAAAGTTGGGAAACAATTAAAGATTCGCTCATCTATGATTTGGCATTATTGAGTAGTTGGTGTTCAAAAATGCAATGGTAGTAAATGTCTCAAAAACAAAAATTCTAAACTTTGATTTAACTGGATTTAGCTTTGATAACCATTTTAATTTTCACAATCAGTGTTTGAATTTACAAAACTGCAACTGCGAAATAATTCAGGAAGTAAAAGAAATAAAATACCTAGGAATTATACTAGATAGCAAAATTACATGGAGAAACCATATAAATAAATTGCACGCTGATATTAGAAAATCAATCCCAACGTTTTATTTTTTAAGAAATATGTGTGATTCTAAGTGCTTGAGAATGTTATATTTTGCTCTAATTAATTCACGTCTGCAGTATGGGACTGAATTCTGGGGAGGTACATATGATACACTTATAAATAAGGTATTTACAACACAAAAGTATTTTGTTAGGATAATGTCCCGTAAACACAAACGAGAACATACGAACAAACTTTTTAAACAATTGTACATTCTTCCCATAAGAAATCTCTTTATTTTCAAAGTTCTAAGGGCATTCTTTAAAAGGAGTGGTAATCGTGGAACAGAAAATTTATTCTATGAAACGCGAAGCTCTTTACATCGTACATTTCGAAGACCTAAAGTGAAAAAGTCCTTTTTGCAAAAACATTTCTGTACCTTGGACCAAAATGTTTTAATCTCCTTCCTGACAATATAAAACAGACAAACAATTTTAGAATATTCTCAAAAAAAGTAAAAGACTGGATTATTCACATTGATGACCTCCATTGCTTATTGTCTACAATCTCTTAACGATCACACCTGGTTTAATTATATGTTTATCACTAATATTAACAAAAATACACGCCGCAGGAGCCGCCTATATTTACCCTATGATTTAATGGAAGAATAAACCAAATTAAGTTTTAATTTTATGTGAGAAATTGAAATAACCATCACTTACTGGCAAAAGATGGTTATTTATATTTCCATGCTATTTATTTATATGTAGAACTTTGTGTATAAATTTTTGTGGAAATAAATTACATTACAAAATAAATGAGAAGACGCAAAAAGGGAAGAAATAATCATGGAAAGATTACAAGAAAATTTAAAAACAATAAAAAATGGAAGAGCAACTAGACCGGGGATATCACAGTAGAAATGGTTAAAAATGGAGGTACAATCCTGTGGAAGAGAATAACGAACTTAATTAATAACTGTCTATCGAAAAAAGAACATCTACTAAATAAAAAAAAATTATATTTTATCGATATATAAGAAAGTAAATAGAAAAGACCCTAATAATTATTGGGGTAATATGGGTCATAAACACAATGAGTAGGTTATGCGGTAAAATAGTACAAAATAAATACAAATTAATGAAAAGATATCTGAAAACCAAAGCGGATTTACCCCAGGCCGTTCGTGTACGGATAATTGATTCATTTAACAACAACTGATAGAAAAAATAATACGAAAAAACGATGAAATACACATGAGATTTATTGATGTTAGAAAGGCATACGATAGTGTACATACCTAAAAGCAGATTATGGTATGGCCTAAGATCAGTAGGTATAAAAGAAGGGATAATAAGAACAATAAAAGAACTATACTATAAAAATATAGGATATATGGAACAAGGATGTTATCTATCGAAACCTACGACAAGGGTGCTGCTTGTCACCAATCTTGCCCTGAGAACAGTAGGGATACAAGAAGGGATGATAAGAACAAAAAAGAACTATAAGATAAAAATGTAAAATATATGAAACAAGGGTGCTATCTATCGGAACGACAAGG
Organism: Abscondita cerata; assembly: GCA_030710515.1. Taxonomy (NCBI): domain Eukaryota; kingdom Metazoa; phylum Arthropoda; class Insecta; order Coleoptera; family Lampyridae; genus Abscondita; species Abscondita cerata. The sequence continues at coordinate 333,005 of JALBCR010000951.1, forward strand.
GTGCTGCCTGTCACCAATCTTGTTTAGTATATTTGTAGATATTGCCTTAAAAAATGAGTCCGTACATGTCAAATCATGGGCATCTCCATAAACGACAAATACTTGCTATCGTTAAATTTTGCAGATGATCAAGCACTATTAACACAAGATGCATTTGATATGGAGTATGTACTAATGAGATTATATATTATAGAGAATACCAAGAATAGGGATTAGAGGTAAGCGTTGAAAAGACGGAATATATGGTTATGAACTCGGAAATAAAATTTAATGTTTTAATTAGCAACAATACATATGTTAACAAAAATGGTGTAACGGTTTCAGTTTACACATATATGGAGTCAAATAGATGACGCTAAAAAAAGTACGGATCGGTGTATCGTAGTAGGTTTGGAGAAATAAATTGTTTAGATAGAACAGCAGCTTCCCGGCGTTGTCTTAGAGGGAAGGGGGGATTCTTAGGAAGGTCGAAGAAATAAACCGCTGTCCTAACAAGGCGCCACCTGCTGGATAAGAGAGACAAATGAAACTGACCAACAGAAGATCAAAAGATTTCACTTAATCCTAGTACGAAATACACTATATCAAACAAATTGACAACAATAATTAACCGTAAAAAAAAGACAGACAGTCGGATGTCGTCACATATCCTTAAGCAGTAATATCGCTTAATAATAAACAAACTATACAAATAACGCACCGGATATAGAGGTAAGCTCCAAAAAGACAAATCGTAGTGTTAATGTTTAACTTGAGTACTAACTGATAGGAACACTCGGTGTATGTAACATTATTTACACACGGAAAATGTATCTGTTCGAATATGCAACGACACTTGCGATTAAAGGAAACTTATAATTAATATAGCGGGGTGAGTACCTCCCGCAAACCTAAAAGGCTTTTTGACTTTGCGACAACCGTTTAAATTGAAGTACACAAGCCCGTATTGAGCCGATTAAAATATCTAAGTTGTTGAGCGTACCACCGAATATGGTTTTACTTAGAGGTAAAAGTTAACGCCGTTTTATGTCGTATGTACTGAGCTTCACACTCACAAGCAGTAAATACAATAACTTAAATACTAAAACTTAGCTACGTTTAATGTAAACGAAGTTCCGAGATTAAGATTGTACAGCTGCCGACAATATCGACAGGTTCTCGAATGTACGATAGAATTGTTCTTGGGGAAGGTGTTCGGAAAGAACTGGAAGGTGTTAAGCTCCTTTGTTTAAACCATAATAAATAGACATCCCTTTGATTGGCAGACGCAGTACCTACAGATTGCCTCCAGCTGTCTGACGTAGCTACTGGTGATGCGGTATTTTATAAAAAGGAGATGTTTCAATTGGCCACTGGAACACAAGTCCAGGAAGTTATCCAGAAACGAAATAAAGACAAAGAGGATGAGAAACGTAAATTCTAGAAAGACCCATGTGGCTTTTAATAATTGCACACGGAAAAAAGAGAAAAGAATGAGTACTTACGGTAGGTTTAGACGAATAAAACTTAACCAACTGTTATTAGAAATTTTTTAACTCATTACAAATTATTAGCGTAGTTTTATTTAACCATCTTCTAAATCTAACAGTTTTAGCAAGAAGTAAGTAGTTACAAAATGTCGGGTCTCGTTTCGGAAAGGAAAATAGATAACCAATCAAAAATTCGCAAAATGCGCGCCAAATATATTCCGACACAAGATGACCCAAAAGATATTATTCACATGTAGCACACTGGAAAGAAATAGAGCGACCACGTAGATCCTGGAATGAACGTATGCGGCAAGCCTTGAGAACAAGATTATCTCTAATATTATCTCTTTGTTTAATAAGCTTCTGTATTGACTAAATCTAGACCAGTATGGTTGACTGACAATGTAAGGTTCATGATGTCTTTAAGAGATAAAGCTTTTAACCGAATTTAAAAAATTATTATAAATCCTTACGTAATTTAGTATCGCTATCAATCAAAAAAGAGAAAAAAGCATACCTTAACTACAAACTTGGGCAAACCAAAGATACTGGGAAAGTTTTGAGTAACTTAGAGGTTCATAATACAAAAAAATATAGAGAAATCCCTGAATTTCTTTGTGATGCAAACAAAATTAACGATTATTTTATCAACTCCATGCAAGGTATTGACTATATTGATCCTAAACTATTTGAATTGTATGATCCTGCCCTAGAAGTAGAAGAAAATGACAGATTTAAATTCTCTATTATAGATTAAGAGAAAACATATCGAGCGATATTATCTATAAAATCTAAAGCAGTTGCCTTTGATGACATTAATTCAGTTATGATTCATCTGTGTTGTCTATTCTTGTTGCCATATTTCACGCATATTGTTAACTGTTGTCTATTGGAAGGTATTTTTCCTGATGCATGGAAGATTGCATTAATAATCCCTATTCCCAAAAAAAGTTCGCCAAAAGAATTAAATGATATCTGTCCTATCAGTATACTTCCTGTGTTGTCAAAAGTCATAGAAAAGATCATGAACAAGCAGATTCAAAGCTATTTAGACAAAAACAACTTACTTTCTAATACACAGTCGGGTTTTCGTTCTTGCTACAGTTGTAAAACAGCTTTATTAAATGTAGTGGATGATGTAATTGCTGCCAAGGATAAAAATAAAATTACAGCGTTAGTGTTATTAGATTTTTCTAAGACTTTTGACACCATTCATCACGATATACTAACAATTATTTTAGGCTACATAGGTTTCGATAATTCTGCTCTTTGTATATTAAACAATTATTTGTGCAATCGTAGTCAATGCGTAAAGCTTAAAGAAAATATATCTGGATTACGGGATATCAAATATGGTGTTATATTGTATATAATTTATACTCTTAAACTTTTCAGCTTTATCAGTCATTCTATTTACTATAAATATGCCGACGACACACAAATATACATGTCATTCCTTCCGAAAAACGCAGTACAAGCAAACGAACTTTTAAAGGTAGACTTATATAATTTAGCGGAGTATGCAGAATTACACTCCTTAAAAATTGATCCTATCAAGTCTAAATTCATGCTATTTGGGAATAATCTTAATATTAAATCCATACAGCCGTTTTCTTTAAAAATTAATAATATCAGTATTCCTTTATTCTGAGCAGTCTTTAAATCTAAGAATTCATTTAGATAATAGACTACGTAGACTTTATGGCAATCTTAATTTATTGTATTTCTATAGGTATGTTTTAAATATTGGTTTAAAAAAATGCTTTGTGACTCTTTGGTATTATCTCGTCTTAACTACTGTGATGTTCTTTACGGTCCCTGTCTTGATACTTCCACAAAGAGAAAAATACAAATACTACAAAATGCTTGCTTACGCTTCATTTATGGTATTAGGCGTCGCAAACATATTAGCCATAAGATAAGAGAAATTGGATGGCTAAGTATGGAAAAACGACGTTACCTCCATGCATGTGTGTTATTTCATAAAATCATTCTTACAAACAAACCTCCTTATTTAGCAAACAAAATTAGATACAGGACGGATGTACACTCCTGAAATTAAAAACTTGGACACCACAATTTCTGTAAACAAAACTTTGCACATTGTGAAGCGGGCTTAAGGGTATCATTTACAATTCTAACAGCAGGTAGTCTCAGCAGGGGTTATCTTATAGAAGGACTGTAGAATGAATCATTACACTAAGCACGTTTTAGAAAATAGGTAATTTACGTTGCTTACTTAATTTTTTTCTTTAAAGAATATATTTGAAGGTATCGCTAATTAAACACCATAGCTCGATTAATTATCGAATCAAAATTTTGTTTAGGAAATGTTTACAAAATAAAATTAGAAATAATTTTGATTTAAAAAACGTCTACAAGCAATAACTTTTAAATTAAATCAAAAAACTAAACATGGTTATTTGGGTTGACTGATTATTACTTATTTTAAATAAATCTAACCTACTAATTATTGTAAGTTATTAAAAAAAATCATTAAACTCTCTATTCATAATATTTAGTCCTTACAAAATGTATATTTTATGACGTTTCATTTTTTCTGTAGTTAATATAAAAAGTGAAAATAAAAACTAAGGCAATTCTTATTGTCAACGTATATATTTAGTTTTTGACAAGAATTTATTACATAATTATAATTAAGATACCAAGTTATAGTTTAAAATTAAATGAAAACTTTTTTTTAAATAAAGGTATTACTATATAAATAAATATAAGAAATCAATAATGGGTGTGACCTCCATTATTATTGATACATTCTTGGAGGCGTCTGCTCATTGACGCTATCAAGGTATCAATATAATTAATATTAATCGTTTCCCATGCGGTATCAATGGCTGCAATTAGTGCATTACGGTTTACTGGTATAAAATTTGGCCCTTGTTGTCTTCGGATAACAGCAAGTATTCGAGCCCAAACATTTTCGATAATGTTAAAATCTGGGCTTTTGCTGGCCAGGGTAACAGCTCCAAGTTATTTTCTCGTATCCAATTGCGCACAACCCGCGAAGTATGAATAGGGGCGTTGTCCTTTAACAACAAAATACATTATGAAAATGTTAATTCAACAGATCCCGAACTATTTTTTGAGAAAGTATAGTGAAATAAGAATACTTACTTGTTGGAAAATATAATCTTCGTCTGGATAAAACACTTCGACTGAAGGTTTCATAATAGTTTCCAAAATATCTAAATACGCAGCAGAATCAAGACGTCCATCGATAGCCCAACAAACTCCTGGACCCCGCGCGCTAACCCAACCCCACACATTCACAGAAAAATAACCACTTCGTTTTTAGGACATATGTGATTATTTTCGTAACGAGTTCCTTCCATTCTAAAAACTTTTAGTGGTTCATCGTTGCGGCTATTGAACGTTTTTCGTCGCTAAAAATCACTCGATTCCAAAATTCCAAAGGTTCGTTCACATATCGCCTTGCAAATTCCAGACGACGTCTCATATTTTCGTCACTGAGAACTTCTTTCGCAGCAGCATTATACTTCTTTATTCCCATCTCCTTTAATCTTTTTTGTGCAGTTATACGGCATCCGGGAAAATGTGTATCTGCTATAGCCCTGGAGTATGTAGCAAATGGTTGTTCTGTTACGTAATGAAACAACTCGAGATCTTGAGCACGTGTAGATACTTTAGGTCTACCACTTCCGATGGCTCTTTCCAAAGTGTGTTCAAGATTCCATTTTACTCGGTAATGCCCTACGGTGCTTTTTGGTATATCTAACATACGTGAAATTTCACGCACGCTACGGCCCGCCGCTAATTCCGAAACAATCCGCGCTTTCAAATCAGCACCGAGATGAGGTGGCATTTTCACAACACTTGAAATTTTAAACTAAAATGGAATTTACATTTCTTACTTTATTTATTGGTTCACACTATCCCTTCTCAAACAGTAGGTAATTGTTTATTTATTACATACTTCTAATGACCAATGTAACAACCCTTAGAGCAATATGACTCAAAGGAAGTAAATTAAACAAGCAAGGATATTCTATTGTTATTGAAACTTATTCATAAAGTAAAAGCCATTTCCTTATAATGCTAATGGACAGGATTTTCTTTTAAGTATTAAGATTACAATAGAGGACTTATAAACTTTCGAAAATATCTAATTATAAATATTTACACTGCAATTGCGCTTTTTCCTTAATAATTTCTTAGCAATAACATACACGTTCTTGGTTTTAAGTTGTCATAAATTTGATATGATATAAATTTGTGTTTCTAATATTACATCACAAACTAATCTTTATTCGCCAAAAATTGTTGCTTAAGTTGTAAAGCTTCGTACACACCTGAACAACAAACCGAGCAACAAACATAACAACGAACCGAAAGTCAAACAGAACGACAAACGATCTTTTATGATTTCCACAATCCGAACAACAAACGGAACGTTTGTGCTGTTCCATAATTATTTTCAGTAGTTTTCAGTTCATATATATTTATTATTGAGAAGAGAAAATTGCGGAAAACAAGAAGATAGTGCCAACCAAATTTTTACGCACAAAGAAGAGTAAAAATTATAATTTACTTCGCTTTTTTTTATTTTGGAAATTTCCCGCCCAAATGATGCTAATAGGGACATCATTTTTTTCTTGCATTCTTAAACACTGATTAATTTAAAACATTTTTCTTCTGTCAACTCCATAATATTACCTAAAACACAACAAACCCACAAAAAGGAGGACAAAAATAAATAATTTAATTCTCCCGCATAAGTTTGTTCGCCGTTTTGTTTAGATTCGTCCAAACCTGCAAACGCATTCGCGCGCATTTTCTTTGATGTCGGAGAAAAACCGACAAGTTGCGGGAACGCCGCAAACCGTTCGTGGAACAATCAGGACTTGCGAATCTGTTCTAAAATTCGTACGTAGCACCGTCCAAATTAATGTTCCGATTGCCGTTCGGTTCGTTGTTCTGTTTGTTCCTCGGTTTGTTGTTCAGGTGTGTACGAAGCTTTACAATAAGCATATTAATATGAACTATATCTTATGAAAGGAGAGTTATGTAACTATAATTAACGACTTAACGTTACGTTAGTAGATTCCATTTACTATTTACACATATTTTCTTGGAACATTCGATAATTAACTATCGGGATATGATGACCCTATACTTCGCAGGTTGTGCGCAACTGGATACAAGCAAATAACTTGGAGCTGTTACCCTGGCCAGCAAAAGCCCAGATTTTAACATTATCGAAAATGTTTGGGCTCGAATACTTGCTGTTATCCGAAGACAACAAGGGCCAAATTTTATACCAGTAAACCGTAATGCACTAATTGCAGCCATTGATACCGCATGGGAAACGATTAATATTAATTATATTGATACCTTGATAGCGTCAATGAGCAGACGCCTCCAAGAATGTATCAATAATAATGGAGGTCACACCCATTATTGATTTCTTATATTTATTTATATAGTAATACCTTTATTTAAAAAAAAGTTTTCATTTAATTTTAAACTATAACTTGGTATCTTAATTATAATTATGTAATAAATTCTTGTCAAAAACTAAATATATACGTTGACAATAAGAATTGCCTTAGTTTTTATTTTCACTTTTTATATTAACTACAGAAAAAATGAAACGTCATAAAATATACATTTTGTAAGGACTAAATATTATGAATAGAGAGTTTAATGATTTTTTTAATAACTTACAATAATTAGTAGGTTAGATTTATTTAAAAATAAGTAATAATCAGTCAACCCAAATAACCATGTTTAGTTTTTGATTTAATTTAAAAGTTATTGCTTGTAGACGTTTTTAAATCAAAATTATTTCTAATTTTATTTTGTAAACATTTCCTAAACAAAATTTTGATTCGATAATTAATCGAGCTATGGTGTTTAATTAGCGATACCTTCAAATATATTCTTTAAAGAAAAAATTAAGTAAGCAACGTAAATTACCTATTTTCTAAAACGTGCTTAGTGTAATGATTCATTCTACAGTCCTTCTATAAGATAACCCCTGCTGAGACTACCTGCTGTTAGAATTGTAAATGATACCCTTAAGCCCGCTTCACAATGTGCAAACTTTTGTTTACAGAAATTGTGGTGTCCAAGTTTTAAATTTCATGAGTGTACATAACTTAAATCTAAGACACCGAGGATTGATTGTTGTACCCTCTCATAACTCTGAATTTTATAAACGCTCCTTTTCTTATAACATTTGTTTCCTTTATAACAATTTACCTGCGGATATAAAATCTCTGAGTATACACTACTTCAAAACTCGTTTGTCTCGGAATTTAAAGAATGAAAGCAATGCGAATTGGAATTAGAATTAAAATTAAAATTAAAACTAAAGAACTATATCGTAAACAAAGTGGGGTCGTTGCACATTGTAGTCATTGATAACTTAGATAACTTAAGTAGTGAGATAAGAGCTTATTTGTTTTGATACATACGTCGAAACGTGGTGGCAAGGAGAGGCACCTCGTGGTGTCATTTGTTTGTCATCACTTTTCCAAAAGGATTGTTATTACTTATTGTTCCTGTACAAATTGTAATTATTTATTTCTGTTATCTTTTATTTTCTATCTTTGTCGAAATAAATAAATAAATAAATAAAGAGGAATAGAAGAAGAAATGGTGGAGGATAGAGATGGTTGGAGACGGCGAATGTGAACACAATACTGTTTTTTTTAAATAAATCAATAAATGAAACTTTCAAATATACCACAAAACGAAATATTGAAAGTGAAACAATTATCCTGATCTGGAATGTGTTTAAAAAATTCAACCAATAAACAATTTTTATTAAAAATATAGTGCATTTGTCGGGCGTGTGCAAACAAACAGTTGATATAAAGAACTTTCATCTCGCTGAATATAAAATAACAAACTTAATTTCTATTTTTAAAAAGGAACGAGATGTACATCATCTGAGATGTAAATAAAAATCAATTAATGAACACGGAAATCTTTATTGCGAATTCAATTACCAACCCTACGCATATTTCATTCAATAATGAAACAGGTTCATGACCATGCTTGAAACCTCGTGCGGAGTAAAACACGTATTATATTTTAATAACAAATGTGAGTAAAAATTCAAACATGAAATGGATAGAGCATATACCGCGTGGGCAGATACATAAAACTAAGTTGTAATTATACATATAAGTGTTTTAATTGTGGACGAACGAAGTTATGTGTCTTCCTAATAATCCAACTGAGTTTTGATTGAAATTAGGAAAATATCATACTTACAAATACACCTATCACTAACATGGTCTACCAGTCTTCTTCCTATGGTAATGTGAGAGAGGTGAAGAGGTCAGCGCGAGTCAAGAGCCGATACACGCGAGGTGAAAACTCTATATAGTACAATCATATATGCATTCTTAACTCTTGGCCCACCAATGAACCCCATCGTGAAGTGAAGGAAATAAAGTGTCTTTCTTATAAACGTCACGTCAATTTTGAAATAGACAAAACGTCGCAAATTCTAACTACAAATTGATACTTATCTAACAACAATCAAATATTTAAATATATAAAAAAGAACGCGTGGGATGCAATTTAATATAAAATAAAAGCATAGAAAATCTACCTGTAAGCCTCGAGCTTATAATAAAAGGTGTTAATTAGAAACAGAGGTTCAACATAGAACTGCTTTCACTTAATGTTAATCACGATGGTGGTAATATGAAATTTCATTAAATAAAGTATTTCATTGGGTTACGTTTAATTTCTAAGGTGTATATGTAAGTAAGTAAAAAAAAACTTCATGTTAATTAAATTACTGTTTTTCAAAACAGCAATTTCTTTTATTGCCTAAAATCACTGACTCAGGATTAATTTCGAACAGAATAATTGCAAAACTTGTCACCCATCAACGTCAAAAAAAAGCAAGTGAGCACTTGTAGTGTGTTTTCTCTGATAATATATTTAAGAAGGATTAATTGAATCTAGTAAGGTTCTATCTATAAGCAGAATAGGAGTTTTGGTTATGTTATCAACTAAGAAGAATGTTCATTAAAGATTTATATATTGATTACAAACTTTTTGTTTAATTATTTAGTTGTAATTTCTCATAACGTGTCGTAAAATTAAAGAAGTCAGTAAACTTGAAAAGTTTTACTTTTATGATATTATTGTATCCAAATTCGGCGATAATTTTTCTTACGTTCTATAAATGATAATCCACTCTGTGATGTATTCATTTGTGTTTATTAATCATTCACAAAAGTAATTGCCGGTATTGATTACTTCACTCTACGTAAGTTTTCAGATTACTTCTGATTGCTCCTCGATTAGAATTTCAATTGATCAATTACGTCTTGTATGCTAAACGTTGTTAGCAATATGTCCTTAAAAAACATTTTTTTAATTTTGTTGTTTACTTTAATGATCGGTTATTTCTTTTTTCAGGGTTCTATTTGTGTGTGCAAAGCTTTAGTACATAAATTAGCTAAGATTTTAAAATGTATAAAATAAATTAACCTACTAAAAAATTAAAGCTTTAAATAAGATAAATCATAAACAATGTAACTGTTGACTAAAAGTACACTATACATTTTGAATTAAATATTTAATTGCGTTAATTTTTTCATTATTTTATTTACTAAAGAAAAGTTGCTGTTTAACAATTTTGTAAATAATTCTTAATTGAAACCAGAAGGCGTAATTAATTATGTATTTTATGTAGAAATTATATTCACAGTACATACATTTAATTAACAACTGCTTTTTAAACACTTAATTATTTTTACTTAAAATAAATTTTATTTATTTGGTTCTGTGAGCATTGTGGTATAGATGAATATGATTAAAATTAGTTTAACTAAATTGAATTACTTAAGCTTATGCTTATGTGATAGATAGTGGGTAGTAACTTCTTAAAAAAAGTGATTTTAATTTAAAAACTTAAAGTTTTTTGCTAAGGGCCTATTAAGAATCCTAGACCCCTTTTGAAAGGGAAAACTCATATTTTGTTAATATATTTTTTATCAGTCTCTTTTAAATAAACCATTATTGTTTATTATCAAAAAATTATACAAAGCAGTGGGCTATAGACTAGCTAACCTGCCCGTAAATGGAAAATCCACATTCTTTTGCTATTGACCATAGTCTTTAATTAATAAATTGCAAGTCAATGATGAAATAGGTTCAAAAACAAAAGAATGTAAATCCTCTATCTTTACATGCTAAACTCGTTTAATCTGGTCACTGGCTTTAAAGAAGCACACACATTAGGGTCTGAAAAGTTACCTGAGTTTTCTTTCAAATCATTAGGATTTTCCAAAAGGAGTCTAGGGTTCTTAACACATCCCTGGCAAAAATCTTAAATATTATATGGAAAGATATTGGAAAATATTGGGAAATAATTTATTTTCAACCAATATTTTAGACTGGTACAAAGTTACATTTAAAAAACAATATTTTTAACAATTTTTCAGGATGGTACAAATTTCTTTTAATGTCCACTTAATTTGGGGCAATGTGTGAGCTTGAGTTACTTTATGTTAACCAGTTTTTTGCAAAACATTTTTTCTAACAATTTTTTTTATGTATGACACACGACTACTCATTTTTTAAAAAAGACAATTTTAAACAGAACATTCATTTTTTTTAAACTTTAAATCTGACAATTAAAAGGTTAACATGGAAATGTAGCATTTCTTGATAAAAATTTGTGATGAATTTTTAACATACTACCCTCGCGCGAGAAATTAACAAATATAATATATACATTATGTGTATTATTCATATTCGTACCTCAAAACTTGAATAATCTAACAAAAATTAAAATTGGGTTTATGTGTAAAAAATACCCGTAAACGATTTTAGGAAATAGCAATAAAAACACAAATGATAATAAGTAAAATATGTGTCTTGCGACATCTCGTGTAAACATTGACACGTATGAGTAGTATAAACAAAGAAAAATGCCAACAGTTAACTGTAACGGCATGTGTGTGTTAAAGTGCAAAGCGCTATCTAAGCAATAGCTTTAATGCTTGTAACACACGTTGCCGATAAAGCCAAGATAAGTTGTACAGAAGTACACACGCAACAAAAGAACACCTGATGCAGCATTTCGCTCTTATTGTGAACTCATCAGAGGTTGTGGGAGTTTGATCGAAATTTGTATAACTTAAAATGAGCTCTGGATAAGATGGATGTTAAGCTTTCATGTAAATTTACTAATGCTTCTTCTGAATATGCTCCTGAGAATACTTCATCTACATAAGTGTGCATTAATAATGCATTTTGTGCCATGAAGCACCCAGGGTTATTGTACGCTATTTCATTAAGCACTCTACACGCTAAGTAAGGAGCACTTTTTTGTCCAAATGAGACCGTGGATAGTTCTAGACACAAAAATGTATCTAAAGGATTATCCCTCCACAGTACATTTTGTAAGAAACGGTATTCGGGGTTAATATTGACTTGTCTGTACATTTTTTCAATATCCGCAGTAAATGCGTAAGGAAATGTTCTAAATCGGTTTAAAATATCAAAAATTTAGGTTGAACTCGAGGGCCTTTTAAACATATATTATTATATAACGAAAATCAAAAAAATGAAATACCATACGCAGTTTAGTGCTAGAACTTTGATCTCGTAGAACACATAGATGAGGCACAAAATATTTATTGTCACCTTGCAAATTAGTTAGGGATAATGAGACTATTTTCCCGTGATTTAAGTCAATATATTCCTGTAGTACTTTTTTGTATTCAGTTTTAAGAGAGAGGTTATTTTTAAATTTCATTTCTAATAATAAAAAACGATTTCTGGCCGAGATTAATAAAACTCCCAATTGTTTATGTGCTTGAGAGTTGATCAAGGGTAGATCAACTTAAAACTTTTTATTACGAAGTATTTTTGTAGTTTGTTTAAAGATAACTTCAGTTTGTTTTTTCTAATCTTTGAAATTAGACAGAATGAATACATTCTCTTGTTCAGAGAATTTTTCTAATAAATCAAATAGCTTTTCTTCCTTAATTATTGTAGAACATATATGAAAAGAATATACGTTTTGAACACTAGACTTTATGCATTGATGAGCACAGAATCCAACCTAAATGGGTTTCAACTAGAGTGGGAAAGGCTTTTCCTAGAGAACGTTGGTTTGGCAATATTAAATCATGTCTTCTCCTAATAATAAATCAATGTCCGCAGGTGAATTAAAGTTTTCATCAGCCAATTAGCCTGCAAAGTAAGAAGGAATGTTTGGCATATTAGGATTTATACATATTTGTGGCAATTATTTCTCAATATTTTCCATGATCTATTTCGAGCCGGATTATATGAAGATTGTTCACCAATTTAATTGTATTATACCAGTGCCATAATCGAAAAAGAACAAATACTAATTTTGATAAATAAACTGTAATTGCCAACCTTAAAAAAAAACAATGCCAGGTGCCAGTAATAATTGACATAGTGCCTAACAATCAAGAAGAAGCAAAACAAAAAATAAAGGTATGATTTATCGTGTTATTCATTCTTCCTTGGCATTCATGAATATTCTTATCAAGCAACGATCGTCTTCAAAAGCTCAAATAACACGGATAGAGAAATGGTATTTGCAAAATAAGGACAATGAAGTCGATAAACATCAATTAACAAATATAATTGAATTGGTATCAGCTCAACTTACAAGATACAACGATCTTCAACATGAAATAGAATTCATGGACACTACGTCACCACATGCACGAACAGTGAAGACAGAAATGCCTTTGAAGATAGATGTATAGGTATAAAAAGCTCTTTACAAACTTTATTAGCATCAAGCACAACAACGAACAACTCTCAAAATGTACATCTTGCTTCAAGTAACAGAAATATTAGATTTCCTAACAAAAATTTGCCAATATTTTCAGGCAATTGTGTAGAATATTATTCATTTATAAATTTGTTTAAAACTTTAATACTTAACAACTTTAAATTATCATCAAAATCTGAAAATAACGAAGGTTAACATGGAAATGTAATTAAACTGATTTAATATTTAATATAGCGTTTCTTGACAAAAATTTGTGATGAATTCTTAACAGATACCAATTTACATTAAAAATTAATACAAAAAACTTTTTTGGTAAAACTTTCAACATTTTTTTTCCATTGTTTCTTCTCAAACATATGGGAACTTTATCATTTATTCCAATTGTCTGACAAGTGTTTAATTATTATTCTTATTATTTTGTTTAGAATATGTCATACATCTAAGCAAATATGTAACCCAAATATTATCAATAACACCAAATAATAGCGTAGACAACTTATATTTTTAATTACAAATGCAATTCTTATTTGTGTTCTACAAGTTTTAATGATTTTTTCATAACAGAAGTAAATTCAATTCGACTAAAACGCAAATAAACTACCAAACGCGATTTAAGAATGTAATTTTATTAAACGCCAATAAACAATGAAACTTATGCAACCAACAAATAAGAAATCCATACCTCTGTATTGCGAGTTTGGATTTGATAAGAGTTTCCTTTCAACTATACCAATTTGATATTTTATCAATTCTTCAACTGCAGACAATTTGAATTCTTTTAATACATTGACAACCCCATGAAATAATCGATGTATGGGCAACGAAATATATGTTATTAATCCATTACGATTTTTGATAACCAAACCTTAAAGCTATTAACGATTAAACTAAATTACAATAAATTCTGCAAAATTGCTTACCCTTTTGTTTAATTAAAAGGTTTGAGAACTTTGACAAACATTGAATAGTCTGTCTTTTATAATTATGTATGTTTATCTACTGTAACCGTTAATTTATTTTGTGGTTCTATCTATATATCCGCTTTATAGCGTTCTTCTACGCCCTACGGTTTCCCTTTGCCATCTTTTTCGGTCATTCCAATCGTTTGGTGTTAAGTTTTTCTCCGACATGGATTTTTCAATGCCACTTATTCACGCGGTCCTTGGTCTTCCTTTTTTTCAATTTTCGCTTGGAGACCAGTTTATGGCTTGTATCGATATTTTTTCCTCTTCCATCCTTTGTACGTGCCCATACCAGCATAACTGTCTTTGTTTTATATCCTCCGTAATTAAATATTTGACATCCATGATCTCTTTTATTCTTTCATTTTCTACTATATCTAAGCGTGATATCCCTGCTGATCGTTGCCAGAAGTCCATTTCTAGTGCGTGTAGTTTGTTTTCTATACCTTTATTTATTTGCCATGCTTCACATCCGTATAACGTTATGCTTTTGAATACCGAATTGAATATTTGTTTTTTTCACTTTCGATACACGCCTGTTCCATAGGATAGAGTTTAAGCATTTAATTAGTTATCTTCCTTTTGATATACGGTATTCAATTTCTCTTTCAGTTCTTCCTTCATTGATTATTTTAGTGCCTAGATAGGTGTATTTTTCACATGCTTTAATTACATTTCCATTATTTAATACCAGGTTCTCAGGTGGTGCACCAACCCATAAATATTTAGTTTTGTTAAAGTTGACGTTTAATACAAATTTAACATATTTCTTCCAACAACTTTCTGCTCATATATTCTAAATCATCTCTATCTTGTGCTATTACTACTTGATCATCTGCAAAATGAAGCGTGTATAGGGATGTGTCATCAGTCAACTAGATTTCCATTCCACGGCATTTGTTTCTCCATTGTTGTAAAGCATAGTTGAAGTAGATATTAAATAGAGTTGGCGATATTGAGCAGCCTTGTCTAAGTTCCTTCGTCACCTTAAACGTTTTTGAGGGTCTATTATTAGATTTATTTTAATATTTTTTTTCTTTTATTCTTAACGATACCTATTTGTAACTAATTTTTAATATATCACAATCATAAAAAAAATTTGAAAAGCAAATTTGGAATGGAGAGAATGAACCGTGGGATCCACTAGTTAACCCCACCCTCGCTCTTTAAGTTTAGACCAATCAGCCTCAAACATTCTCCAAAATAGTTGATGCACTTGTGTACATCATTGCCAAAATTGTAACCTATTGATTGGTGTGTCAGTAACATTCACTTCTGGATATGCAGTAAGAGAAGTACCAATAAGGAAATGACCTGGGGTAAGAGGACATAAATCGTTTGGGTCGTCAGAAAGGGAATATATTGGCCGTGAGTTTAATATTGCTTCTATTTGAGCAAGGGTAGTTGAAAGTTGCTCAAATGTAAAAGATGAGTTACCTAAAATTTTAATTAAGATTAGTTTGGCACTTTTCTAACCAGATTCCCAAATTTGAATTGAATATTCGCTAGTTTTTTTTTATGATGCAATTGTCTAGGTATAGAAAAATCAGAAAGTTTTGTTAAATTTTGTGTAAATGAAGTCCACTCAGTTAATAAGGTGGAGTCAGAAATGGGTTGGTCCCAATCATACTTGGAGATCCAAAGCTTTTGCATTATTAATTTTCCTTGCACTATGACTGGATTTACCAATCCTAAAGGGTCATAACATTGTGCAATGAGTGATAAAATTTTCTTTTTGGTTAAAAGCTCAACTAGCAATGAAAAGAGGATAGATATTTGAAGTGTGTCAGAAATCGGGTTCCATTTTAATCTTAATACTTTATGAGGGGTTTAATCTAAATTTAAATCTTTTTCCAAATATTGATTACTCAAGAACTGAGTAGAAAATGTTTGGGAGTTTGATCGAAATTTGCGTAACTTAAAATGAACTTTGGATAAAATGGATGTTAAGCTTTTATGTAAATTTACTAATGCTTCTTCTGAATATGCTCCTGAGAGTACTTCATCTACATAAGTGTGCATTAATAATGCATTTTGTGCCATGAGGCACTCAGGGTTATTGTACCCTATTTCATTAAGCACTCTACACGTTAAGTAAGGAGCACTTTTTTGTCCAAATGAGACCGTGGATAGTTCTAGACACAAAAATGTATCTAAAGGATTATCCCTCTACAGTACATTTTGTAAGAAACGGTATTCGGGGTTAATATTGACTTGTCTGTACATTTTTTCAATATCTGCGGTAAATGCGTAAGGAAATGTTCTAAATCAGTTTAAAATATCAAAAAGTTTAGGTTGAACTCGAGGGCCTTTTAAACATATGTTATTTAACGAGAGAGCTGTGGTTGTCTTGCAAAAAAAATCAAATACCACAAGCAGTTTAGTGCTAGAACTTTGTTCTCGTAGAACACATAGATGTGGCACAAAATATTTATTGTCACCTTGCAAATTAGTTAGGGATAATGAGACTATTTTCCCGTGATTTAAGTCAATATATTCCTGTAGTACTTTTTTGTATTCAGTTTTAAGAGAGGGGTTATTTTTAAATTTCTTTTCTAATAATAAAAAACGATTTCTGGCCGAGATTAATAAAACTCCCAATTGTTTATGTGCTTGAGAGTTGATCAAGGATAGATCAACTTAAAACTTTCCATTACGAAGTATTTTTGTAATTTGTTTAAAGATAACTTCAGTTTGTTGTTTCTGCACGTTGAAATTAGACAGAATGAATACATTCTCTTATTCAGAGAATTTTTCTAATAAATTAAATAGCTTTTCTTCCTTAATTATTGTAGAACATATATGAAAAGAATATACGTTTTGAACACTAGGCTTTATGCATTGATGAGCACAAATTCCAGCCTAAATGGGTTTCAACTAGAGTGGGAAAGCCTTTTCCTAGAGATCGTTGGTTTGGCAATATTAAATCATGTCTTCTCCTAATAATAAATCAGTGTCCGCAGGTGAATTAAAGTTTCCATCAGCCAATTGGCCTGCAAAGTAAGAAGGAATGTTTGGCATATTAGGATTTATACAGATTTGTGGCAATTATTTCTCAATATTTTCCATGATCCATTTCGAGCCAGATTATATGAAGATTGTTCACCAACTTAATTGTATTATACCAGTGCCATAATCGAAAAAGAACAAATACTAATTTTGATAAATAAACTGTAATTGCCAACCTTAAAAAAACAGTGCCAGGTGCCAGTAATAATTGACATAGTGCCTAACAATCAAGAAGAAGCAGAACAAAAATAAAGGTATGATCTATCGTGTTATTCATTCTTCCTTGGCATTCATGAATATTCTTATCAAGCAACAATCGTCTTCAAAAGCTCAAGTAACACGGATAGAGAAATGGTATTTGCAAAATAAGGACAATGAAGTCGATAAACATCAATTAACAAATATAATTGAATTGGTATCAGCTCAACTTACAAGATACAACGATCTTCAAAAAGCTTCAACATGAAATAGAATTCATAGACACCACGTCACCACATGCACGAACAGTGAAGACAGAAATGCTTTTGAAGATAGATGTATAGGTATAAAAAGCTCTTTACACACTTTATTAGAATCAAGCACAACAACGAACAACTCTCAAAATGTACATCTTGCTTCAAGTAACAGAAATATTAGATTTCCTAACAAAAATTTGCCAATCTTTTTAGGCAATTGTGTAGAATATTATTCATTTATAGATTTGTTTAAAACTTTAATACTTAACAACTTTAAATTATCATAAAAATCTGAAAATAAAGAAGGTTAACATGGAAATGTACTTAAACTGATTTAATATTTAATATAGCGTTTCTTGACAAAAATTTGTGATGAATTCTTAACAGATACCAATTTACATTAAAATTAATACAAAAAACTTTTTTGGTAAAACTTTCAACATTTTTTTTCCATTGTTTCTTCTCAAACATATGGGAACTTGATCATTTATTCAGTTGTCTGACAAGTGTTTAATTATTAATCTTATTATTTTGTTCAGAATATGTCATACATCTAAGCAAATATGTTACCCAAATATTATCAATAACACCAAATAATAGCGTAGACAACTTATATTTTTAATTACAAATGCAATTCTTATTTGTGTTCTACAAGTTTTAATGATTTTTTCGTAACGAAGTAAATTCAATTCGACGAAAACGCGAATACACTACCAAACGCGATTTAAGAATGTAATTTTATTATACGCCAATAAACAATGAAACTTATGCAACCAACAAATAAGAAATCCATACCTCTGTATTGCGAGTTTGGATTTGATAAGAGTTTCCTTTCAACTATACCAATTTGATATTTTATCAATTCTTCAACTGCAGACAATTTGAATTCTTTTAATACATCGACAACATCATGAAATAATCGATGTATGGGCAACGAAATATATGTTATCAATCCATTACGATTTTTGATAACCAAACCTTAAAGCTATTAACGATTAAACTAAATTACAATAAATTCTGCAAAATTGCTTACCCTTTTGTTTAATTAAAAGGTTTGAGAACTTTGACAAACATTGAATAGTCTTTTATAATTATGTATGTTTATCTACTGTAACCGTTAATTTATTTTGTGGTTCTATCTATATATCCGCTTTATAGCGTTTTTCTACGCCCTACGGTTTCCCTTTGCCATTTCTCTCCGACATGGATTTTTCAATGCCACTTATTCACGCGGTCCTTGGTCTTCCTTTTTTTCAATTTTCTCTTGGAGACCAGTTTATGGCTTGTATCGATATTTTTCCTCTTCCATCCTTTGTACGTGCCCATACCAGCATAACTGTCTTTGTTTTATATCCTCCGTAATTAAATATTTGACATCCATGATCTCTTTTATTCTCTCATTTTCTACTATATCTAAGCATGATATCCCAGCTGATCGTTGCCAGAAGTCCATTTCTAGTGCGTGTAGTTTGTTTTCTATACCTTTATTTATTTGCCATGCTTCACATCCGTATAACGTTATGCTTTTGAATACCGAATTAAATATTTGTTTTTTTCTCACTTTCGATACACGCCTGTTCCATAGGATAGAGTTTAAGCATTTAATTAGTTGTCTTCCTTTTGATATACGGCATTCAATTTCTCTTTCAGTTCTTCCTTCATTGATTATTTTAGTGCCTAGATAGGAGTATTTTTCACATGCTTTAATTACATTTCCATTATTTAATACTAGGTTTTCAGGTGGTGCACCAACACATAAATATTTAGTTTTGCTAAAGTTGACAACTTTCTGTTTATATATTCTAAATTATCTCTATCTTGTGCTATGACTACTTGATCATCTGCAAAATGAAGCGTGTATAGGGATGTGTCATCAGTCAACTAGATTTCCATTCCACGGCATTTGTTTCTCCATTGTTGTAAAGCATAATTGAAGTAGATATTAAATAGAGTTGCCGATATCGAGCAGCCTTGCCTAAGTTCCTTCGTCTCCTTAAACGTTTTCGAGAGTCTATTGCCGATTTTTACTGTAGGCATCGAGTTCTTATATAGTTGTTGTATGGCTGGAATTATTGTACCATTTATTACTGATTTTTCTTGTATTCCTCATAGTTTACGGATTGGTACATTGGTACATTTGTGGTTACTAGTATTAATTGTAATATGCATGTTATCTAAAAAGTCGACGTAGTAGTTTTTGATGTCATAGAAGAAATAAAACTGATAGTAGATTGCAATTACTAAAAAATCGTGAATTAGGGTAGCTGATGGCTATAGAGTATATATACAACATCAAGAGCGATTAAGGTTCAAAGTTAAATAATTGAAAACTATATATATAAGATGATTACATACTTTGGTGGAATTGAAAATCCAGGTTCCATTTCCTATCTTTGGGATTCTTTACAAAATCCAATTCAACACGTCTTAAATACATGTAGGACCCGATCCAAAAGTAGTAAAATGAAACTAATTTCTAGGGAAACAAAGGTTAGACACTATAAAACTGGCAAATTTTTGCCACAGGTATGATCAAAACTATTAAAAGTCTTTAATGCAAATGTAAACCAAAATATTGCCATAGTACTTATCGCAACCCAAAACTGAATGAATCTGAAACACAAGCATAAAAAAAGTTGGAATAAACAATGCCCTCAACGAAGGAATAGCGATCGATGAACTGTTTCACTTTTCAGAAGAATGCTGGGTACCAATAACTATAAAGAAGGCATTATCGTTATATCCAACGTCTTTCCCGCTAAACTAAGTTCCGCAACAAAAACTTAACCAAAGGACTTAATACTATTTAGAAAGCAGCAGCATAACCAAAAATGGCATTATTGTTAGAAACACTAATACTCTACTTTAAAAGATGGAAAAAAATCAAAAAAAAAACTAAAACCACGCACTTCATAGTAGGTGACTACATTAATACAACTCTAGAAAAGAACGCGTAATTGTTCAACTGCCTACTGTTACAGAACCTGAAATCAAAACAAAGTAATTCTAGGATGCCTTTAATGAAACACTTCCGCTGCTCCACGAGAATTTATTTAGGTGAGTGATCCCAAGGTATAAAAAGGAACAAAAGAAACTCTAAACAAAGAACTGATTTCTGAAAACAATGGAACATAAACAAATTAAAACGATCAAAACTATATAACATCAATCGAGGAAGAACGTAACAAAACTGTAGAACGAATGTCACCAAAACAGACGTTTTAGACATGAATGAGTGCTTAAAAAGTTGGCACAAAAATTGAGCAAAGAAGAAAGAAATTCATTTACCTGACTAAAAGTTAAGAAACCAGGGTCTACATTAAGGAAATATTTTTCTAAAACTTCTCAACTTTGTCTTCTATCATTCCAATTTCCCAACCGTTGGGCTCTTATACACCTATTTTTTCGCAATTGACACGTTTTTGTTTAAATATAGCTTTCAATTTAATGTGTTGTAATTAATTATACATTGGTACTTATATAATAGTTTTACTTGTTAGAGACTTGTATTGGGTTCAGGAGAAGAACAACCTTTTGACTGAACTGCCATATGTGGTTTCCTCTTATAGACTGATTATTGTTAGATTTATTTTAATATTTTTTTTCTTTTATTGTTAACGATATCTATTTGTAACTAATTTTTAATATATGACAATCATAATGAAAATTTTGAAAAGCAAATTTGGAATGGAGAGAATGAACCGTGGGATCCACTAGTTAACCCCACCTTCGCTTTTTTAAGTTTAAACCAAACAGCCTCAAACATTCTTCTTTTACTAAGGCGCTTTCCTAATTACCCAGAATTCTGTCAGTCTAGAATCTGACATTGTTAACAAGTAGATTAGCTAACTTTTAACGGTCTCCCTTGAACTATTGTTTGTTCAAAACTACTTACCTTTATGAAACCTATTACGTTAAAGGCGAAACGTGGGAAATTATGGCTATCATTTTGATAAGGATTGATTGCCTGTAGACTTTTGTTTCATAACTCTTTACTTAACTTTTCTTAGACTCAGATATAGTGTAGAGCTTTAAAACAAAAGTTATCGTATTTGTTGGGTAGCGGACATAAATACTACGTTTATGTCCGCTACCCAACAAATTACGATAACTTTTGTTATGCCTACATATCAAATTGCAGATGAAAAGTCTCAGCAGGTAATCTACAAGCGCAACTCCATTTAGCTAGGGAGTATCTGAACTGTACCTTAAATCAATGTAGATTTATTTTGTTCTCTGATGAAACGAGGATATGTCTGCATGGTAATGATGGAAGAGAACGAGTTACCCTGTGATGTATTAATGAACACGTCAGCTACAACGATGTTTCGTGCATGAGCGATATCTGTAAAAGGACGAACTGATCTTGTCATCATCGTTAGGGAAGGTCGTAGTCGCAACAGAGGAAGTCTGCTCGAAGAGATTTTGACAGACTATGTGGTGCCTTATGCTACGTTTGTGGGCGACCATTTCATGTTTATGCATGACAATGCAAAGTCACACACTGCCAAGCATGTAGCCAACACAGAACCAAAGACAAGCAATTTTTCAGAGAATATAATTTCATGGGAAACACTAATAAATCCTCTTTCAAACAACATATTGTTTGTTTTTTAAATATAACTTCAGCAAGTGAAAAAAATGCATTCAAACTTTTAGTTTTTTTAGTACCTAAGTTGTTAGTATATTAAGTTATAAATAACATTTTCTCTTAAATTATTTCAAAATGTTTAAATTCGTTCTAAATAAACTAATAAATACCGTTTATACGATAAAAATTTTTGTATTTTGGTTTGACCAATACCTACAGTATTTTATTCATTCATTTTATTATTCATTGATAATATTTTATTTATTAGCTTGTTAATTTTAATAGAACAATTTAATTCATGTATAAAAATCGCATATGGCGCACTATAATTGTCACTTTGACATCGACAAAATTTACCTGCAACTTCTACAACGACAAATACATTAGTAATTTTTTCACTTAGAATTTTTTAATCAATTATTGCGGTCGCCATTTATATTTAAAGTTGCCAATCTGACATTTTGTATCCAAAATAAATAGCTTGGCGTGTTCTAATTTTTGTATTCATTAAATTGTCCTGCCGAATTACACTCAAGATTTGTATTTTAGCAAGTTTAAATTGAAATCTGTTTTCTTTGATTCGAAAAACTGTCAACCTAAAAACGCTCTACCGGATAATTATTGACCTCAACCATGTGCCTTTCGGTGTTGCGTTTTTAATAATTGACAATTTTTCTTGTCAAATTTCTGGACAACAGATTTTCATTAAACAACCAAAATTTACTCGGCAAAATACTTGTGCAATTATAAGTGAAAAAATACTTAATTTGTATTTTCAAGTAAACAAAGGTAAACTTTGCTTACATAGTGAACATCAAGTTTTACAAAAAGTCTGTAGGGGGTAATAGACAGGGCACTAGAAGTATTCAGTATGGAAAATGTGAGAACCGAATTCTATTGGATTTGACATACGTGTAGCTGTGAGAAAATGTATTGAGTACATGATATAGAATTATTTTAATGATTATATTTCACTAATTACTTATAGTTTTCAGTGGTAAAAATGTCAAATGAAACAAAATTAATTAAAAAATAGTTCAGGCTTAAAAGGGGTTATAGAGGACATTTTTCATCAATTTTTTTATTAAAACTTTTATGGTATACAAATGGTTACGCTAAAATGGCATTTCAAAGTCAAAAATTCAAAACTGTTGAAATGTTATTAAGAGTATATTGTGGTATATTTTAAATATTACCAAAAAAAAATTTAAAAAAATTTTCCATAAAATTATGGTCGATTCAAAATTTACAGAAGTCTACTTTAAGCATCTTTAACATAATTGTTAAACAGATTTTTAATAACTTTAAAAATAAAAATTTTATAGGACATAGAAGTCGAAAAAATAGAAAATTAATGTCGTTCGAATACTATGAAATTTTACAAGAAGACTCTCTAAGCTCTCCTAAATACAAATTAAATGGTAAACTTAAAGTTAAGTTATTTTTCGGGTTTCCGTCCATAATTACTGATTTTGCATCACTCAAAACGGCCAAAACGCCCCTTTTTTGGCCTCTGCCTGCAAAAAGTTACTAAATGTTGGTAATATCACATTATAGTCATGACACTGAAATCAGTACAATCATTCTCATGGTGAAATACAAAAATCATACGTTAAAGTAATCTTTAACATCTTATTTTAAAAGATTTTAAAGGTTTTTAAACGCATGAATTTTAATATATGCCAAAATGACACCGTGTTGACCGCTACCAATTGGCATTAATAACCAAAAATTTTTTGGCATATAGTAATATTTGAAAATTTAAGTTTCAACTAATTTGACCAGTTGTCGGCCTAAAAAATGGTGTGTATCACGTGGCCAGAAACTGACCTTTTACAAGTGCGAGGATGCAAGTGATACAAATAACTATTGAAGGCTAAACATTTAGCAATGATGACTAAATCAATATATAAATAGTAGTAGTAATTTGCAGTAATAGTTGCTTATTACGTAAATAGTAGTTTACCCATGTTAAAAAGACTTCACATCATCATTTCACTATCGAGCAGATTTGTGATAACTTTAGAAATAAACTTAACTTGTTTGGGATTAGACCGTGGCAATTTGGTAATTAGTAAAATGTTTATTCTTTATCAGGATAAAAATAAATTATTACATGAAGTAGTCAATAATTGAAGTCATAATTAGTTTACAAAACTTTTTAAAAAATTATTAAATTTTTGTAGTTAAATAATTCTTGATTCGAGATAAGGTTCAGAAATAAATCAAAATCAAGTATGATAATTAATTCTTTTTATCAGACTTTCATTGAGTTATGATAAGCATCTTCTCGATTGAATACGAAATATGTTATTTAAGGTTTGGATTTTATACAATCACCAAATTACTAACATTAATTGACTGGTGTAGAAATTATAAATAAAGGGTAAATAAAAATATTTACACTAATAACAAACTTACTTAAAAACTTTCACGTATCTGTAAGTAATGCCAAGGACAAATGAGTAGTCAATTTTTAAGTTTATTTATTTTTAAGCTAAAATTTAACATCTATATTATGGTTAAGATAATACCTACCCATTAAACAATGATAAGTGCAAATTACAATGTCGTCTTTGTAATTCCTGTTGTTTAGCTAAAAAATCAATTGCAGTATAAGTCAAAAAATTGAAAAAAAAATGAATACAATGAAAATTTGCTCGAACACTCTATAACTATAAATGATTTGTGAAATGTGAAAATTTTTTCTAAGCTAAAATTAAACATTTTAACATGAGTAAATTAACATCTATGTAATAAGCACCTATTAGTGCAAATTACAACATCGTGGTCGCCTTTATAAGTTATATTATTTAAAGTTGCTGATTTAGATATTGGTTTAGACGTTGCTAAATTTCTAACCTACAAAATAAATAAACTTTAAGTTTGACATTTAGTTAGTATTTAAGAGAGCTTAGAGACCATTCCTGCAAAATTTCCCAGTATTCGAACGATATCAATTTTTTTTGACCTCAATGTCCTATAATATTTATTTTTAAAGTTATTAAAAACTTGTTCAATAGTTATGTTTAGGATAATATAAAGTACGCGTTTGTAAATTTTATCAAATTTGGTTAAACATTTCTATCTCGGCAAGAAACGACATTGCACTGTTTTTTTATTTTGAATTTTGGTAGATTTTGTCAAAAGACCACGCTCAAAACTTATGGAAAATTGATCTATATGGGATTTAGCTAAAATTTTGATATGTTGTGGAGGAAGCAGTCCTGATTAAAAGCTATCACTGCGCTAAAGTTCAATGACGAATATATTTTGAGATATTGACAAAAAACTGAAGCGGATATTGCTGGTATACTAGTAACTGTAACTTCCTAACGATGTTAATTTGTAGTTGAAGATGTTTAAACTATGCAGATAAGGCGCAAGAAAAAGAGTAATCTGATACAGCAACAGCAGCACGCATGCGCAAAGAGTATGCGCGTGCGCATCAATTGTAAACCTATTTACCAACAAGAACAGTTTTTATAAATACTTTCTGGCATATCCAACTGCAAAAATAGTGCTTCTCAAGACTAACTAGCCAACCTACTATGGCTGGAAGAATTCTTCTGCCTTGCTTCGTGTGTCCTGCGGCCTTTCGTCCCAATTTAATAGTACGCCTAAACGGCCCCAATAACGTTGATAAGCGTAACATTGCTATTCAGCAACGCCTTGCAAACAACAGACCATTGATTGATGTTGATAATATTACTCGAGTGCTTATAACAGGTCCATTGTGAAAGAAATAAATGCTCTTGAACAAGATCCGACCTGTCTCCGTCTAAAGATACTTACGCAAACTGCAAATCGGACCTGCATAGTATGCGATTCTCCCAATGCGCACCGTCTATCAATTGACGCATTTGTAAAAGCAGATATATACATTCCTCCTTCTACAAAATGTTGTCCAATGCACTCGGATGATCATGGCCTGCTTTTGCAACGTTTGCTGCCAGGGTTACGGTCCGTAAACAGGCCCTATGTTATTCCCAGGCGCGAGTTACAAACATTTTAACAAAACTGCGCCATGTTGCCAAGAATGGCTTAAAGATAGTCAACGAAAATAGCATTTCCGATGACGATTTTCAGTGCATCTCCTCCATCACAAAGAGCAATTTTACGAACTGTATACATTTTGCGATGCGGTTCCCATAGAGGGTGGTTCTCGCCATGTTAAAAAAATTGACCTTTTGGCATTTTTGTGTAAAATAAGACATGGACTAAGTGATGAGTTCATAAAAGTAATATTTTACTATAGCAGTCGCCAGGCTGTTAGTACGGTTATATAGGGTGGCCCACGAAAAAGTTGCATTTTAAAATTGCTATAAAAAGAAACGGCTAGATATATTTCAATTTTTTTTTTATTGAAAACTTACAACATTGCGGTTTAATAGTGGAAAATCACTTCATTCATATGGCCGCCCCGGCTGGCTTTGCAGTAGCCCATTCTGTGAACCCAATTTTTCATGACCTTTTCGATAGTGTGGCCCTCAATGGCTGCAATAGCGACTTCAATCTTGTGCTTTAGTTCGTTAATCGTCTCTGGATGGTTGGCGTAGCACTTATCCTTGACGGTTCCCCACAAAAAATAATCCAATGGGGTCAAATCGCAACTGCGAGGCGGCCAGTTGACATCGCCTCTTCGACTAATTATGCGATTTTCGAACGTACCGCGCAAAAGTTCGACTGTAGCGTTGGCTGTGTGGCACGTGGCGCCGTAAACTTAACCATTTCGTAAACTGCGAACCTTTGACTAAAATTTGACACATTGGCGAAATCATTCGAGCTGTCAAAGCCGAAATAATCGATAGTTCAAAAAGCAACCGCTAGATGGGCCACCCTTTAGCTACGGTCCGGCAATCTCTGCTCATACAATTTGTTTCTGAAAATATTGATTTTGGAGCTATAACTCGCGAGAATTTTATAGCAGCTCATGTATCGGCGTTTGCCAATATTCTTTACAATGACACTCCCAACATACCCCGAGTGATTTCCTACATCGATGCAACCTACGCCTACGTACCTAAAATTTCCAATTTTCGGATTTTGAGACAAACGTTTTCGGTTCATCGCCATTTGGTCAAGCCCGCTTTAGTTGTTGCACCTGATGGCTACATTGAGCTATTCAGGGTCCGTATTTTGCGGACCCCAGAAACAGCGATGTGGCCACGCTGCGCAATGAAATGGAGGCTATAGGGATGCAGGCCCATTATTAGAAGGTTTGGGTATTCGTCATTTTATGCCACATGTCGTTGAGCGTGGGCAGCAGCAGCTTTCTACCAAGGATGCAAATGCATCCCGTTTGGTAACAAAAACAAGGTGAATTGTCGGGGCCCGTAACGGTCATATCAAAAGCATCTTCAAGTTCTTCGAGTATTTAATTGCCATCCATCACATATAATAATCCATCTTATAAATAGGTATCACCTCTTAATTGAAATGGAGGGTTGTAATGCTGACCTGACAAATGCAATGCTTATTAAAGCAAATAAAATTAATGTTGTGAAGGCGCGGGTAGAACAATTCGGGTTGCGGAACAGATATGGGGGTTGGGTACGTCTTGATGCGACTGAATTAACTGACTTTCTCCACTTGGATCTTGGATATTTAAAAGAAATAACTTGTGGGGTGTATCAAATTCATCTGGCACCATCATACATTCAGGACAAGTTTCAACGGGATGACACGGATGAACTTCAAATTGATCAGCTCAATGTTGAACCAGGGTTTCTACACGTCCGAGTATATTCAAGATTTCGCAACGCAACTAAATATCACCTGGGCTATGCACTCCATGAAAATAACGTTCACTACCCACCATCGAATTTGTTGCATAGCGTATTGGATGCGGGCAATCGACCACTATAGGCGTTCCCTGAGAACTCGTTTCTTATGCAACACAAGTATTAATCAAAAACTAAATACCTAGAATTGCTACACAAAGCTTACGTTTCAGTAATAAGTTTAAAATATGTACATATATACAGGGTGATGATTAAGTTTGGAATAAAATTAATAATTATATTATCTCCGTTTATCGATTAATCGCTAAAACACGTCGATCTTTGTTTTGACGGGGGCATCTATGAACATAAACACGATGCTTCTACGGGGTGGCTACCCCATAAAGAAATTTAAATGGAATTAGGGGTCGTGTGATACATCGTCAGAAAGGGCTGTCGATTGTCAATATCGCGCAGCTTGTTCTATTAAGATTGGCCGATCCATTAGGAAGTCACAGTTACTAGTATACCCGCAATATCCGCTTCAGTTTTTTGTCAATATCTCAAAATATATTCGTCATTGGACTTTAGCGCAATGATAGCTTTTAATCAGGATTGCTTCCTCCACAACATATCAAAATTTCAGTCAAATCCCACATACATCAATTTTCCATAAGGTTTGAGCGTGGTCGTTTGAATCAGGCATAAGATACTTTTGATAACATTTCAACAGTTTTAAAAATTTTTGACTTTGAGCGTAACTGTTTGTCTAACATAAAAGTTTTACTAAAAAACGTTGTTTATTTTAATGTAATCTATAACGGTATCCGGAAAATATCACTGCGTAAAAATCACTTCGGTCAAAACCACTCCATCAAAAATTACTCCAAACATTAATCACTCCATGAAATAAACACTCCTATAAAAAAACCAACACAAACATAAAACAGTTTAATTGAACTACATTATTATAAATAGGTAAATACCTATTACATTTTTGTGCTACCAAATTTCTCCGTATATTTTCTCGGAGGTAAACAGTGTTGGTTGGTAGGTTACAGTTATTACATTTTTGTTCTTTATAAAAAATTACATACTTATATAATAACAATATCAAAAACAAACTTTTTTTCACGTAAATTTATATCGTTGCTTAAAAATTTTAATATAAAACTTTTACAATTGTTAATAGCTCTAAATACGTAACCCTTATAAAGTCTATTACAAATAAGCAACCAACTATACTTTATGCCCACCCTTAAAATAAAAAAAAAAATATAAAAGGCCGCGAATTGAATCACCCAGAATATATTTTTCTATTCTGATGAAAACTGAAATTAATATTCCATTAAAAAGTAACTTAATTGTAAAATATGAAGAAAAAAATCTTCTGTTCCCGTTGTTACAGTATATTTATTGGAAAGTTTCAGGTACCTGCAAGTACGGGCAAGTTTTTGTAAATTCTGAAAAACCGCTTAGCGTTCTACTTCTAAGAAAGTATTTCTTATACAATTGACTAATCCTGGTGACATAATTTTTGAAGTTTTTGTTTTCGTGTTTTACAACAACACTTTAATACTCAAAATTTTCTTTTAAATCAACATTGCATTCTCAACATTTTGGTAAATGTTTGATGAGAACTTTATTACGCTTATTACTAACTAATTAATTACAATTTATAAAATTATTTAAACTCTTGCCTATTTTCTCTTCGACTTTTTTTTACGAAACTTAACATTAATTTTAACAACTCACTTTCTAAATAGCAAACAGAAGCGGAATGCATTAATCGTACTTGGAAAAACAGTAAATGTTAAAAGCAAAACATAAACACTATAAAAACTTTAATAGAGAAAACATATTGTACCTACTATGAGAAGTAAGAGATTTGCATATTACAATCATAACTGTACTGTGTTGTAGAGATGATTGCAAAAAAGTCGTAAATTTTTATAATTGTGTAATATACTGCAGTAGTAGAAGATGAAGATTTAATTACGTACAATGTAACTCAGATATGCTTAAGAATATAAAACGTCTACAATTTTACAACATCAAATTTTAAACAATTTAAAAGCAATTCATCGAATATAACGTCAATTAGATCTACAGATTTATAAAAGACGAATCGCTTTTTATGACAGGCTGAAGTTGTTTTTCAACATGCTAATTAGCAAACAAACATGGATTACAAAGCGAGATTTGTAATTCCGCATTAGAACAAATGTATAAGTTGATTTCAACATAGTTTATTGTACACGTGGTAAACGAATTAACCAATCGCGATATAAACCCTTGGGCTGCAGGCGTGATTCTGACACCTGTACAACCATACCTGATGAAAGGACATTCAAAGATATTACATAATTACCGTTAGTATTATTGTATCGGATATTTTATTAAACTTGCATAACTCGTTTTCTTTATTATTATTTATTATCGACAACAAGTGGAAAATTTAACAAATAATCGATGCATTAAAACCATACCTACGTATCTACCACTTTTTAATTTATATTAATGACCGATCAACAAATCGGTACGTTCTTTAAACATTCCAACATTGGTATGGCATTTTTACTGTAACTTTACTCTTTTCCGGATTTGCATTATATCTACGATTAAAAAATATTTACAAGTGAGATCAAGTTTCAGTTAGTTAATTCATTATTTAATAGATATACTGCATTATTATTAAAACTGCGTGCGTAAATAATATTTCCAATGACTCGTTTATTATAGGTACACCATTTTTTGTTGTAGTAAAATTTCAAATACTAACTACATATTAGGAACTTACTGATGGAAATCCTTTTGATAGTAAATGTTTGCTTTTTAGTCATACAGTATTTTCCAATTAATACGCAATTGATGTCATCCGAAATTTTTTGCTTCTATTTTTTAAATTTTAATTTTTAGCTTCTAAGAGTGGTTTATTCTATACATTTGAGAAAAAAAATTGTTTATTAAAAGAGACGAGAAGTTATTGAAAAACATTTAATCCTTTCGCCAATTGCTCAAAGGCTTCGGATTGTGTAAGATACTTAAGCAAGAATTATTACTGAGTCGGCAATACGCAAGTTTATGAATTGTGAATCGGTTACGCATGAATGATATTTTCGTATTTTACGAATTTATTTTTTTAAAAAATTTTAGGTACCTATTTATTACTAAAATAATCATTTTAAAATTTATTAGTGTTACCAAAGTATCAATAAAAACTGTTGATGTAGTGACATTTATCCTAGTTAATAACGAACTTAATAATAAGTTTTTTTTTATGGAGATGAATTAAATTCAACTTTATGCCATGTTTGCTCATTTTATTTCGCATAATATTCAAATAAATACTGAAATAATTTTTTTTTAATGATTGTGGAATATTTTAAACACATGCAGAAGCTATCAAAAAATATTCTGGTATTAACACGCACATATGTTTATGTTCCACTGAATGATAAAGTTCAGTTTATGCGGCGATAAAGTACCTGTTTACAGTTCTAGTAAAATAACGTAACTTTTTCAGTACTGCCAAAAAGTTTATTTCAATGTACAAAAAATACACATTACTACCTTACTTATTGTTGTAATAATTACTTATACCACAGTTAATGTTATAACAAATACTTATTTTCTAAACGTGTTATAAGTATTCGACAGCAATGTTTCTGCAAGTCAGGGTTTCCACTTTCGATAAGCACTACAATTATTTCGAGCCGAAAGTATGTTTACCTCACGCAGAAAATTCATGCACAACTTGCAAAAACACACTTTCGGCTTTTAACATTCAATATACTACTATATTTTTTAATTAAAGTCCGGTTCAGCATTCTGGCCATTAGCTGAAATGTAATTAAATCACAAATTAATAATACATAAGTCAATACTAACTAAATTTTGTAATAAATAATGTCTTTCTGTAGATCTTAAGTGATAGCGTTTAATATAATAAACACATTGACGGGGGATCTGGTAGTAGATTCTTGAGAAGTTGTACAGGGCACGATACCAGATAAAATGATCGACATCAAGTATTTTGTCACATGTATCACATCATCGCGGGGTATATTTTTTAAAATATAACTGTTTGTGAGTCTTGTGTGGCCTAACCTCAGTCTATTAACAAATATCTGATCTCTCCTTTTTGTTGGTAATGATAGGATATGTGAGAATGTGGATCTTTTTTTCAAAATTTTTGCGCTCTGAGATCATTTACTGTTCCAGTAGTTGGTGATATCTATTCTAAACTTGGTTTTAATATCGCTGTATGATAGCGGACTATAATGGATAGATTCGGTTAAAGAGTTTGCGGCCGGTTTAGCTAATTCATCGGATGGTCCATTCTCAGGGGATACCGCAATGTGATGAGATGAATATGTAAGCTATATTCGATCCTTTTGATGGTAAGTTATGGAGCCAATTACTTATTGTTTTAGTAATATTATTGTTTTTATATAATTGTTATAATGACCTTTCACTGCAGTTACCTATCCCCAGTAATATATTCATCACTATGAGTATCTAGCCTTTTTCATGCAAACACCTCTTTGACATCTTACAACAAGTTTTCAACTCATCCGATGATTATAATTGGTATAACTTCAAATTTATTTCTAGTTTATTACAATTTTGTGGCCACGTTTCAAACCTACCAACAAAATCGAATAATTTTCAAGAATAAAAAAGTGCTTCGTAACTTATAAAAGTTATGAACAATTTCCAATTCTGATAAAAAAACGTCAAAGGTTAAAAAATACAAAAAACATCGTGGAAAACAACCCAGGGTCAAGAGATGACTGTTCCAAAGTCGTCGAAGGTTGCATCAAGTAGCACGTCACCATAAATAAAATCCATGTTAGTTTTAAGATTAAAATAATTAAATTTGTGTAAAAATTGATTATAGCGGAAATAATTATTAAAATCCATTTAAAGTTTGATAACGATTTGTACGTTTGATATTAATTTTTTTATTGTATTAAACTTTCGTTAAAATTACAAACCACGCTTTTTATTAATAAATCCAAGATTCTAAAAAGATAATTAAAGAATAAAATTAAAAGAGTCTCATGTTCATGTACAATATGGAATTAATTTTATTAATTACCAATTTAGAACCACCGCAATATGTCCGAGGTGAACAATCTAAATAGATCAAGATTCAAAGAATTGTATTTAAGTGTTATTAACGCTAAAGCCTGTTTTAATGAAATAATTGATGAGGAGATGCTTTTCAAGAAATTGTTTTCGCAATTCACATAACAGTTATCATCATCTAATGATATTTTCTTGATTCTGTTTCAGCTCGTTTTGAATGAACACTTAAATTTATATACCTTTCAGATTATGTGGGATCTGTAAACTCAGGAGATAATGCTTCCCTGGAATTTCTTTCATGGCTGCACACCCGTTGTGGGAGATAAGTCCTGTTGTCCTGATGACCACTGACATTGACTCTGGTTTCTATGTTTAATACAAGATCTGGTTTGTTTGCTTTTATCGATCGGCCAGTTTGAATTTAAGTATCCCACAGCTATTGTCCATAACTGGATCTGGTTTATGCCTAAGTGTCTACAAACGCTCCAGTGTAGGTAGGCTGTGACTGTGCCGTGTTTATTGTTTTATTATTATTATTACTGTACTTGCAGATTTCAAGTTATAATAATTTTCACATTTGCAAATAATTTTTTTTTCAATTTTTATTAAAAATTTAATTAATTTTTCATGTTTTTAAATTTATACAAAATTTTAATGTCAAATGCACTCTGTTAGTTTTTGTCAAACATGAACTTTCTTGTATAGTTTTTTTGTTATTTTATTAAATCATTTAATAATTTTCTTGTAGTTTATTTTGCAATAATTTAGCCTTGCTCTTCTAAAATGTCAAATAAATACAAAGATAGGTTACGTCCGAACAGTGACTTCCACTATAGCAAGTTAAAAAATTACATTATAAATACTACTTTTAGGTGTAAATTTGTGTAAAGTTGCTTTTTGGTCAAGTTTCTTATCTTTGATATGATTGTAACAAAAAAAAACACAAAAAACTGCACAAAAAACTAAGTAACGAAACCGTCGAAAACAAAAACCGATTAATTATTTTTAGAAAAAATTAATCAACCGAAAAAATCAATTGATCTTTACTTCTTGAAAATCGTATATTAAAATCAATTTTTAAAATCGACTTTTAAATATTGAGAATAGTAATAGAAGTAATTGTTAAAAACGGTACTACGTTTAACAAAATAATTTTCCAGGTTGTACGTATATTTTATAAAACAATGAATATTTTTGAATTTGTTTGATTAATCGTAAAAATTTGGTTTGTAAGTTTTTCTTGTTATTTATCTTACTTTGTAAAAGACTTCCTTTACAGTTTTTCAAGTTTGCCAAAATCGTCCATGTACAAAGCAGGTACCCTTAAAGCAATGACAGTTTCATGCTGACAAAGGTTCCTTAAGAATATTTAGATACATAGGTAACAATAAGAAGATTAAAATAGTTACATCTTAGTTTATGGATGCAGCAGGAAACATTTGTTAATGTTAGGTTATAGGATATTTTAACATTTTTTTATTGTTTTCTTTAGAGGTCGATAATAAGAAAAATATTATTTATAATGTTTAATAAATTTATTAATCAAGTCTCACTTAAAACCTTATATTAAACTATAAAAAAAGACGTTGGTGATAGTACACACATAGTGTTAGATGGTCCTGCGTTTTCGCCCATACCTTTGACTAATAGCAATAGAGAACTAACCTTAAGAAATAGCCCCTATTCATGCTCATGGTGAGCATTTATTTCCTCAAATAATGCCCCAATTATTTTTCAAGATCAATTAATATTAGTCGCAGCATTTAAATTCGCCATTGCGATTGATAAAAAACACCATTTTAAGAACCCAAAAATGAACTCAAAAACCCATTTTTAAAGTCGACTTTAAAATCCGATTTATAAAATCAACTTTAAAAACTATTTTTAAAAACGACTTTAAAAGCAATTTTAAAAACCGACTTTAAAAATCGATTTTAAAAATCGACGTAGAAAACTGATTAATCGGTTTTTGATTTTTTTCAAAATCGCGATTAATCGAAAATCGATTAGTCGATTAATCGGTTACTCGATTTTTATGTTGCCACCACTACGTGAAAAAACTGTTTCGATAGCTAAGCTGTTTCAGTATCAGTTCGCTGATGATGATCTTTTTCTAATTCTAATTATTTTGTCACCAAATTAAATTCAGTTTAAAGGCATTAAATAGGGATTGAAACCATACTAATCCAACATTATCATAGTTATGAAAATCAAAATATTTGATTGTGCCTGTAAAGTTATTGTTCTTAAAATATTTTGACCACGACTATGTATTCTACTAAAGTGTCTAGTTTATCCCAAGCAACTACATTTCACATTACTTTTTTAAGAACCCATCAAATTGCAATTAGTAGAAGCTTAAAAATTTAAATTTCACTTAAATCGGATCAATGCGCTAAGTAAACTAAACTTAAGCATTCATTGTACACATTCTTTAAATTTCAGATAATCTTACCTTCGATTTTTTGAACACCATACTTGAATAAATAAACATCATCGATTATACGATTGCGTTACAACGAAATAAAGTCATTCGTTAGTTTGAAAATGTACGGTGCTTGCGAAACTTAATTAGTGCGTTTTCTCGACAATAAAATACATAAAAGCTATAAACTAACAAACACAACATTAAATTATGAAATTTATTAATTTTGATTAAGAGTTAAATAAAACTACTGCCGGCTATAAACAGATATTTTAATGTTTAAAAAATACAAAACGACTTACTCCTCATTTACGTCAACAAAAAAAGGTTAACACAAAACAACTCCATTTTATGTACTTATCATTTAGAAACCATTATAAGAAGTTACAAGTTGCAGCATAAACCTAAATAATGATAGCAACAAATAATGGAATTATCCTTAAGTTTACGAAAATGCTGCTGTTATAAACATTACCGCTAATTAATAAAGGTTATGTGACAACATAATGTTTAAAAATGTTTATTTATATAGAAGAATAATATTCCAATATTGTATTTCAATGAATTTAAAAAAAAATGCGATGAACATACATAGAGACTGGTAATGCAGATCGTTTTACATAAAGTTGCATTTATGGCTCAACTCTTGGGAACATTATGGCAGTTATAATTTTTAGTGAGCTTGAATAACAAGATTAAACTCTATATTAAACAAAACAAAAAAAAAAAAAATAACCCACACCCAAAAATCCACTTACGTTACAATGGTAACGAATTCTGTGTCATACATAATTTCAGTAATTTTTTAATTGCAAATTAAAATAATGTATTGTATATTGTTTAATAATTATTTCATATTCACACACTAAACAAACACTTTCAGTTTCTTCATGGCCATATACGTATAAAAACTATAACGGACGCACGCGCTATGGCGAATTTAGTTCAATGTCATTGTGTTAAATGTGAGAAATTTCATTAAAAACAAGAACAATGAAGTCTTAGCGTAACATTTATTATGATATCATTAAGTTAATATACCGTGGAGCGCGTCCGCCGCCATTTCTCCATTTGGCACGACCAGAAAATCGCCAACAGTAACAACTTACGTTATGCAATATTGCTAAAAATTAACACCAATATTAAAGTGAAGAAAAAGAAATGTTTTTGCTGTATCATCAGAGATCGTTTCCTACACAGTCACTTTTAAATTGGATTAGGAAGAAGGTTGTAGCTGTAAGGGGCAATTTTAATTTAATTAATATTTTAAAAACGAATAAATTACTGTTAATTTATATAAATTAAGTGTTGAATTGATATTAGAAAAAACAGGTATGTACAAGGATTCCTTGGCCAAAATTTTATTATTACTTGTTTTGATAATGTTTACTAAATACCAAAATTTTTATTACCCATAACTTATATGTATTCATATATATAATTTTATATGTTTTAATATAACTGGGCCGAGTTTTAATTTGATACAATGTTTTTTAATAGAAATATATTGTCTTTATAAATGTTGAATAATCATTAAATTATTAAATGCCTATGTTATAATTATAGTTTATTTAACCTAAATTGTTTTTTATGCAATATACAGGGTGACCTGGATCTAAATGTACATACGTCACCACAAGATAGAGACCATCATGGTGGTTCTAAATAACCCACCTTTAGTGATTCCATCTTCGACGGTTATCCAGATACAGGATGATTTATAATATTTGGCACATATTTATTTTTATCATATTTTCTTAAGTACCCCGTATAGAATGTTCATATTTGGTAAAAATGTTTTGTATCTCAATCGATTTAAAATGTCATATACAAAATTGTTGTTTCACAGGACCGTATTTAAAAAAATTGTCGATTTTGATTTTTAAAAAATTCAAAAAGTATTTTTATTTAGAAAGTACATAAAAATATGATTCTAATAACATACTTTCTAAAGCTGCCACTAAACAATCAATATTAAAAAATGACAAATTTTCTTCTTTAGAAATCAACAAAAAACATCATACACTTAAACAAATAATTTCCTTTAGCACCCGATACAAATTGTTCTTGGGTGGATTATTTCATAGACCAAGAATAGAGGCCCCCACAGCCTATCTATCTATTCTAATGAGAATTTTGTGCAAAAATTAGAAACAATAACAAACTATTTATTTTTTTATAATATGTAATAATTTTTGTATAACAAATAGAAAAATGTAAAAAAAGGAGGGCGGGGGGGGTTAGTATGTTATTTGTAGAGGGGGTTTTTTTTAGAAAAGAAAGGAAAAAAAAAAAAAAAAAAAAAAAAAAAAAAAAAAAAAAAAAAAAAAAAAAAAAAAAAAAAAAAAAAAAAAAAAAAAAAAGAAAAAAAAAGAGAGAAGGAAAAAAAGAAACCCGTCATGTTTGAAAATACATCCCTCTTACATTAACATTCTCATTTTAAATCAGATTGGGCAAAATATTTTATAATAAAATTTAAATATTGATTTCCATTCAACCTATCTTCGAAAAGTGCGGACCAATCAGTGTATTGTTGATTATTCCTGCCCAAACGTTTACAAAGAGAATTTATGTTGCGAGTGCGTCTGTCTAATAGCGTGTGGATTTTTTGACACCACACATAAAAGTTTTGAGAATTATTTACACCATCTCTGGTAAAATGGGTTTCGTTGATCCATAAGGTCCGGTATACAGGGTGGCCCATTATTGCGAGGAAGATGGATATCTCGGAAAATATTATGGTTAGAAAAAAACTTTTGCAATGAAAGTTGTGCAAATCAATAGCTACACATTTTAAAATTATTTTTGTTTATACAGAGTGTTCCATAAAGTGCGACATACCAAAGTTATGTTTTTTAAATGGAACTACCCATTTTTATTATAAATTTAGATTTCTTGGGAAATTCTAATGTGACTTTATGGATTATACATAGTGTCTAAAATAGGGGTTTTCGCATTATTTTACTTTTCCGTAAAATTAACTTTTCGAAAAATTAAATAACTCAGTTATCCTGAATGTATCCAACTACAATTTCGCAGCTTTAGTATGCATTACATGTGTTAACTACAGCTTGTTGTTCACCTTTCCAACCTTGCTTGGTTTTGAGGAATCAGTTATTTAAATTGAACTTCCTAATTTCATGGATAACTTGATTTTTTCAAATGGCACCACCTAATTTTTATGTGCTTTTGAACGTGAAATTTCATAAGCATTCTAATAATAGTTGTAGGTATCTAACTAATTTTTACGATTTTTGGTAAAGAGTTAGATACCTACAATTTTCATTAGAAAGCTTATGAAATTCTACGTTCAACGGCACATAAAAATAGGTGAAGCCATTGCAAAAATCTGAATTATCCATAATTTAAGTTCAATTTAAATAATTGATTACCAAAACTTAGCAGGTTAGAAAGAGTGAACAACTAACAGACTCAGCACATGTAATGCATATTAAAGCTACGAAACAGAGTTATAAATTTCAGGATAACTGAGTTATTTAATTTTTCAGGCGTCAATTTTCCGGAAAAGTGAAAAAATGCCCCATTTAGACACTCTGTATAACGTATAAACTCACATTAGAATTTCCCAAGACATCAAATTTGCAATAAAAATGGGTGGTTCTATTTAAAAACATAACTTTGGTATGTCGCACTTTATGGAACACCGGTATAAACGAAAATAATTATAAAATGTGCAGCATTGATTTGCACAACTTTCAATGCAAAAGTTTTTTCTAACTGTATTTTCGAGATATCTTCCTCACTAATGGAAACCACCTGTTTCTTCTGTGCCTTCTAATCCACTGACAGAAAAGTAGCCGGTTAGCATGATCACCAGGTTGTAACCGTTGTACCTCTTGAATATGGTAAGGATAAAGGCCTTCCTTTTGTAATGTTGAGTGGACTGTTGTTTGTGGAATTATAAGGCAGTTAGAAATTTTCTTGTTGATGTTTTTATTCTCTTCAATCATATTTAGGATGTCTTCTTCCTCTTGAACAGGATGTCTTATGGGCTGATCAATATTATTTTGGGTTGGAAAATGTCCGTGTTCACCAACAAATGAAAATACTTTTGAGAACGTTTGGTGATTTGGACATCGTCTACCAGGAAACCTTCTTTCATATTCTAGCTGAGGCTCTTCCATTGCCGTCGCAAAACCCATAAACAAAAATTATGTCGGCATTATTCTTGATTAGAAAATTGATACGGAATTTTAAACGTAAAATAATGGTTTATAAGTTGTAAAGGTATTTATTAACCAAACAAATAGGACTAGCAAAAATTCGACACTGACGTTTATTATTTGCCATTGTTGCTATCAACGTAAATTGTCAATTGTCACAACTCTATGTACACGCATTATTTTTCCATAGCCACCTAGGTATTTTGTTTGTGGAACTTTACTGTGGAAAGCAATAATACCTATCTATAGTTTAGTTTGGTTTGTATAATTGTTGTAATTAAAAATTACTTATTTTGAAAGAACATATGGTTGGAGTGATGAGTGCGGTAACTTTGGAAACATGTTACTTGAATCAAATGTTTAAGCTTTTTCAAATAATAATAAAGTTTTTGACGACTGACACAAAATATTTTCACACAATTTTTCTAAAGTACGGACCTGTATAACAACATTTTGGGTATAGCATTTTAAAACGGGTGAAATACAAAATACTTCCACCCAAAATGAACAATTTGTATCGGGTGCTAAAGAAATTATTTGTTTAGGTATATGATGTTTTTTTGTTGATTTCTAAAGAAGAAAAATTGATTGTTTAGTGCGGCAGCTTTAGAAAGTATGTCATTAGAATCATATTTTTATGGACTTTCTAAATGGAAAATATTTTTCAAAAATTTGATATACAGGGTGTTGAATTTTAAAAATCAAAATCGACTATTTTTTAAATTCGGACCTGTGAAACAACAATTTTGCATATGGCATTTTAAAGCGACTGAGATACAAAACATTTTCACCAAATATGAACAATCTATACGGGGCAATTAAAAGGTATGATAACGATAAATATGTGCCAAATATTATAAATCATCCTGTATCTGGATAACCGTCGAAGATAGAACCACTAAAGTTAGGTTATTTAGAACCACTATGATGGCCTCTATTAAATCGATTTAAAACTTATCAAAGTTGCTGTTGATTCCTCTAAAAGAAAACAAATTTTACCCATAAATTTGGATTATAGTTTAAAATCTATTTAGTAACAAGGTGCACCCACAGTAATTTTATAAGAAAAATGCTTTTATGTAAAACCCATGCATTTGAAATTAACTGAACTTTTCTCGTTTGATAACTATTTAACAAACCATGATTTACGTATGTTGACAGTAGATACAACGATTTTACCACGAAACCGTGAAGTTAGGAAACATGTAGAACAAAGGTCGGAAAATCAAAGGGTTAGTAGACATCGATGAAAACAAAAAAGAACTTTACAACAAAGACTTAACAGAACGAAAGTGATCTTTCAGATTTTAGACGTGTTGTGAAAGAGACCCGAACCCTTCACGGGTATAGCGCTCTGTGCTAATATTGGTAGGTAAACGATTAAGTATCTAGTTCATAGCCCAATAATTCCTACGTCAATAACTTAACCTAAACTATATGTGGTGTAATTTTTGTTTGTTCTAGAATCCCAATACGAGAACTACCAAATTAACATACATATTGTGTGAAGGTGATTTAGAAAAAGTCAGGTTTAGGTAATAAAATTATTAGAAATTTGGATAATCAAACAAATTAAGTCAAAAACATTATTTTACTTATTTTATTATTATTATTTATTTATCAAAACAGTAAAATTATATAAGCCGTAGCTGAAACTGACTAATTAATTACAGTTAGTCATGAATATCCATGGTCATTGAATGAAAATTGCCAAAACAAAGTTCATCGGAAAACGTTTTCTCACGTAATTTCACGTGGTTAGACAATACAATAATGTTTAGCAAACTTTAAATATTATTTAACATTATAGATATCCGTAGAACTTCAACAGCTAATTCCCATTCTACCAAATATAACCACATTTTATTTTTTATTACACGTAGTTCCAGTAACCACAAATATTCTTAAAAAACCCAGTTTTAGTGACAAATCCATTAAACAAAAACAAAACAAGAAAAACAGAACAGAATAGATTATTATTATAAATTTTAAACTAAAAATATTACGAGACACTGTGGTGCCAACGGTGTATTTCTATTCGTTCTGAATTTGTAAAACACATCGTCTTTTGGTTGCTAATGATGTTTTTTTGGTTTAATTTTTATTTTATTTTAATTTTTTTAAATATACTTCACAGGGTATAGGAAAAGGACCTAACAATATTGGGAAAACTTCTCAACTACACTATAATAGGTCACATGTTCACACAACTCATAAAATAAGTATACAGGGTCTACCACGGAACCTGTTCATTAGAAATTTACAGGGTTCTTTACTATTTATAAATTTGAAACTTTCAGGTTAAGAATAACCCATAGCCGTCTTTTGTTTTAAAATATTTCCGATGCTGCACAACTTCCGGAATAACCGGAAATTGCTATCAACTTTCTTAAGTTAAATGAAACACCCTGTATATTGTATAGTTGTACAACATTGGAAATATTTTAGAACAAAAGAAGGCTATGGGTTATTCGTAACCTCAAAGTTTCAAATTCATAAATAGTAAGGAACCCTGTAAATTCCTAATGAACAGGTTCCGTAGTAGACCGGTATATACAGAGTAATTTAACATTAAAAAAGGTTTTTTTATTTTCTCTGTATATTAAGCTAAAGGCATGAAACTTAGTAAATCTGATAAAACTATATATTTTCAAATTTTTCAATTCTGACGTATGGTTAGGAATGAGTTGAAATAGTCAACCTCTAATGATATTTTCTTTTAAAACTGTTTTTGGATAAAAATATAAATACGATTCATTTTCAAAAATATTAGCTAATAGTCTGTGTTTAAAATGCCTTCATAAAAACAATAATACTTATATTAGGTTGACAAAATTTCAAAATATGTAGTTTTGTTGATAAATAATATTTAAGAGTTTTGTGTCCTTAGCTTAATATCAAGAAAAATAAAAAAAACATTTTTAAACTTCGAAAATTTTCCAAAAAATTTACCAAATACTCACATTAATTTTATTACAGAATCACCCCTTACAATTTTTAGTGTTATTTAGATAATATATAAAATAAAAATAAAACATACATATACAGGGTGAGTTTTATAAAGTGTTACAATGCAATATCTTGAAAACAGATCAATACATTTTCATGAAATTTGGTTGGGGTGATTGGAGATGGGGTTACAAATAAAACAACATTTTTAAGATTTTACCTCTTTTCAATTTGAGGGGGACGGGGTAACTTTGGAATTTCAAATGGATTATGTATTTGTCTTTCTGGAATTTGATTCTACGTAAAAAAACTATCTACGTGTACAAAAATTGTTTGAATTGAATCAAAATTCAAGTGAATTTAAAAAATAAATAAATTTTATGGAATAATCTCGCTCACTTGAAAATGATAATATTTACTTTTTAAGGCATCAAAATAACGAAATAACTTACTACACAATTTCAAATAATTTATTAAGATCTCTCATGCCTGAGAAGTTGTTTGAAAGTCTCCCTTCAAATTCCAAATACTTTCTTACTCTTTCCCTAAATGAATTTTGTAAAATTGCAGGTGTCACTAATAATCAAGCAGCGCGGATTCGTTGTTTTATATCATCTGTATTGATAAAAAAGTTGTGGTTACTTTATTTTTGTTGAATTCCACACAAAATAAATCAAGGGTGATCAAATTTAGGGAACAAGCAAGCCAGTTAACCAGAGCAGCTCTGGCAATCCACCTGTTTTAAATATTTTATTTAAATAATTACGGGCCTGAATTTCATAATGGGATAAAGCCCCATCCTGCTGAAACGATGTGTTAGGACGAATGTGTTGGTTTAATAATTGGGGTAATTGATTTTTTAAAAAGTGTATACATTTCTCC
Source organism: Abscondita cerata (assembly GCA_030710515.1). Classification (NCBI taxonomy): domain Eukaryota; kingdom Metazoa; phylum Arthropoda; class Insecta; order Coleoptera; family Lampyridae; genus Abscondita; species Abscondita cerata. The sequence continues at coordinate 376,542 of JALBCR010000951.1, forward strand.
ATTTAAATAGCCTTCAAAGAAATGCGGTCCAATAACTACGTCTCCGATTATCCCACACCAGACATTAAGTAACCAGCGATGTTGAGTTGGAATTCTGATCCTCCAAAGCGGATTTTCCGACGCCCTATAGTGCATATTGTGTCTGTTGACCTTTAGGTAAAAAATAAGAAACCAAATCTACTAATAAAGACTAGACATAGTGTTTTAATCATCCCTCACCAAGTACTCTTCCTACAAAGAAGGTCCCACTGCTAAGGAATATCTACAAATAAAATAATTTATATAAGAGACCTAAAAATAATCCAGATTATTTAGATAAGCCTGTAATAATTGACAAAATTACATAAATAGGCTTTTTGGTAGACTGAAACCATGAAAAATCAAAACACACCTATTACAAATTGGTTGAACAGTACATATAGTACGTTAACAAAAAAAGAATACCTGGTAAGTTTAAATAACCACAAGAACCATAGAGGTAGACTTATCTAAATAAAGTATATCGCTAAATAATCGAAAAAGAAATTGGTGAAGTGACTACGTAACTGGAACTGAAATGAACCTATGCCATCAATGTTGGCGATACACAGAAGAAAGATGACTCAACAACATTTTAGAATGCGTTGGACGGACAAACTCAAAGTAAAAATGGTTCAAACAAAGGCTATAGACAATATAATTTCCAACAACTTTTTCTCCCTTCAACTTTTTGTAAAACTGATATTAGTGGAGATATTGTTACAACAATTATTGTCACGTGATTGATATATCTCAGTAATTACTTATTGGATCAAAAATAGCAATACGTAACTTT